>JAHZTW010000073.1:198916-226979 GCA_020283515.1 Alliaria petiolata
TCACATCAATAATGGCACCAGCTGAAGCCAAAAATGATCTTCCCAAAATAAGAGGATCTGTAGGTTCTTCATCATATTTCAACACCACAAAGTCTGTGGGAATCATGCAACCTTCAATCATCAAGGGAACATCTTCTAGAACACCTTCTGTGATTCTTTTGGATCGATCAGCTAGGACAAGGAAGATTCTGGTTGGCTTGAAATCAATCATTCCAAGTCGAACAGCAACTGAGTATGGTATCAAGTTGATACTTGAACCTAGATCGCAGAGAGAACGAGGAAACCTTCCTGTTGAGATTGAGCAATCTAGCACAAAGTTCCCTGGATCAGGTAACTTTTCTGGAATCCTCCTCTGAATCACAACATTGACTTGTTCAGAAACTCACACCTTCTTCTTCTTCCTTGAAACTATGTTCAAGAGAATGGCATTCATATCTCTGGTAAGCAATGCTCATTCCTCAGAACTCACACCATTGACAACCATTCTCTTGACATATCTTCTTAATGCATGTGAAAGTTGGACTGCATCAACTAAAGGTAGCTCAACCATCAGCTTACTCATCATCTCGTTGCATCTAGCTTCCTCTCTCTCCTGTTTAGATCTTCTGGGAGGCAGGGGATAGGGTATTTTTGGTTTGTACACCTTTTCCTCTGCAATATTTGAAGCTTCAAGCGTGCTTGGCGGAGTCTGGGAAGGGTGTCGATTGATGCCCTCTTGGTGTCGATCAACACTGGTATCTGATGTTGCTTTGGTCGATTTTGGTCCGCCAGAACTCCAATCGTTGAGATTTTCTACTGGTGTCGATCGACACTACTGAGTGTCGATCGACACTAGCTTTGTAGCTCGAATCTCTTCCTCTTCAGCCTCAAACTCCACGATTTCTTCACCATTTAGACCCCTTTTCAGCTCTGTTTGAAGGTTCCTTTCACTCTGGATCGTGATGGCATTCACATGATGCCTCATATTTGTATCCGTCTTTCCAGGAAGAAACCCCTCTTGTATCTTCAAAGCTCCAGCAGTTTGAGCAACTTGAACATCCAATTGCTTCATATGAGTACCCAGAGACTCAATTTTCCCATTCAGATCCGTGTACAAGGCATCAATCTTCCCATTGAAGTCCACAGTCATCTTCTGTTGGCCCTCCAAGATCTGTTCAATCATGGACTCCATCTTATTGTCTTGTGCAGGAGGCTTCTGGTAAGAAGAAGAACCATAAGTTCTCTGGAAGTTGTTGCTCTGAAAAGGCTTCTGGTAAGAAGAACCATAGCCTTGCTGATTGTTGAATCTATGGCCTTGAAAACCAGCTCCATTGATGTAGTTGACTTCTTCTTGCTCTGGCTCAAAGGTCTCCACCTCATTAGCAAAGTGAACTTGTTTCTTTCCCATCAAGACGTTCAGCTTCCTGTTAACCTCAACTATTTGGCTTCCTCCATTTGCACCAGCACGTTGTTTTCTCTCAAAGTCTGCATTCTTGGTGCTGTTACAAGAGGTCAAATTCTCTATAAGCACCACCGCGTCAGCTGGATATCTGGTGTTGAAGTTGCCATTGCTTGCTGCGTCTAAAGCCATCTGGTATCACCAATCGATCCCTCGGTAAAAGATTCTGATAAGCTGTTGTTCGCTGAAACCATGATGTGGGCAGTCCCTTTGGTAAGCTTTGAATCTCACCCAAGAAGCCTTGAATGCTTCAGTGGGACCTTGGGAGAATGTGGTGATCTTTGTCCTCAGCTCCTCGGATCTCGCATCGTCAAAGAAGTTGCATAAGAATGCATTCTTTGTTTCTTCCCAAGTAGTCAAGTATCCTGGATCCAGCTGCTTCAGCCAATATGATGCATCTCCAGCAAGCGAGTAAGGGAAAAGCTTGCAGAAGAGATAGTCATAGGACACTCCATTAGCCTTGATGCTTGATGCGAGGTCCTCAAATCTCTTAATGTGGTCCATGGGATGCTCATTAGGGAGACCATAAAAAGGATGCTGAGTCACAAGAGTGTAGTAAGCAGGCTTCAGCTCGAAGTCATTCCTCTGGAATGCAGGAGGACGGATCGCAGCTCTATTGGCATAGAACTGGTCTGGGCGGTTGTACTCGCCAAGTGTTCTTCCGCGTCCAACGTCTGCAAGGACGGCTTGTATGGCTGGTTCGACGATGACGGCGCCAGCCTCATCAAGTCTCTGGCCTTGGTTGTTCCTTTTGTGCCCTTCTGTATCAACCAAGTTGCCTTCAGCGTCTCGTATTAGAACCATAGGATCTTGCATCGCATTGTGCGACTGGTGTCGATCGATGCCAATGGTGGTGTCGATCGACACTCGTGCGATTTTTCTGTTGGTCCGTTCGAGACGTGCTAGCTCCTGGTTATCAAGTCTGATTAGCTCCTTTTCCTTGTTGCTCCTGGTATTGCGATTAAGCATACACCTGAAAACAAGAATAAGAAACTAAAATTAGTAACCAAAAACAAAAATTAAAAACCTAGACAAAATTATAATACTAGAAATCTGTAGGCAACTAATCTCCTTCCTCGGCAACGGCGCCAAAATTTGATATGCTCTCAAATTTACTCTAGAGCTACTCTCTCAAATTAAGAGATCACTGTAGTATTTAGGGATCGAATCCACAGGGAAGGGATAATCACACAACGAATTTCTAATTTCGAATTAAGCTAAGAAGAAAGATTAAATGTAAAAGACAGAAAGCTACTAAACGATGTAAGTTCAGGAGACGAAACCCTAGGTTCAGGGAAATTCTCAGGTGAATCCTAATTGTAGATCTAGACAGAATGTTAGGAATTATGAAGATCCCTTCTTGAACTTGAAACACTAATGTAAAATCAACCAACTCTCGCTGCGAAGATTATCTATGTCTAAACCCTAGAATTCCAAATCTCTTTGCAAATCCTATCGATTCAGACAAGCATTAATAACCGGTTCAATTGTTCACAAAACCCTAAACTAAATCTCTTTGCGAATAGGTATTTTGCTCATCTAACATTAGTTCAGGTAATTAATAATACTCTCGCATCTATTAATTAACCTAAGATCAGATTCTAGGTCGCGAAGCTAGAATAAGCATTAATCACAAATCCAGATGAAGAACTCTAATGATTTTATCCTAACAATATAATTCGACCTAACAATTCATCAATCACCTTTGAAAAACCCTAAACCTAACAAGCAAACTACTCAGACATGATTAATGAAACAAAAATCATAATTTGAATAGAAAGCATAAGAGAAATCAATAGAAGAAATAAAGGGGTTCAAAATCTCTCAAGAACAGAGTATATGATTTTTCTCCCCAAAAGCTCTATAAAATCTCTCTCTAAAAATATTGTGTGTTCTACCTAAACAATGGCTGAAAAACTCTATTTATAGGCCTAGGTTCGCATCTTCAATTCCTTAGAAGATTAGGAAAAGTCTTGGAGATTTCCTTTTCTTTTAAAACTGGAAACTTCACGCCTCTGGAAATTGGAAATCCTGGTGTCGATCGACACCAACAGGCGGTGTTGGTCGACACTCATCCTGCATCTTCATTCCGACTTCAACACTTCGTGACTTCATTCCATTAAGCTCCAAAATGCATCCAAATCTCCAATTTATCTCCAATTGTACCTGAACCTGTAAAGACTCTATATAGACTCGAAAATAGTAATAAGACTCAATAAAAACAATTATATCATGGTCCAAAAATGGATAAAAACCATGATATATCAGCATCCCCGAAGAAAACTTCTCATCGTGCGCATCCTTATCAGCATGGACCATTAGCTCAATCAAGTCATCTGGCGAGTGACCATCTTTCCATTTGCCCCACGCATACATGTCTGTTTCTTCATCGGCTTCTGGGTCCCATGCGCCACATTTCAAGCCTGTCACCATATGAAATTCTCTTCCAGAGAATCTCATAGGCTGTCCACCGAAGTGGAACCATAGCTCGTTGTCTTTATGGGTGATCAAGCTCTTTGTCAGAATTGTGTGTATCATCTTCCCAGACATCAACAAATTCCTCGTTGAGAGCTTCAACACAGGACCCAGAAATGATTCCTCTATCTTCTTAAACTGTGTAGGCCCGAGGATTTCTTTTACCTGCCCAATGTAGCTGTAATCTGAGAATTGGTCAATAACTTTAAAATCTTCAACTGGTTCTTCCCCCATTATGTAAGTAGCTCAGGCAGCGTGATGCGATCCATTTTCACCTGTTAGAGATCAAGAAACATAATATCAAGTTTAGAAAACATACAAAAACACATTAACATCGATCATAAATTATTTTCTTATCTTAGAAACCATGTGTGTTTTGAAAATGATCTAAAAAGGATTCATGTGTTGTATATAACATGGAGGATGACCTTCCTAAACTACGAACGGATTCTTGAATTTAGGATGACCTTCCTAAACTTTGACAAATCCTTCCTAAAACGCTACAGATACTTCCCAAATTTTGGTTTTGCTGCCATTTCTGAAGTCTCTAGTTCGAGGCTGGGATCAAAGACGCTCAAATGAACAGCAAAACTATTTTGTTTTGGGTCAAAAATAAATAGCTATATGATATGTAAACAAAACAAATTTTTCATATTGATACACAAACCATATAGTTAGAAAAATCATACGAGTTTACCTATTGATGGTCGAAAGATTTTTCAGATATGTAAACCCAAAAGATTCAAAGATTTCCAACCTGAAACAAACGAAGAATACAGAAAAATTAAAATTAGGATGACCATCCTAAACGAGTACAAATCTATGTCAAAAATTCAAGGAAATCAGAAGTATGCTTAACCCATAAAGTCCTTGTACAAACGATCTATAATCTAAAGAACAACAATCAGATCTTTAAAATTTGATATTCTGAGAAGGCTTTCCTAAACTCAAACTCGAGAATTTTGAGTTACTGAAAACAAAACCAATTAGAGCAACATCGACAAAATGATTCAAAGTCACAGGCTAAGACAACAATCTATAACTAAAACCACCATTTTTAAAACAGAAAACTCATTGTTGTTGAGAAATTGCTCAAAATCCCAAAAAATCAAAATTGAAAATTCTTTTATCGAAATTGAAACTGAAGTTTCAGTATACAGAATTATGTTAAAACCCTGCAGATTCGTTTTCAACAATGTGATCGTCCTCACTGCAGCAAGCAACTTTTTCCCCGAACTTAAAACATGAAAAAATCTTTGATTTAAGCCAAAATCGAAGCTTGTTTAACCCGAAAATCAATGTTCAGACCCGAAAAAGACATTAAACCCGATCTGAAATCAATCAGAAACTTTAATTTCAAAGCACATTAAGAAACAATCCCTAATCAATCGCAAATAACTAGACATAGATATGATCTCTACCTTGGCTTTGTCGCAGTTCCGCCGTCACCGCCGTTCTTTGTCGGAGATCCGTCGCCGCCGTTCTTTGTCGAAGTTTCGTCGCCGCCGTTCTTCGTTAGAGATCCGCCGTTCTTCGTCGCGAGAGTTAGAGGGTAAAATCACAGA
The DNA here is from genome assembly GCA_020283515.1 of Alliaria petiolata. Classification (NCBI taxonomy): domain Eukaryota; kingdom Viridiplantae; phylum Streptophyta; class Magnoliopsida; order Brassicales; family Brassicaceae; genus Alliaria; species Alliaria petiolata. Next base: position 204,395 of record JAHZTW010000073.1, read on the forward strand.
GCGATTTTCAAATAAGGGTAGAATCGTCAAACGTTAATGAAAAATGTTATATGTGTCATATTTTTAGCGTGCGTGGTGTTTTTAGCCTAAAAACTTGATTTGGTGGTATATTTGAGAATTGCCCTTTGTGAAATTATATCTTCTAATCTTTTGTACATATTTTGACTGAATTAACATTAACCAATTAATTAAAATATTTTTAAAAATATATTTTAAGAACAAAAAAATATAGAAAACTCCAAAACACCAGAATAAAAAATCTTTATCTTTAGTTTTTTAAAAAACGTTAAAAATACATATTTTTGTTCTGTTTTATGAATTTTAGAATACGTTTTCTTAACTTCAAATATGTTTTTCGAAGTTTAGAATACATATTCTGCACTTTGTACATTTTCTACGAAGTTTATAGTACATATTCTTTATTTTGTACATATTGTACAAAGTTTAGAATACGTATTCTACACTTCATGTGTGTTCTACAAAATTTAGAATATGTATTATACACTTTGTACATGTTCTACAAAGTTTAGAATACGTATTCTACTCTTCATGTGTGTTATACGAAGTTTAGAATACGTATTCTACACTTTCACAACAAGAAGACAACTGATTACACACTGAAGAATCCGCCAGAAATCCGTCAGAAATGGTCGTTTCCGACGGATTTCGTCTGTCAGATCTAAATCGTCGGAAAATGAAAATCCGTGATAAATTTCTGACGGACCAAACCTAGTCATAAATTTCTAACGGATTTCCGACGGACATTTTTCCGACAGTTTTCTGACAGATATTATTCCGACGGGTTTTTTGACAGACATTTTTCGACGGATTTCCGACAGAAATTTAAATTATATAAAAAAATTATAATTATTTTATTTAATATATATAATTAGAAAAAAAATTTATAAAATTTATTGTAGTTATTTTTAAATACGATTACACGAAAGTTATTATTATAAATATTAAAATGTAATTGTTTTAAAATGCTATAAAAACGTTTTTATAAAAATTAATATGTAAATATATGTAAATATTGTAATTTACTAAGAAAAATAATTATAACTATTACAAAAATTAAAAAAAAAAAATTAACAATTGTAAAAAATTTGACAATAATAATTTTATTGAGATAATAAAATCCAAACACCCTAAATCTAACAATTCTAACACAATCCTAAATCTAACAATCAAAAACCAAACAATCTTAATTATAACAATCCTAAATCAAACAACCTAATAATCCACAATCTAACAATCCTCAAAGTCTCAAACTAACAATTTCTAACACAATTTTAACATTAAAAAAACATAAACAATTTAAACAAGCTAACAATCTAAACAAATAACTAACAAAGATGAAAAACTTACATATTTTCGGATTTGGCAAAGGGTGGTTTGGTGAGAGAAGAAGAGATGAGATTTGAAGAAAAATTTTAGGGTTTGAGAATGAAAAGAAAAAATCTGGTGAAGGCTTTTTAAAGGAAAATTTATGACGGGTATACCCGTCAGAATTTGACTTTTAATTTTCTCAAATTTTCCAAAACCTTTTATTTTCGCGCCTTTTCGAAAATTCTCGCAGGTAAAATATTTAGACACGTCGAAAATCCGTCAGAAATTTCCGACGGATCTGAATATTTTGCAAGCGTTTTAATTGGCCAATAAATCAATGACTTATCCACTGACCGTCAGAATTCAATCAAAAATTTCCGACGGATTTCTGACGGAATTGGGGTTTAAGGGGTAAAAACCAATTTTAATTAGTGTTATTATCTTCCTTTTAATATTTCAATCATGAATGTATAGTTATCTTAGTAATTCTTATAATCTACATCAATATATATCAAGTTTTTCAAAATCTCAAACTATCTACAACACTTAAACATAAACAAACTATAACTTATACTATAATTTAAACTAAAAAAATATCAAATAATAAAAACTTAATTAAAATCAGAAAAATAAGTTTAATATGTGAGGGTACTTCGAAATTGTTTATGATATCACATAAAGATTAGTAGGAACCCAATATTTTGTTATTTTAAACCCTAAAATCCAATTCTGTCGGAAATCAGTCGGAAATTTCCGACGGAATTTTGACGGGTTTAAGAAAAATATGTTACATGGCTGAAACGTGTTTCCTTTAAACAATTAAATATATTTTTTCTGACAGAATTCTGACAGAATTCTGACAGGTGTTGTATTCCGTCGGAAATCAGTTAGAAATTTCCGACAGATATTTTTCCGTCGGAAATCTGACGGGATTTCTGACGGAATTAAAATCCGTCGTAATCCCGTCATAATTCCGTCATAAATTTTCGACGGATGAACATCCGTCAGAATTTCTTTCAGAATATGTTTTTTTGTAGTGTTTGTACATATTCTACAAAGTTTAAAATATGCATTCTACAAAATTTAGAATTTTATGTATCATAAATGAAAATAAAAATCACATCAAAATCTCTAAAAGTTATAAATGGAAAATATATTTTTATCATATATTTTTGTATAACATATAGGAAAATAAATGTTTAATTTAAAACCGATATCAAATTTCTGTTTCTTGATGAATTTTCGTAGAACATATTTTATTATATATTTTTCGTTTTTTAATTTATTTTTCACTTTCAAATAAGCGTTGTTAATAAAAAAAATATACTACAAAGCCTAATTGTGTATATATTTTGACCTAGAAGAACTTAGAAGTGAAGATAATCAAAATAAAATAAATAATTTTTAGGATCTTTTTTAGTTTCGTTTTGAGAAGATAGATTATGATGTTAGATGTATAGTTTGGTCTTTTGGAGTATACACCGATTGTATATGTTGCTTTTGTAAATTATAGAAAATTTAAATAAATCGATAAAAATAAACTTTTATAAAATATCAAACAAAGCCATTAGTCTTATCATAATATTAGAAGAAGAAGAATGAGAGAAGAAAAAATAAACTTTTATATAAAAAATTTCTATGAATTAGAAGTTTGTTATTATTAATGAGAAAAAAATATTATTTGAAAATTTCTATATAAGTTAGAAGTTTTGTCAATTAACACAAAACTAAATCATTATTAATATATATTTTAACTAAATTTTCTATTTTGATTATTAAGAACAAATAAGTATTGATATTAATCTACGGTATAGTTCTTCAAAGTTTAGAGGCAAATGTATAGTTTTTCAAACCTATAGTAAAAGTGTCCTTTTATTTCCATTTTCCCTTTTTAATTAACCTAATTAAAATGGGGTAAATTAGCTGTAATAACAATAAGAAAAATAAAAACATATGAACTAACCATACGAAATGGTTTATGATATTTCTCATATATTCTACAATATATCCGATGTTACCTTTCATTTCAAATGGTGAAAGAGAAGGCGATGACGTCCGGGAACAGTAAAAAATAAAGACTAGAGTCCAATGCATGAAGACATGTAGTGAAGACTTGAGAAATTGAAACTGTGTTAGGAAGAGTACATGGTGGATTTGATTGCGTTAATTATTGCGGTCTTGGTGGGTTTAATCTGGATAGTTGGCAAGGTTGGTGGATGAAGTAGAGTTTGGCGTCCTATATGGAATAGAATGTAAAATTTTATTTGCAATGAAATGCTATAACCAGTTGATGAATTGACAAGTGTAGTGTATTGTTTATACTATATAATTTGCAGACGTGATTTATACTGTAAGATCTGATTTGCAGAATGATTTTTCATTCTATAATATATGGTTATGTTGCGGTCTTATGTAATGGATTTACCAACATAGTATGGTATTGTGAAATTGCAAAATGCATGAGTAAGAGATACTTGAGCGAATGTTTCATAGTGGATATGAACTCGCAGGCGTAAACGGGTTCAACCTGTGTTGGATTGAAAGCATCAAAGAAGCATTAATGAATGATCAGTTAGAGATGCTTGCGGAATCTCAGTTTGGCAGTCTGATGATGATGAATAACAATTTTCTTTTCTGTGATGTTTGTACATTATATGTTATCAATACAGCTTTTAACTAAGAAGAAGTACGAGTTGTGGTGGTTTTTGTAAGGAAGCCAATAAAGTTTTCAGTCTATCTTCGATTTGAATACCCGAACAACGAAAATATTATCATCCTCCTATAGGACGACTTGAAGGGCAGACTCAACACTTGCAAATGCCACAGAAAATTATGAAGTCTTTTGTATCTTGAAGTGATTGTTATGCGTATTAGAATGTTATAACTTCGTATTTGTTATTTAAAAATACAACACCGAAACTCATTGACGTGTCCTATAATATTATCCATATCAAGCAACACTATACTACTTCTTAGTAATATAGTATGAGATTCTATAGTATGGTAGTGCAAGTAAATAAAATATAAATGATCTGACTGTAGATGACTGTAGAAATGATTATTACTCGTAACTTAAAATAAGAATTTAGAAATTAATACACATCAGCTTAAACAATTATACTATAATAATATATAATATGAACGCCTATACTATGCCATTATAATATATGCTGGTATGGTTTTAAAAGTAAATAGAATAGAAAAATAGTCACACAATAGTATTACCGTCGCCAGAGTTATTATTGAATACCGAAGGCGCATCGCATCCAATTATATGCATGCTTTATGGTACAACCGTCAACCCTCTCATTTATAGCCACATGATGGAAGGCTGGGATAAATTTCAATGTTAAATTCATTAATTACAAACTTGCAGTGGTATAGATTGGATACATTAGGTCTCCAACGTGAAAAAGGTTAGGCTCGTGTAGGGGGGTGACATCATGGGAAGCACAATTCACTTGGTTATTTCTTTTATTATTCAAACGTTATAGCTATATTTTTTGAATATTTTCCTATAATGGTGAGTTCGCAAATTCACCCATTTTGAAATGCCTTAGTTGATCATTTGTGGAAACATATATAGTTACTATTACATCATAAAAAATCTATCGTTTTGTATTGAATTTATGTTATGTAATGTAATTTTAGTTTTGATAAAATCTTGATTTTGTCGAATAATTATTAAAAATAAAATAATGGAGTATAAAATTGTAAATTAGAAAAATAAAAGATATTGTTAACGATTAATGGTAAAATGATAATTAAATATATTTTGGAATTTTGCTTTTGAAGAAAAAATGAACCAATAGGAGAAAATCTCTTACTTCATTTTTTTGTCATTTTTGAGAAAACCTCATATTTGAGATATGAATAAAGATAACCATTGAAGATGCCTTTATGTAATGATGTATGTGAAATTCAATAAAAATCCTTTTAGAGAAAAAAAAATTATTTTGGACAACTAGTGATTGTTGAAATTATTTTTTTTTGCATAGTTATTTTGTAATTTATGTTGTAATAGAAATTACTACTGTATTTATAAATATAAATAACTAAGAGGACCAAATCCATTTTTTCAAAGAATCGAATTGTTTTTATACAATAAACAAGAGTTTGAAAATCAGGGGCGAGATTGGTGAATTCCGTATGGAATTTATAGTAGAAAATAGGAGTAAATGAGTTTAGTATTTTAGCTCAAAAATGTTTGACGCAAGTAAGAATAGAGAATTACAAGTAGAAATCTAGTGTTTAGTGTAATGTGGTGAGAATTAGATTGTCCTTTCTCCTTTGTTTTTCCTCTTATTTTATAGCATAAGTATGTGTTTAATGTTCTCATTTATTACGTTGATTTCCATTAATTACATTTATTCATGTTGATTTGCCCGTTTAAATTCAAAGTATTAAATTGTTTTTTATTGATTCTTGCGTCCATCCTCGAGTCGACTTCGAGTTTGTCCTTCTTGGTCTGAATTCGTTGCTTATTTCAATTTATGTCTCCCACTTCGGAGGCGTCTTTTACTTTTTTTCGTTCTTCAGTGGGTCAAGATTTATATGCGAACACTCTATACATTTACGCTGTCTGTTGTGAAATAAAAACGAGAAAGTAAAGAAACAAAATGATTTGAGGCAAATACCTTCGTGTGATAATATTTAAAACCTTAAGAACTTGTATTTATAAACCCCAAAACCCGATTTCCTAAACTGCCTATAAAAGGGGTTTCCTTTTCTAAACCCAATAAGAAACCGTACCTCGGGGGGCGAAGCCCTCCGAACCCCCCCCCCAAAAACCATGCCTAGCGAGTCTTCGGGGGGCCTTCAGCCCATTGCTACGTGCCCTTCTGAGGGCTGGCCCTTTTACAGCTTTGCATCTGATTAGAGTCACCTTGAACAACACTGTCTATATGCTATATGGTGAAGGACTGTACTATTTTCCTAGTATAATGTAAAAAATATATTTTAAATCATGCTACTGATTATATATAGCATCTATACAACTTATATGGTCGTATATACAGCGCTTATACGGTCTATATGGTAAAATTTATTATTTACAGCAAAAAACATATTATATCATTTAGTAATTTACTCTTTGAATTGGATTTTACTATTTGTATATCATTGTTATTCTTTGTTTTTTAATTGATTTTGATTCTCGTTTCTTCTCACCATTTTACGTTTCCTTTTCAATATACATGATATATAGTTCTAATTTAATTAGTCTCTTATGTATAACATATTTTGAGTTTGCTATATTTTTCATTTTTTATAATTCTAATTTATAAAATCATAAAACTATACTAACTAAGTAACTATAAATGTTGATTTTATTTATAAATTAATTTTGAATTATATATAGCAATATAAGTTGCATATTATAATACCTTTTCAACAAAAACATATCTATGGTATATACCATAGATAGCCCTTGTTGGTTTTTGACAACAATCATGGAAAACGCTTTTTACCATTTCGTACTGCTTCACATCCCTACAAAAAAAACACACACAAAATTTATTTTAAAATCAAGATATATATATAAAAAAACTTAAATAAACTTAGATATTATAATCACGAAATATATAAACAAGTTTGACACTTTTTAACTACTATTCATTAACGACATATATGTATAAGATCTCTAAACCAAAATTTGCTTCATAAATTTTTTCTCCATCAGTAATATATATCTATAACTAAAATTTACTCAATCTAATCTTAATCTCCACCCCAAAAAAACATCTCCATTGAAATCATAACTTTCATCCAAAATAAATAAAATTAACAAATTAATGTAAGTATTATACACATTATTTTTATAGTTTTTTTTATTATTAATTATGTTGAACTAATCATTTTATATTTTCTCATAATAATATGGTTTTTGATTTTTTTTATAGTTATATTATATGTTTATATTGTTAATTTATTCTGCAAACGCACTCGTTTCCAATCACTATGTCATTCGTACAAATCGCTTAGTAACAATGTTAACTGCAATGGCCTGTTCCCACAAATTCACACTTCCGCAAACTTCCACAGCCGCAACCGTCTAAATGCATATGTCTAGACCCTATACAGTGGTCGGCCGTCCGACTAACACACATAACGTTTTTGTTTTTGTTTTTTCAACATATAGTTTAAAACACGGAGTTCTGCCTCAAATATATTGATAGCTAAATTAACAATAATATTTACTTTTCATTGTTATCGAATGACCACCAAAAGTCCGACATTAAAGTATGCATAATCAAACACTAATAATTTTGGAATGTCTCTCCCACATGCTGACACATCAGTTTTTTAAATCATTCTGAGGCTGCCATGTCAATAAATGAAAAAAACTTGAACTACCAATAAAAACATTTTGTTTTTACATGTCATCCCTAATGATACACATGTGAAAAGTAGTTGAATCGTATCTTAACAATTTTTCCTGCTTCGTAGACGATGCCACATTTATTCCTTTGATGACTCCTACGCCCAATAATCTCATCGGATTCTTAGCCTTGTATTTAATTCTCGATGGTTATTGTGAGACTGGCGAATATCAAAGTCTCCGGCTAGGTCAAGTCCATCTTCCATGCTACCTTCTCCGTCACCTCAAGCTCATTCGTCTCCATCCCCTCCAAGGCTTCCATCCGGAAGAAGATAGTCAATTTCTGGGATTTTACTCAATTGATTCTTTTCTTCATCTATATCTTCTGCTTATTAGACTAAAGTTTGTTTGTTTCTCGAAGATGACCAAAACAGAAGCCACTCCCGCCAAAGTATCCAGCGGCTCTGCAAGACGAAATCGAGATCGAGATGGCAGAGGTATTAGACGGAATGATGAAGCAGCTTCAGGGACCATTTAAACAAGAAGCCGTTGGGAATGATTCCAGCGAGATCGGTAATAATCACCCTCTGTGAAACCAATGGTAGAAGTGAAAGTCCAAATAATCATTGCCGATCTTCAACTTTAAGCTTTCTTCCGACTCATCTCATTTGTCGACGATTGGGTCAGTCACCTCCCTCTTCATAATGATATGTTATGTCTGATCTTTGTGCCCACTTTTTATTGTTCTATGGTTGCAGCTCCTAAAAGGAAGAGGCTGCGACTAAAAAATCAAATCATAAATTCTTGGAATAAGAATGAGTGGTTCAATTTGTTGTTCGGCATTATTTAGGTCATGGATGCGATGAAATCTGTTTTGTATAAGAAGTTGATGAGAGGGAAAACCAAAGATGCATTGAAGTATCTTGAGGACCTGATGAAATTGGNGGGTCAGTCACCTCCCTCTTCATAATGATATGTTATGTCTGATCTTTGTGCCCACTTTTTATTGTTCTATGGTTGCAGCTCCTAAAAGGAAGAGGCAGCGACTAAAAAATCAAATCATAAATTCTTGGAATAAGAATGAGTGGTACAATTTGTTGTTCGGCATTATTTAGGACATGGATGCGATGAAATCTGTTTTGTATAAGAAATTGAAGAGAGGGAAAACCAAAGATGCATTGAAGTATATTGAGGACCTGATGAAATTGGAGCCTCATATAGTTTATTTGAAGTTTTTAGAAGCGTATTAGACAACTGAGCTGTTTAAGAGACTGTTCATTGATATTTTTTTACGTGTGTTCGTATTGCTGCACATATGTGTTCTCACCTTTTTGATGTTTCTTTAAAATTAATCTTTAACAAAACTGAGATTTAGAAATGATGTTTTCTTTTGTTAGGTAGATTGGGAGATAAAGGTTTTCAATCCAGTAAGTTGACATTGCAGGAAAGGACAATGAGGAGGCCCGATTAACCACTTATGTGTAAGTTTTCTTTCTTTATTATGTTTTGAATGTGAAAATGTGGGAGTACATTAAAGAAGTAAACAATTTTTTTGGTCAAATGGATTGTGTTTGTTTAGGAGAGCCAGAATGAAGAGATCAAAAGACTGAGGCAGAGCTTGACGTTCAAGATTGGTCCCATGCCAAGTTTCTACAAAGACCCACCACCTAAAGTTGAATTGAAGAAAAGGTTGCTTCTTTGCTATTCCTATGTGATCATACTTGTTTGTTATAGATGTATGGCCCATGAAGATGTTGAAGATACCAACTGTCTATTCGTCCAGAATCTCCAAAGCTAGGACGTAGAAAGAGTAGCAACGATGCAACATGAGGTAAAGCCGGTACTCCTATGACAAAACCAAACGACTCATCATCATCTACACTGAAGAAATCAATAGCAAGGTCTCAACCAATGCTTATTGAAAGTTGAGAGAAGCCTGGCAAGGCCAGAGAAAGGAAGGGAAGAAAGAAGAAGCAGAGAAAATAGGAGGAAGCGAAGGCTTCTTGCGTGGCTGCTAAACCCGAAGAGAAGACACCAGAATCCAAGGATGCGATAATGACAAGTGAAGTTGCAGTTGGAGGCTCACAAATGTGCATGAATTTTGTTCGTAGTTGAAATTTGTGGATTCTTTATAGATTTGTTTAGAATTCATTGTAAACTATAGTATTATTTTAAAGCAATACCATTACCAGAACAAAGAAATTTACTCAGAGAACAAGAAAAGAATGAAAGACACAAGTATATATTTCCCTAACCCACAATTACCATTATATTTAGTAAACAATTGGTTAGTTTTTTTTAATAAATAGTATGAATTTATGTATAAAAAATATGTAATATAATACCCCGCAGTGTGGATAAAGAGATGTACGACGGTGGATCTAACGGCGTCGTTGTGATCTTCGCCTGGAGTTAGATTAACGAGAATCATCTCACGAATTCGTTGACCTCTACTCTTCTCTCGAATGGAATTCGATTGTTTGCCGCGCTGATTTTCTCACTGCCTAAGACCATCCGCATTGAGAAGCTCTCACCAAGTCTCTCACAATTAAAATAAATCAAAAATAATAAAAAATTAATTTTTTAAGTGAATTTGGTGAGAATCAATTCTCATATGAGAGACTATGAGAATCTCATGAGAACCTCTCATATGGGACACATGTTTCTTCATGAGTGGTCAAACTTTTACTCTAATAACTTAAATTCTCTATACTTTATAAAGTTAAATAAATCATTTATATGTTATTATTTTTATTTTTTATTTTTTTTTATAAATTGTAAAATAAAATTATCTATCTAACAAAATCCATTATGCATAAGTTTAAATTATATATAAATATTATATTTAATTAATAAATTAATATTAAATTAATATTGTTTTAGTTAAAATAATAATAAAAATATTAGAAACGAAAATTAAAAAAAAAATTAAAAAAATTTAAAAATTAATATTGTAAAAATTATATATAATTATTATTTTTCTCTATATATAGAACCCATCTCTTTATCTTTTCAAATATCATGCCATAACATTTCTTTCTTTCTTTGGTTGAGCATATATGGAAAAAGTTTGGCCCAACATCAATTGAAGATTAGAGCTAAATTAGTTATATATTTGATCATGATTTTATATGTTATCTATGTTTTCTAGCATTTTAAGTTTTATTTATTATGAGTTTAACTTATGTAATTTTATTTTTAATTTTAAGAGAATATAATTCTCGTTTTAAACAATTTATAACATTGCATTATTAGCATTTACAGTTTTATTATTGTTTTTATTATTATTATTATTATAGATGATATAAATGCATATAATAATTTAAAAATTAAATATATTTAATATGTAATTTGATATTTGTAAAAGATACTAATTAGAAAAAAAATAATTTCAAATAATTTAAAAAAAAAAAGATAAATTCTATTATACTAAAAATATTAATATTATATTGATGAGAGACCCATTGAGTCTCTCACCAATGGAGACAAAAAAATTGTGATATGATTCTCAAATTAAACAATATTAAAAATAATAATATTATATTAGTGAGAGACTCATTGGGTCTTTCACCAATGTAGATGCTCTAAGTTCCTCTTCTCTCTCTTGAGTGAAATTTCCGACGAGAAAGCAAATCGGGAAATTTTCGAGAGGAATAAGATGAGTCTTCGATGTTTTGTTGCTAGCGAAACAATGGTTTTGTTTAGCCTCGGCATTATCAAGAATCTTTTGATCCTCTTTTCTTCATAATTGATTTGACCAGTTGAAGGAAAAATAAAAATTGGGTAGAAAGAGATGAGAAATTGTTTTTGGATTCACGGAATTTTATTTTTTGTTTGTGTTTTTTGCAAATCTTGTCATGTACAAGTTCTTGAAAGATTCCATACCTAGCTTTTAGGATATTCTGATTATGAATATTTTGATGGTTCCGGCTTCACGATTCTTAAGAACAAAGCTCCGAGATGGCACAAGCACTTACAATGATGGTGTTTGAACTTCCATGGAAGAGTAACCGGTGCTTCAGTCAAAAACTTTCAGCTTGTTGCGACCTAAACAAACGAAAATATGACCTAACGGAACTAAAGATTGATTGCTTTTAAGTTTTTACATTACTTTGAGATTATATAAACATCAATAATAGCCTTGTTCGTTTGGCAGACGCAGGCGGCTGCGGCTGCGGCAGCGGCAGAGTTGCGGTTGCGGCAGCGGCATGAATCGCACCGCCAAATTTTTTTGGCGTCTAAAAATGTCGAACGCAGGTACCTGCGGTTGACGTTGCGTTTAGACGCAGGTGCCTGCGGCAACAAAACGAACAAAACTTTATGCCGCAGCCGCAGCCGCAGATACCTGCGTCTGCCAAACGAACATCACTAATATAATGCAACGTGAAATAATATTAGCAATTGTTATTAAATATTGACTTCCGCATCTTTTCTTTTTTATTTCTAAGTTGAAATTATTTATTTGTGATTCTTTGGACAAAGTTTGGCGGTATATTCAGAAGTTTAAAATGTATTTTAACGGAACTGGGTCCGTATTTTTCCTCTCATATCCTTTGTTTCATAAATTTCTCTTTGGTTTTTGTTTTATCTTTGAGAGAACCAAGTAAATTTGAAACAAAAAGGTTGGACTTGAGTCTTAAGTTCGTTTAATTGAACTGAAATAATAAACTAAATAACTAAACGTGAACTGAGATAAAGAATTAAACGAACACCATATCACATTCCCTTTTGTATTATGTCCAGTTACAATCGACAGAGAAAAAAGCGGTCACTACAATGAGCATCATTAAAAATAAAAAATGGCTTAACTTATGTGTCTATAAACAAAATGTCTTAAAATAAATAAAAAAACAAAAAGAAACACACCATCTAGACTTCTAATTCAAGATTAACTCTGTTTTTGGAATGCAAGATTGATTGAGAAAAATTGACATAATCATGTAATTCAAGACAAGGCATTACTTGCTTATCGTTGTTCTTCTGCATTGGCTATAGCTTAGATGTGAAGGCTTTAATCCTTTTGTAACTCACTCACTGGCCAAGTTACTATTGGGTGATAGTCTATAGAAGAAGCACTCAAACTTAAGCAAAACAAAGTATAGATAAAAAGTACATAGAAATGCAACAATTAAAAGCGTCAAAACTTACATTAAAACTGAAAGCAACTTCACCATTTCACCTACATCATCAACCTGAACGCCGAAACGTACAGTTCTACTTTCACCGGTCTATAAAATTTTATTTATTTGCTTGCCTGCAATAACCTGTAGAAATTGGTATCTTCTGCGAATCGAAACTCAAACATTATAAAGTAGAAACATTAAAGAATTCTAATTTCTTTTATGTTTTCTTCCTCAACCTATATAATTTATTATAATATTTTTTTGAAAATTCCATTAAAATACTTGCGCAATGAAATGCTCTTTATAAATTTTAGGGTCAAAGTGAGTACTCTTCAGCCACTATCTTTGTGGCAAAAAAACATTCAAAACATTATTTTGATGTTCACAAATCATTTTTTCTATTTTTTCAATTAATAAGTATGAGAATTATATTAAAAAAATCATTAACTGATTAAAAAACAAAACAAAAAAGTTAAAACAGATCAACAAAGGTCAAAGAAATTTTGATGTCAAAGAAGATACTAATTAAGACGTAGATTCGTATTTTACAAATTTCACATAATTCATGATCATAAGCTAGAATTACCATATTCTTTTTTATATTCAGAAAACAATTTCTAAACTTAAATTTTCATCAAAAAATTATGAATTAATGTATTAAAAAAATCTGTGATACAATATCCCGCAGCGTAGCGCGGGTTTTTACCTAGTTTCCTATAAAATAACATCTTTAAGATTAACAAATAGTAAGACTTTTGAGTGTCGAAAGAAAAAAACTTGAGATGAAGTCAACTTTGAGATTACAGATCTAATTTTGAGATTACATTTCTAGCTTTTCTTCTTCTTCTTCCCACTATCTATTTGTATGACCATGGAAGCTGAGGGAGAGTCATTACACTTGATCCATCACCATCTTATGATGCCTTGGAATGATCTAAAGAAAGGTGATTGTTGTGGACGCATGGATCCTATCAGTGACGGCTACTATTGCAAAAGCTGCGATTTTTTTGTCCACAAGAAATGCGGCGATGAGCCTTGTGAGTTTATCGAACACCCATCTCACTCCGGTCACACACTTCAACTTCAAATTCGGCCCGAGATTCAAATGTGATTTATGTTCAAGGGATATCGTGAATCTATGCTATCGTTGTGAGATATGTGACTTCGATCTAGATCTATATTGTGCCAAGTACCCACCACCAGATGTTATTGACATATCAGAGACGCATAGCCACAAGCTCACCCTCTTCAAGAAGGCGCGGTACGAGCAAATGGAGTTTATCTGTGATGCTAAATGTGGGAAGATTGGTGAAGGATTTCCTTAAAAATGTCATGAATGTGATTTAGCATTTCATGTGGATTGCGTATTGAACCCACCACCAGAATCTCTTTTGGATTTGCGTACGTTAGAGGTAAAACAAATAGAGCACCCCTTAGAGGTAAACCACTCTTACCATTCTTGGCACCCCTTTAAGCTTCTCATAGGTGAACCACCATATTATTCTGATGGAAAATGTCGTCTTTGCGGAAGAGAGGTTGATGGTAAATTGTTTTATCATTGTTCTTCCTGTAACTTCAGCTTGGATATATGTTGTGTTTTAAACCCACCACCACAGTATATTTTGGATTTGAAAGCTCATGATCGCCAACTCACTCTTCTTCCAAGACTTGGTTCTTTTACATGTAATGCTTGCGGACTGAAGGGAGAACGAAGCCCTTACGTATGTTTCCAATGGGATTTCATGATCCATCAAGACTGTCTTACCCTTCCACGCCTCATAAACATTAATCGGCATGATCACCGTATTTCTCGTACTTCTATTCTTGGTGTTGTGAATTCTATATGTGGAGTTTGTCGCCAGAAAGTTGATTGGACTTATGGGGGTTATTCTTGTGACAAGTGTCCTCAATATGTTGTTCATTCCAAATGCGCAACCAGAATGGATGTATGGAATGGAGAAGAACTCGAAGGAGTACCTGAAGAAGCAGAAGATGCAGAGCCATATGTGGTAATAGATCACAACACAATACAACACTTCATCCATGAAGAGCATTACCAAGACTCAATGTTAATGGTTTTCTATGCAAGGGAAACAAGCGTTGCTACGCTTGCACCTAACCCATTTCTCTCCAATCTTGCTATGGCTGTATGGATTGTGATTTCATTCTCCACCAAAGCTTCGCTGAATATTCTAGAAGGAAATGGCATATGCTACACAATGAACGACTTACTTTAGTTACAAGTGTGGCCAATTTCTTTGAGTGTAGAGCTTGTTTTACAATCTCCAATGGTTTCACGTACCAGCATGGAGATACAAAATTAGATGTTCGGTGCAGTTCAATTTCTGAGCCATTTAACCATCCAAGTCATCCCAATCACCCCTTGTATTACATTTCACCGAACGAAGATTGGTTATGCAGTGGTTGCAACATGTTAGTATCTCCTGTGCTCAGATGCATTGAAGATGATTGCCAATTTGTCTTGGATTTCGAGTGCGCCACTTTACCACAAGTGGTGAAGCATAGAGTTGACAATCATCCTCTTTCACTATGTTATGGTGAAAAGGCGAGTGGTAAATACTGGTGTGACATTTGTGAAGAAGAAACCAATCCAGAGACATGGTTCTACACGTGTAAAGATCACCAAGCTAGTTTGCATACAAAGTGTCTCCTCGCAGACTTTTCAAGGCTCATGCCAAGAAGCACTATACAGGGTTTGGACAAATGGTGTGATGTGGTGCTCAATAATAGTATCTCTCGCCCATTTTGCTGGTGGTGCGAGTCTCGTTGCATTCTACCTATCATCTTGAAGATTCTTGGACCCTCAGATAAATACATACATTTGCTCTATTACATGTATACGCCGTTTCATCAAAAGTAGATTGAGGTAACTTAATTAAGGAGCAAGATGTCTAACGAGTGGGGGTGAAGATCGACCGTTGAAGTAAAGTATGTGAAGTCAAGGTCTTTGTTTAGATTTCTTTGTACGAGTTTTCATGTACAAGTTTATTTCCATTATGAGGTTATTTCCTAGAGTATTATTAAAATTTAAGAATCTTTCAATCTTAATTTTATCAAAATATGACCTAGCAGTTCGTAACGTTCCAAGTCTTTTGGTTTTACAGAATATCACCTAAAAATCGGAAAACTTTCAAGACAGTAAACAAGAACATTAATTACCAGCTGAGAGTTTTCTTTGAATCATATAAACTGTTGAGGTATTGGAATAATCAAATGTTATAATCAAACATATGAATTTCCTCAAACATTTTTGTATTTCCTCAAACAAATTTTTATTCACTGATTTTAGTTGATTTGTAAGATCAAAAAAATTTCCTCAAATATTTTTGTATTTTAGTTGATTTGTAAGTCTTTGTAAAACTTTAGAAATTTTTATTCACTGATTTTTATAATCAAACATATGAATTTTAACCATTTTTTAAAAATCCATTGATATTAAAAAAATTAATCCTCATATTTGAATTTTTATTTTTAACTTACAAATTTTTTTAAAAAATTACATTCAAATACGAAATGCACCGAATTATCCAACGAAACATCCATTAAACCACTAGATAACCTCCTTCGATTTAGGTAACAATATTATTATTAGCTAAAAGGTAAATTGGCCAAAAATGAATAATTTAACCATGTTGCTTGCACGCCAAATGTTCGATAGAATGCGCAAGAGAAAACAAAGAAGAACAATACATCTATGGCGTTGCCACTGTGCAAGCATTCAGCATAACAACAAACCATAACATCCATCGCATATACAATGAAAACAGACCAATCTCAAAACCCACCAAAGTAACAAAATTCAAGATTCATCGCTACTCTCATTATCTTCCTCCTTACCATCTCCACAAAACCCACCTCCCAATTCACAAACCCTTTCCCAAACATCCTCTTCCACAGGAACAACAGACAACCTCGGCTGTCTAAACAAGACAAAACCCTTAATCCCTTTGTCTCCTTTCATCTCTTTCAAATCAACACATCTTCTCATCTCTCCGACGGCTTTAACATCGACCGCTCCTTCTCCTCCGTCATCATCGTCGGAGTACCATTCACGGGTCACTTCCACAACGCCCACGATGCATCTCGATTTTGTACCGGAGTGGTAGAAGAAACAGAGGTCACCTAAAGTCATGGACTTAAGATTATTCTGGGCTTGTTTGTTCTTGACGCCGTCCCATTTGCTGATTCCGCCGTTCGCTTCTTGGTCTGACCATGACCACTCGCTTGGCTCTGTTTTCAGTAACCAGTATCGCTTCATTTTCCCTATCATTTAGTTTCTTTTCTTGTTATTTTCTGAATTTCTAATAATTTTATCTTTTCTGCTACTTATGGACTTTGGACACGATTAAAAAGGCGGGACAAAAAGAGCGGGACGACCGAAAAAAAGAAAAAGGCGATTCACATCTGTTGTTCGGCATATTTGAGTGTATTTTTATCATTAAATTTGACTAATTTTTCTTTTCTTTTCCATTTGTTGTTACTAGGAAACAAATCCGCGCGTCAACACGAACAACTAAATTTTTTATTATAAATTTAAAGTTTTTAATACTAAGATCTATAAAAAGTTTATAATTTTATATTTTATCACCCACTTAAATTTTTGTTTTAACATTTAAATTTTTGTTATTATAAATTTTACTTTAATAGCTAAAATCAATTGATTAATTATTAGAAATAATTTTAAATCGTCTTAGACTTCTTATATATTACTCTAAATCTTTTATAAGTTCTCTTAACGCATCCATACACCTGTTTTTTTTTTGTTAACCCATAAACGTGTTTATCTAATATTTTACATAGAAAAATATGCTCACCAAACTAAAACTTCCCTATACACGGATTTAAAATCATGATTCACATCTTTGCTAATTTTTATTTATTACTCAATATGCACCATTACTTTACCTACATTTGAATTTTTTGTTAAATATATTTACACAATAAATATAATTTACTATTGAGTGTGAATGTTAATTGCGAATCTGGCAAAATGCTAAATCTGGCGAATTATTTTTATGATTTTTAGCTGAATATAATGGAATAACTGATAATATAAATGGAAACAGGAGAATTTCAGAATAACTAAAAAATATATTTTAAAATAATTAAAAATATGAATTAAGTGAATAAATAGATAAAAAAATTATTTTAATGTATTAATAATGTATTAAACAACAACAAAATGCATAAACAAAATCAAGAACTACAAAAAACAATAAATTAAAAATATATTTATTCGTAGATATATTAATACACTAATGATATCTAATTCATAATAGTTGTTTGATTCTTTCTCGTATTGTATGCATATGTGGTCCATCCGTTGTTCTTTCTTGTTCTTGTAAGAAACTTGGTTCAATACTTTCTCCATCTTACTCATTACAAATTTTTATTAAATTGATTATAATTAACACGTTTAAAGTTGTCAAAAAAAATAACACGTTTAAAACGTCTATTAGTAACTACTCTTATTTTCTTTTAAGCATAACAAATATGTTTTTCATTTTTATTAACAAATAAAAATTCATTTTTTAAATTTAACAGAAACTATGTTTATTTTAACAGATTAAACTTATTTTTTTAAAAAATATAATCAAAATATTATATATATATATATGGTTAATTAAAAAAAATAGGGGCTTGCTCGATCTTATTACACAAATCAACATTAACTTTACATGGATGGATTGTTTTTTTTTTCTACAGAAAATCAATAAGTATAACAACAACAAAATTTAGCAATACAACATATTTTGTCTTTTTCCGTATTTTTCTCAATTGCAACTGGTGTATTTTTTACCTTTTCAGCTGAATTTTATCGTCTATTCTTCAATTCTTCTTTTCCCAGTTACAACCATTTTATTTTTTAATCATAAATTTTGTATTGTACTTTTTCACTCATAACCGTTAATAAAGTTGTTTTTTTAATCAATTATTTCATTAAAAGTTGCATCATTTACAAATTCAATAAGTACAATTTACAGTTGTGCTTTTTAATCATAATTTTTCATGTTGTACATTTTTACTCGTAACCGTTAATAGAATTGTGTCTTTCTATTATTTGTTATGTACATTTCTACTTATATTCATTTATTTCATTAAAATTTGTATTTTTTACTATTACTAATAGAGTTATTTTTTTATTATTGTACATTTCTTCTTATAACCATTTATTTCATTAAAAATTTCATCTGTTAGCGATTACGTATTTTCAATTTTATTAATTTTTTTGTTTTTTTTGTTTTTTAACACTTATGTTTTTCCTTCCAAATTGATACCAAGTACTTGTCGCGAGTTTTTCAAACATACGAATTCTCTATAGTGACATGTATGATTTTCATAATTTCAATCTCTTTCTTTTCTTAATTGAGACTATGTCTCTCTATTAAATAAATAGAAAACCATATGTGCTTCTCAATTGCTCGAGAATACAAATACAATTGTATTCAATCAATTGCTCGAGAAAATGACTCAATGTTTACGAGAGGAAGGACTATTATCTAAAGTTCACATTTTTTAATAGGAGAGAAATTTATTTATATACAATAACAAACCCACATATAGTTTTAAGTATGGATGAGTTCATTTAGACACATACATCTGCTTCCTTANATATACAATAACAAACCCACATATAGTTTTAAGTATGGATGAGTTCATTTAGACACATACATCTGCTTCCTTAACGGTATGGCAACGATATGACAGGTCTCAAAACGCAATGGTAGATTTGCTCATATCTTGTATGTGTAAACGCAACGATATAACTCCCTTTGCTCATATCTTGTACTGTCTTTTGTACCCATTTTTTCTCAAATCGGTGCTTTTTATCCAATTAATTGGCTTAAGACCTCAAGACATTTCAAGAAACCCACAGCCACAAGAGAAGCAAAATGGGTACAGAAGACGGTACAAGATATGAGCAAAGGGGGTTACATGATACATTAATATCTATGGGATTAAGTTTACACGGAATATTAAGTGTGAAGAAGGAAGTGTCATGTACAAAAATAAAAAGAAGAAGTCTTTTTACTAATTAGAGGAGAGACTCGTCGATGTCAATTTTGATATTTTCGTCGTTCTCAAACGTATCCTTCCTAGGGGTGCAGGGGGGACCAGAACTCTCTCAGGCCCTCTTCCCTTATTCTTGTTTCGTGGTCTCGCCTTCTCACATAACCAAGATAATTTAAAAAAAAAACTCGAATTCGTCATGTAAATTTACGGAATCAAAATAGAGAAACTGATATTAAATTCCCTAATGAGTGATTGAAACCCTTCCATGTCGCTGTTTTCTGTCACCACGGCCACAATACAATGGGGAACAGAGCAATCACGCCATTAGCAAAACTGTAATTCTGTATATATTTTTTTATTCTGAAAATCTGGATTAGAAGCGTCAACAGAGAAGATCTTATGAACTTGAGAAAAAGTATTTGTTTGATGAAATTGTGGAAACTCCACGGCAACTACGGCAAATCTGAAGAAGTA
The DNA here is from genome assembly GCA_020283515.1 of Alliaria petiolata. Lineage (NCBI taxonomy): Eukaryota > Viridiplantae > Streptophyta > Magnoliopsida > Brassicales > Brassicaceae > Alliaria > Alliaria petiolata. Next base: position 224,675 of record JAHZTW010000073.1, read on the forward strand.
ACGATAAGAATATATCGAAGGAATAACGACGATGATGGAGACTATATTATGGTATATAAAATTTGGAATTCGTTGCAATGAATTCATACATAAATTTGTGTAAAGAAGCGACTTTGAGTTTGCAGATATTTTAGAAACGTCGACTTTGGGAAAAAAGCAAAAGAGAGGACGCCGTTAAAAAAAATATATTGATGACGTGAGATCCTTTACACAAAAATGATAATCTATCCGTTAGACTACTAAATCAAACGTTGGATTAGATTTTTTTTTTTCTTCAAAATGAAGGAAAATCATAATTTGGTGAAAACCGGTGAAAACTTTGGTGATGACGGAGACTTAATTAGATTAAGGCAACTACATCAACACCATATATGGATGGAGACTACAATGACAATGGTATAAAAATGACAACATAATGACTATGACAGAAAAAGACAACATCAAATCGACGATTTAAAAAGGTTATAAAAACAAGTCACCAACATTGAGAAAGAATTTTTTTTAAAAAAAAAACTAAATGACAAGAAAAGTGGTTTGATAGTATATATATTTTTACTGTGAAAAGTCACAATGATTGGTTGTGGTTTGACTTTTTAAAGAGTTACATCTGTTCTTTGGTATCTTAAGACGAAATTTTTTTATGATTCACAAGATTTGCAACGTTTCGAATGTATGCATTTTCAGTAAACAAAACAAATATAATCTTCACTATTTAATCCTAAAAAAAAAATATTAACCGTTAGATTGAAGTTTATTTTTTCAGAACAGAAAATGTGACATGAGCAAATCAATCATATCCGTTAGAAAACTAAATCAAAAAAATACAACTGTTAAATTAAACTTTTTTCCCATAAATATATTTTTATTTTCATTATTTTATTATAAAATTGATCATCTTCACCTCGCACTATAAAACTATTCGTTTTAGTTTTTTGAAGCTCTGGCATTATCTAAAACACATAATCAAAATACTATTTTAATCAATTATTTATTCTAAAACCAACAATCTATCATTTAAAGTTACTCTTTAGTATTTAAACATGTTTGACTTTAAATCGATATTTCGATATTTAACTCAATTAAATTTGAGGGGCCTAACATTTAAAGTTAATCTTTAATTTTTAAACCAGTTTGACTGTAAACATATATTCTGATATTTAGACCAATTTCGAAAAACGATCGTGGAAATTTTTTGATTCTTCTTCTCCACTAAAACGCGTGAGAGAAATCTACAATCAATATTTTATCCCATTGATATTCTTTTGAACGTAAAGAACAATGAAAAAAAAACTCACAATTTACACGGCAATGGTGGAGACTAGTGAAGACTTTGACGATAGCGGAGACGGGGGTAGACTATGACAACTACAAAAACTCCATATATGGTATGAAACATCAAAACAATGTATTTGAGAGAAGAAAAAACATCAAATCAATGTTTAGAAAAAGCAATAAAAGCAAGTCACTAAAGAAAATTTCAAAAATAATAAACAAGAAGAAATGAAAACAAGGATGGTGATTTGATTTTTTTAAAAGTTGCTTCTCCTCATTGCATCTCATGATGAAGAATCACAATGATTCACAAGAGTTGCACCGTTTCAATTATGTGCCTCTTCGGTAAATAAAATAAATCTAATCTTCACCGTTCAATCTTAAGACAAAGAACATTAACCTTTAGATTGAAGTTTCTTTTTTTATTTTATTAAAGATTAGTGACATCAGCAAAACCAATCATATCCGTTAGATACAAAATCCGGACAACCTTAACCGTTTGATTAAACTTTTTTTTTCCTATAAAAAAATGATGATGTCAGCTTGACCTTAAAAATGGTTTTGCTATTATATATAGATACCATATTTGGTTTACCCAACATGCCGATTACATAAACGGTACTAAACAAATCCTATAAAACCGTAGGCTTTGATACAAGACTTTTTAGTCTTGCAAGCAATTCCTCAATTGCTCATATCATTGCAATATATTGAGGTATCAATCCATCTTGGGAGATGATGCAATAAGAATACAAAGTTAAGCTTAAGCTAAGCTAAAATAGCAAATGCAAGTCACAAACAAGTATTGAAAGCTAAAGACAAACTTAAAGAGATACTACTAGAGCAATAACTATGAAATTAAGCCTTAATCACTACTAATCAAGATACTAAACAAGGATTAACTACTAAGCAAGATTAACAATTTAACTAAAACGAAACCTAGGGATGGAATCATTGATTTGGGAAACTAAATGGACAACCTTGCAATCATTTAAGCAACTAATCAAGCTAACTCTATGCCTAGAACACTTAA
>JAHZTW010000073.1:230735-268246 GCA_020283515.1 Alliaria petiolata
ACTCAATCTCATGCGTAACCTCCCCAAGATCCGCTCCACAAGCCTCTAGAATGGGTGTCACTATCCCGCCCACGCTGAGTTGTGGTGCGATGTCCTTAGTCGTAGCAGCCCATTCCTTGTAGCTTAGTAGCTTCTTCAAAAGGAGAGAGATCAAGCCTATCCCGGAACCATCTCCATGCAAGGTTATCACCTTATTCCCAATCCTTATGTTCCCTAGGATGTTCTTGAATCCCATATCCAAAAGCTCTAGCTCTTCCTCAATCACATAACCACACTCCTTTCTTGCAAAGAAGGTATGGGCGAGTGCCTTGTGGGCATACCTCACTGCGGGATGTGTGATGGAACAACTCTTGCTTGCACCAGCCTTGAAGTTGCCAACCGCTATATACTTCCACAGATTTGAAAGCTCATCCCGTCTAAACTCCACAACCTTTCCTCTTCTCCATCCTTCTTCAAACCCAAACACTTCATTAAGCTCCTTGAAAGACATTCTATGGTGCTTGCGCCCCACCTTGAAAGTGATGAAGCCGTGCCCATCTATCTCTTGTTCTTCACTTGGTTCCTCACAAAGAGGGTAGAATGTCACCTTGAGAGTGGAGAGGAATTGGCAAAGTGGTGCCATATAGGTTGGGTGAGCCATTTGGAAGAATATCTTCATCCCCATTTGTGTGTAGAGCTCTAGCACATCATCAAACAAGCCAAGCTCCCTAAGAGTCTCCATGTGAGGGAATCTTGTCCCTTTATGCTCCATGTCCATGAGAATCTTATACACCTCACTTGCTGTGGCTTCTTTTGCACCGGCTTCTTTGGCGTGCTTGCTCCCTTCGCCATGTACCATTGCTCTCTTCCCTTTTCTCCTATCCTCTCTTTGTTGATCCGTTTCTCCATCATATGGTCCTCTAACTTTCACCATTTGTACCTATAAATAGAAAACGCTTGGGAGAGAGTTAGCTACTCATTATTGCCATCAACAAGATTAGAATTTAGAGACAATAATAAGATAAAACCAAATATCAAAAATTTCCATACTTAGAGAAAATTTTGGCAAGAACTTAAAAATTTCAATTTTGTCAAAACTCAAATTCAAGAGGGGCTATGCTTAAACGTGGGTAATGCATCTAATTACAAGCAAAAGCCCCAAATTTTAAACACATTTAGAGCATCAATTTGAAATTTTCGGAACCTTTTGTCCTTAGAACTCTAAATGCCAAAAATTTTCAAATTTCTCAAAGTATGAACGTTTTTACCTACCAAATCAACAAGACTATCATTCTCAAGCATAACCCAAGCTTCTAACAACCAATTTCGATTCCAATTTACCAATTTCCTCAAGTTCCTCAAATTCCACCAATTGTAAAAATCATGGATATGGAGAGAAATAGAGAAAAATATACCTTGTTCCTTGCACAGAGGGATGGCCCGAAATTGGAATAGAGAAAGCTAGACAATAGAATTCCAAGCTTGTAGGTTTTTGAATCACCAAATTTGAGTGAAAATTGAGAGTTTTATGCTCAAAATAGTGAAACAATGGGAGAATGGAGGAGAAAAACGAGTTTGGAGGAGAAGAAGGGACTAAACCAAGCAAAATTCTGTGAAAATTGGTTTAGAAAAGGCTTGGTTTACTCAATTTGAACCGGTCAAAGGGAGAAAGGAAGGGGTTGACTTACCTTTTGGGGCTGCATCGGTTTGGCAAACCGATGTGCCGCTAACCGATGAACTCTCGGGAAGCTTGGCCTCGGTTTGCCAATCCGATGAAGCCAGTCCGATGAGATCTCTGCCGTGGTCGTCTCGGTTTGCCAATCCGATACGCCTAGTCCGATGAGATCTCTGCCATGGTCACCTCGGTTTGGCAAACCGAGGTGCTGCAAACCGATGCCTCCCTAAACTTTTCCTTTCATGCCTTCCATCAAAGTCCAATTCAAATGGCTCAAACCTGACAATCACCAACACATAAAAACACAATATTAAAAATAAAAATCAAGAATATATACAAGGATAGTCATGGGAATGCCTCCCAAATGAACTTGTTTAAAGTCACTAAGCTTGACTTTTCAAACCCTTAGGCATGTGGAGGATCTTGAAGAGGACATGAACTTGTCTCTTCCTTAGACTCATTTACCAAGTATGGCTTGACCCTATGACCATTTACTGAGAAGCTCTCCCCATTCTTCCCAACAAAAATGATGGCTCCATAAGGCAATACTTCTCTAATCTCAAAAGGGCCTCCCCATCTTGACTTGAGCTTACCCGGGAACAACTTCAATCTTGAATTGTAGAGAAGAGCTTTGTCACCAACACTTAGCTCCTTCTTCACAATCCTCTTGTCATGGAAAGCCTTGGTCCTCTCTTTGTAAATCTTCGAGCTTTCATAAGACTCAAGCCTAATCTCCTCAAGTTCTTGGAGTTGAATCAATCTTTTCTCTTGGGCGGTTTTTATGTTGCAGTTGAGAAGCTTCACAGCCCACAAAGCCTTGTGCTCAATCTCTACCGGTAGATGACAAACTTTTCCATACACAAGGTTGAAGGGAGACCTTCCAATTGGTGTCTTGAAGGCTGTCCTATAGGCCCACAAAGCATCATCAAGCTTGGTTGACCAATCTTTCCTTGTTAGACCCACAGTTTTCTCCAAAATAGCTTTGATCTCACGGTTTGAGACTTCCACTTGACCACTAGTTTGAGGGTGGTAAGGGGTAGCTACCTTATGCTTGACACCATGCTTGTTCAATAACCCTTAAAAAAACTTGTTGATGAAATGGCTTCCTCCATCACTAATAACCACCTTTGGTACACCAAACCTTGGGAAGATTATGCTCTTGAACAATTTGACCACAACCTTTGAGTCATTAGTGGGACTTGCAATGGCTTCAACCCACTTTGACACATAATCAACAACCACTAGTATGTATTGGTTACCAAAAGAAGAAGGGAAAGGTCCCATGAAGTCTATTCCCCAAACATCAAACAATTCCACTTCCAAGATAGGGTTTTGGGGCATCTCATCTCTTTTGCTAATGTTCCCCTTCCTTTGACAAGGTTCACATCTCTTGATATACTCATGAGTGTCCTTGAACAATGTAGGCCACCAAAACCCACTTTGAAGTACTTTTGTAGCTGTTTTGAAAGTTGCAAAATGCCCTCCATATCTTGACCCATGACAATGGAAGATCACACTCTCAACTTCTTCTAGTGCCAAGCATCTCCTATATATCCCATCAGCACATCTCTTATAGAGGTATGGCTCATCCCAATAGAAGTGTGACACATCCCTCAAAAACTTCTTTTTGTGATAGGTGTTGAGATGAGTGGGCTCCTCATTGCACACCAAGTAGTTAACAAAATCAGCATACCAAGGCTCACTCTTTGCTTCCATGCCTTGAATCTCTTCAAGCTTCCTTCCAATTCCATGCACACTAGCAATGCTCTTGATCATCATAATTTGTTCCTCCGGTAAAGAATCATTGATTGGCAAAGCATCTTCAATCCTCATCCTTGACAAATTATCAGCCACACCATTTTCTACACCCTTCTTGTCCACTATTTCTATGTCAAACTATTGTAGAAGAAGAATCCATCTAAGGAGCCTTGGCTTGGTCTCCTTCTTGGCATAAATATGGCGCAATGCAGCATGATCGGTATACACTATGACCTTTGATCCCACCAAGTAAGATCTAAACTTCTCAAAAGCAAACACAACTGCCAAGAGTTCCTTTTCTGTTGTAGCATACTTGGTTTGAGCATCATCAAGTGTTCTACTAGCATAGTAAATCACATAAAGCTTCTTGTCTTTCCTTTGCCCAAGCACAGCTCCAACGGCATAGTCACTAGCATCAGCCATGATCTCAAAAGGTAGACTCAAATCCGGTGCTTGCACAATGGGGGCACTCACAAAAAAATAAAAAAAGAAAAAAAAAAATAAAAAAAAAAAACAAAAAAAAAAAAAAACAAAAACATAAAAAAGAAAAATAAAAAAAGACAAAAAAAAATTAAAAAAAACATAAAAAAACAACAAAAAAAAACAGAAAAACCAAAGAAAAAACATAAGCCCTTCACATTGATTGGAGGCGCCATCTTGATCATGACATCTATCTTGGCCTTGTCCACTTCTATACCTTCTTCAGAAATCTTATGACCCAACACAATGCCTTGGTTGACCATGAAGTGACACTTTTCCCAATTGAGCACCAAGTGAGACTCTTCACATCTTTGTAGAACCCTGCAAAGATTAGAAAGACAAGCAGAAAAAGAGGCACCATACACAGAAAAGTCATCCATAAACACCTCTACCATTTCCTCAATAAGATCAGAGAAGATACTCATCATGCACCTTTGAAAGGTGGCTGGAGCATTACATAACCCAAATGGCATCCTTCGATATGCAAAGGTACCATAAGGGCATGTGAAAGTAGTCTTCTCTTGATCATTAGGATGAATGGGTATTTGGAAGAACCCACTATATCCATCAAGGAAACAATAGAAGGGATGGTTAGCCAATCTCTCAAGCATTTGATCAATAAAAGGAAGAGGAAAATGATATTTTCTAGTAGAAGCATTAAGTTTTCGATAATCAATACACATCCTATGGCCGGTTATGGTTCTAGTTGGTATTAACTCATCTTTATCATTCTTAATCACAGTGATTCCACCTTTCTTAGGGACAACATGCACGAGAGATACCCAAGTGCTGTCACTAATAAGATAGATCACATTAGCTTCAAAAAATTTTAAGATTTCCTTCTTAACAACTTCATTAAGGTTTGGGTTCAATCTTTTTTGATGTTCAATTGAGGAAGCATTCTCATTTTCAAGGTGAATCCTATGAGTACAAAGTATAGGAGATATGCCCTTGATATCACTTAGTGAGTAACCAATTGCTCTCCTATACTTTCTCAACTCATTCAAGAGAGAGTTGAGCTCATCATCACTCAATTGTTTGACAATAATAGGGTAAGTGGAGTTAGGGCCTAAGAAAGCATACCTTAGTCCAATGGGAAGTGGTTTGAGGTCCACCTTTGGGGCCTTAAGTTCGCTCCAATCCTCATCAAGGTCCTTGGCCAATTTGTTATCCTCAAGCTCCTCTAGCTTTTCCTCTTGTCCTTGACTTGAAACCTCAACTTCCATGGACCTCTTGTCTTGGTCACATTCCACTTCACCCTCACATGAAGCTACCAATCTTGTAAAGCCTTCCTCCCCATCAAGAACCTTGCGCGAATCAAGCATTTGCATGTATGCTTGTGTTTCCTCATCCAAGTACCCTTTTTCTCCATGTGGTTTGGTGAGAGCAACACCAAGATGGTCCTCTTGAGCTAGTTCCTCTAGCAACTCATCGGCTAGATCATCCATAGTTTCAATATAGAATAGTTGGCCATCAATGGTGGGTTTTCTCAAAGTCTTCTTTATGTCAAACTTCAACTCAATCCCTTTTCCAAGATGTAAGCCAATCTTTCCATGCTTAACATCTATGATAGCACCAGCTGTAGCTAGGAAGGGTCTTCCCAAAATCAAAGGATCCTTTGGCTCTTCATCCATCTTGAGCACCATGAAATCTGTGGGAATGATGAAGTTGCTAACCTTGATAGGCAAATCTTCAAGAAGTCCAATAGGCAACCTCACACTTCTATCCGCAAGTATCAAGGAGATTCCACACTCTTTGTACTTGGTGAAACCAAGCTTCTTTGCAATTGAATAGGGCATAAGGTTGATGCTAGCTCCAAGATCACACAAGCAATTTTCAAAACTAAGAGGACCTAGGGCGCATGGGATTGTGAAAGATTTGGGGTCTCCTAGCTTCTTTGCTATCACATTGCTTTGGATTATGGCACTACACTCTTGAGAAACTAGCATAACTCCTTGGATATCCTTTGCTCTTTGTGCCACGGTATCCTTCAAGAACTTAGCATATTTTGGAATCAACATAAATACATCCACCAAAGGCATCTTGAGCTCAATGTCCTTGATTTGCTTGTCAAACATAGCCTTGTACTTCTCCACCAATTGTTTCTTAAATCTCCCGGGAAAAGTAAGTTTAGGCTTGTATGGTGGAGGAACAAATCTTGGCTCTTTCTTGTGCACATCCTCCTTTGGCTTTTCCTTTACCACTTCCTTGCTCTTCTTTGCAATATACACATCATCAAAAGTTATAGCATCTTGAGCTTTTTCAAAGCTATCCTCCCCATCTTGAATTTCAATGTCCTCATTGATCAAAGGACTTGACCTTGGAGGCAACTCCTTTCCACTTCTCAAAGTAATGGCATTGATGTACTCCTTGGGATTTGCTTCACACTTTCCCGGTAGAGTACCTTGAGAGTTGGAGCTAGAAGCCTTGCCTTTCTCTAGCTGCTTGAACTTTTGTTGAAGACCCCCAATTTGAGTAGCAAGCTCATTGAGTGAGGAGTCCATCCTTGTGTTGATTTCAGCAATCTTCTTTCCCATATTAGCATCACTATTGGCTTGACCTTGTAGGATTTGTTGAAGCATAAGCTGAACATTGTCTTGTGGTGGACCTTGTGAAGCTTGATTAAAACCCGGTGGAGCATTGCCTTGGTTGAACTTTTGCCCACCAAAGTTGCCTTGGTTTCCTCCTTGGTAGTTAGACCTTGGTGCATAACCTTTTTGTTGATTGTTGTAGGGCACAAAAGGCTTTCCTTGAGTAGCTTGTGGAGGGTAAACTTGGTCTTGGGGGTTAGCCACATTAGTACTCCTATAAGAGAGGTTGTTGTTCCCCTTATAGTTGTTGTTATAGTTGTTGTTGTATCCTCCTTGGCCTCCCACGAAATTTACCTCCTCTTGACCCTCTTGGTATTCAACTTGATCATCACAATCCTCCACATTATCTTCAACAAAATGTACATGCCTTTGGTTTGAGGACATGAGCTTGTCCATCTTGTCATGTAGAGACTTCATTTCCCTCTTGTGAGCATCAAAATCACCTCCCCTTGGAGCTCTATCATAGTCTTCATTGTAATTACCATCACTCAAGGCAAGATTCTCTACAAGCTCCAAACCATCTTCAACATCTTTGCCCAAGAAATTCCCATTGCTTGCGGTATCAAGAAGCATTCTTATCTTTGGGAGAACACCTCTATAGATGGTGCTTAGTAGAGACTCTTGTGTGAAGCCATGATGAGGGCATTGCATTGTGTAGCCCTTGAATCTTTCCCATGCTTCATTGAAGGACTCATTGCTCTTTTGAGTGAAGCTAGAGATCTCATTCCTCAACTTGGCGGTCCTAGAGTTGGAGAAGAACTTAGATAGAAAGGCTTTCTTGCACTCATCCCATGTAGTGATAGTACCTTGAGGCAAAGTTTTCTCCCATTGCCTTGCTCTATCCCCAAGAGAGAAGGGAAATAGTCTTAGCTTGAAGGCATCTTCACTCACACCATTCATCTTGAATAAGCCACAAACTCTATCAAAGTTGTCCAAGTGATCTAGAGGATCCTCCATTGGCAACCCATGGAACTTGTCTTGTTGAACCATAGAGATGAAAGCTGGCTTCACTTCAAAAGTATTGTTTTGAACCGGTGGAGGATTGATACCATAGCGATTTTGATGTGTATTTGGAGCATCTCCAGCCCCAATAGTCCTCCCTAGTCTTGGCGCATGTAAGGGGTTTCCATTCCCCCTTGGTGCTTGCGCCAAGTTCAGTGGAGGAGCTTGATCTCTTTGTTGTTCTTCCATTCTCAACCTCTCTAACCTTGCAGCTTCCCTTCTTGCAATCCTTGCAACCCTTTCCAATTGATCAATGTCTTGAAAGCCTTGGAAGTTGTTGTCTCCTTGTGATCTCAAATGCATTCAAGGAAAAACTGAAATCTAGAAAAGTAGATGGTCAATAAGCAAAAAGATCACTTAGTCTCAAACCAAACTCAAATCTTCATGATCAATCAATCCCAATATGGCAACGGCGCCAAATTGAAACAAGAGTTTTTGCTCTTGCAAGCAATTCCTTAATTGCTCATATCATTGCAATATATTGAGGTATCAATCCATCTTGGGAGATGATGCAATAAGAATACAAAGTTAAGCTTAAGCTAAGCTAAAATAGCAAATGCAAGTCACAAACAAGTATTGAAAGCTAAAGACAAACTTAAAGAGATACTACTAGAGCAATAACTATGAAATTAAGCCTTAATCACTACTAATCAAGATACTAAACAAGGATTAACAACTAAGCAAGATTAACAATTTAACTAAAACGAAACCTAGGGATGGAATCATTGATTTGGGAAACTAAATGGACAATCTTGCAATCATTTAAGCAACTAATCAAGCTAACTCTATGCCTAGAACACTTAAACAAGATTAAACCATGATGTGTGGCCTTAATCCCTTTCTTAATCACCCTAATGAACTAATGATGTTTTAGCATTAAGATAATCAAAAAGCATTAATTTCAAGTCTATAAGGCATGATAAACACTCTGAACATCTAATATCTTAGGCTAGAAATGTAAATCTCTTATTAAGTTGGTTCAAGCATTTCATCAAACACTTGGTGGGTGTATGAAATGCTTATGATCCAAAATAGCAAAGATTAGCTATTTGGCATTAGGAATCACTTAATAAGAAGAGAGAATGAAAGAATCTATCCTAGATTGAAAGATTAATCCATTAGAAAACCCTAAATCTAACCCATCCCTAAGTTTCTAGAGAACTACTCACTAACCATAGATAAGCCCAACAAATCAAGGATGAAAGTTAAGCTAAACATGATTAGAGAAAGATAAAACAAGAGATTCAAAAGAGAAATTGCATTAAACTCAAAAGATCTAAGCTTAAACAAAGGATTTGCCCAAAGTGGCTAAAAGTTTAGGCTAAGAACAAGAGAATAAAAGTTAAGCATAAAATTAGGTCTAAAATGTATTTATAGTGAATAGTGATCGGACCGGGTCAACCCGGAACAAATCGGGTATTGACCCGGTTTTGGCTGGGAAAAGAGACCGCATCGGTTTGCCAAACCGATGGGCTCCAAACCGATGCAGGCTGAGGGACGCGTCCCGGCTTGTCCGTCAGATACGCCTAGTCCGATGGGGTCCCTGTCGTGGTCGTCCAGGGTTGCAGTCCGATGCGCCTTGACCGATGAACTCTCTGCCGAGGTCGTCTCGGTTTGCTAGTCCGATATGGCCAAACCGATGGATTCTCTGGTGGCTTCGTCCCGAGCTGCTCCGCGTGTCCAAACCGATGGGGCCAAACCGATGAAGTCTCTGCCGAGTCTGTCTCGGTTTGCCAATCCGATATGCTCCAATCCGAGGCGATGCCAGACAACTTCTGTCAACCTTTGTTTCGACTTCTCTTTGATCCAAACTCATCCCCAAAGCTCCAAATGGTTTCTTTAGCTCCAAATGTACATGAGGAACACTCCAAATGCAACAAATATGCAAAGACTATGCAAAGACAACTTAGACTCTAAATGATCAAAATGCATCACAATGATGCTTAAATATACACTTAGATGGTGAGAAACCTATACTAAATGGATGCTAGAATGATGCAAAATATAGACTTATGAGGCTTATCCTAGAAAACACAACCTTAGACCATTAGTTATCTCTTTTACTTTAAAAACTAGGTGATAACCTGCGCGATGCGCATGATGAAAAAATCTATAAATAATTTTATTAAAAATGATTTTGTAATTGTTTAGAGTAAAAATAATTTAATTAGTTTTATATATATGTGAATAATATAATTTAATATTTTAACTTTTTCACATAATATTTTTAAATTGTTTTCAAGTTTAAATATTTATATTATTTGGTTTATTTATATGGATCTATTAACAAATCATATAAACAAAAACATATTTATAAATATGGATATCTATTAAAATCACACATATCGAAATATTTTTTATTGTAACCTAAATTATAGTTTTAATTTGTTATAATTTTTTTTATAATTAAAATCACACATATCGAAGTTTTTTTATTGTAAACATATTTTCTGCCTAATAAAAAAAAGTATTGTGTATATCATAAATTATGTATAAATTATATTTCATTAAATAATATTTTTAAAACTATTTGTTATTCATTTTTAAGAAATGTATTGTGTAATATGATGTACATCATAAATCATCACATAACCTAAAATTCGATTTTAAGTAATGCAAAAATTAAAACATAATTTTCTGGTTATATTAAAAGTAATAAATGGATAAAGTCATATAATGTAATTAATCTAATCAAAAAAGAAAATTTGTATTAAAATAATGCAAGAATAAGTGTGGTGGTGACACATTAGCAAAATGGCACCACTGTAAATATTTCAAAAAATAAGCATACTCTCTAAAAATGTTTCTCAATTAATATATAGGGGATTTTTAAAACTATTTGTTATTCATTTTTAAGAAATGTATTGTGTAATATAATGTACTTCATAAATCATCACATAACCTAAAATTCGATTTTAAATAATCCAAAAATTAAAACATAATTTTCTGGTTATATTAAAAGTAACAAATGGATAAAGTTATATAATGTAATTAATCTAATAAAAAAAAAGAAATTTGTATTAAAATAATGAAAGAATAAGTGTGGTGGTGACACATCAGCAAAATGGCACCACTGTAAATATTTTAAAAAACAACCTTACTCTGTAAAAATGTTTCTCAATTAATATATAGAGGATAAAGAGTTTTTAAAATAGAGAAAATATTTGCTCTATTGGTTACCTCTAGTTTCTGTTCTAGAAAAGAAATATTCTAATTATATTCTATTTTTATTTATTTAATAATATTTTATGAAACCTTTTACTTTACAAATATATAAATTTTACTATTTATTTTATGTTTTTAACAAAAATTAAATAAAATTATAATTTTATTAAAATTAAATATGTGCCATAAATTTTTTTTTTTTATTACAAGACATAAATAAAAAAAGTAATGCACAAGTTCGAGGGTTTCTTCGTACATATCATTATATTTTTTTTCCCTCATTTGTAAATGAACATAGTTTTTTTTTAACACTGGTTTCTTATTACTTTAAGGAGAGCAACGTTTTGTAAAAATGACACCAATAGGCATCTTACAAGGCTTTAACAAGCGAGAAGCCCAAATCAAAGGAACCGAAAAGAAAGAGCAAAACATACGTGCTTAAAACAAATTCAAGTATGCATAGCCAGTTAACCATGGATCACCTTTAACAGATTGTCTGGGAAGCTTCCAGAACCAGGAATTGGCCCAGCCAACACAGACCGTGTTGGGCAATATATGATTGGTACCTATGGTCGTTAGTGACACTCTCTGCAATAGCTTCAGCTGCCAGATTTCCCTCTTTTGCACTCTGCTCTAAACTCCAAGTTTCAAAAAAGATAGCAGATGGCTAAATATTTGAGCTGTGATTCCCCAAAAATGGGGGAAGCGATAAGGATCCAACAGTACTTCTCTTGCCTTTACATACGACGATTCAAAGATTATTTTATGTTGCTTCATAGTTGCCATCGATTCAACAGCCCATAGAATGCACATGAGCTCTGATTCAGTGGAAGAAGAAACAGAGGAGTAAGCACGCCTACCATGGAAAAGAGTCTCCCCCGTATGATCGCGTACCAGCCATGCTACTCCACAATGTCGATTTGGAAGAATCCAAGAAAAGCCCATGTTACATTTCAGCATGTGGCTTGGTGGTTTTTTCCACCTGCTCCGAGGATTGTTTGTTGTCAACATGGTGACACTTACGTGATTCTCCTTAGAGTTGAGGCGGAGCCAGATATCAGTTTCATCGAGGGCAGCTGAGACAATCTCTGCAGGCTCCCATTTACGATTTTCAAAGATGAGAGCATTTCTTGCTTTCCACAATTGCCAAAGTATCCATGGAAACGCCAATATGATGCCTGCTGGTAGTTCCTTGTTCGATCTGCTCGTCAGAAGGTGATAAATGTTCAAGAATACAGAGTTTTGGGAGAAACCTGATGGAGGCAAAGGAAACCCAGAAAGATCCCATGCTTCTTCCGCGACCCTGCAGCCAAAAAGAACGTGGCAAATTGTTTCCGTTGCCTCTCCACAAGACCGACAAGTAACATCAACGGGAATACAACGAGATTGTAGTCTCTCCTTTACAGGCAGAGCCCCAGACAAAGCTTTCCACATGAAATGTTTCAATTTTGGAGGAGCTTGCACTTTCCAAAGATAAGACCAAAGTTTTTTCTCAATGGGAGGCATGATGCGAATCTGTGGGCCTTGAAGTTCTAGCATATGCTCCAGTAATTTATAACCACTCTGAGAGGTGTACATACCATTTTTGGTGAAGCCCCATTTGAGATAGTCTTTCATATCCAGAGATGGCCTTAACATCAAAATACGGTTTCCATCTTCATCAGAAAAAGTTTGCCTCACTGTGTTCACATCCCATTGGCCCGTTTGTGGATTGATTAGGTCTGAAACTTTCAAAGTTATATCAATGACACTGTCCTGACGATACATTGGTGGTCTTGGAGACTCTGCTATCTCCCAGTTCTCAGCCCACACATTTGTATCCTTGCCGTCACCAATGGCTTTGACTAATCCTTGTGTCAATAAATCTGTGCCATGGATGATACTTCTCCAAGCATAGGAAGGTCTAGAGCCTATACCACATTCCAGAAAGGAGGATCTGCGAAAATACCTATGCTTGAGGATCCGAGAGAGTAGTGACTCTGGTTTATCCCAAACTCGCCAAGCTTGTTTACCTAAGAGTGCCTGGTTGAACATGACAATGTCATGGAAGCCAAGGCCACCATTCTTTTTTGACTTACACATTTTCTTCCACGCCACCCATGGTATTTTGTTACGTTGATTTCCACTGCTCCACCAAAACTCAGTCATGATACTTGTCAGCTTCTCACATAATCCTTTAGGAAGCTTGAAACACGACATGACAAACACTGGAAGAGCGAGACCCACTGCTTTTAACAATATTTCTTTCCCACCCTGTGACAAGGCTTTTGCAAACCAACCATGCATAAGGTTGTGTAACTTCTCTTGGATAAAATTTAGCAACAGTCTTTTGGAGCCAGTATTTACCTTCCCCACCTTCATTGTCAATGCCCAGGGCTGTTCGGACTTGAAGCTTAACCGAGTCTACCACCTTTGCACCGAAGATAATTGATGACTTTTGAGTATTGATGACCTGTCCAGATGCATCTCCATACAATTTCAGGCATCTATTGATTTCCTCAGCTTCAGAGGAGTTCGCTTTACACATCAATAAGCTATCATCAGCGAACAATAGATGGTGGACAGTAGGCCCGCCTATTCCCAAACCAATACCATTCAACCGACCTTGAGATTCTGAGATGTTCAGGCAGCTTGACGAATGCCTCTCTCTGGTCTGATGAACCCATGAGATCTTCCATTAAGGAGAACTGAGTAAGAGACTGTGCTCACGCATGCCATAATCCATCGTATCCATCTATGGTCAAGCCCATTTTCTCCATAAGAGTTTCTAAAAAACACCACTCCACCCTATCATAAGCCTTAGACATGTCTGTCTTAACTGCCATGAACTGATCCGTGATCGCAGGGTTTGTGCGCAGACCATGTACCATTTCGTGGGCAATGATGATGTTATCTGTTATCAATCTCCCAGAAACAAAGGCTCCTTGTGTATCCGAGATGATCTCAAGTAAAATAAGCTCAAGTCTGTCACATAAGATTTTTGAGATGATCTTATATTGGCCAGAGCATAAACTTATAGGGCGCATATCTTTCATCATTGTGGGGTTGGTGATTTTAGGGAGAAGACTAAGCTGAGTATGATTCCAACCAGCAGGTAAAACTGAAGAAACAAAGAAGCATTGAACTTCATCGATTAGTGCAGGGCCTACAATGTGCCAAAAATGTTGATAGAAGATGCCGATGAGCCCATCTTCACCTGGAGCGTTACTACCTTTCACACTAAAAGCCGCTCTTTTTATTTCATCAACAATTACTGGAGCCGTGAGAGCACGGTTCATGTCATCAGTGATTCGAGTGAAATGAACACAATTTTTGATCAATAAACTTGACATTTATAAAAAAAGGAACGTTAAGTTTTTTTTTTAATGTTAAGTCATATTATTAGATCACTAGAATATTTCATCTTAAAAAGTTTTAATAACATATTTTTTTTGGTCGGAGTGGGGAGACAATTGTCTCCCATAATTTATTAATTAACTAAAAAGAATTAAAAACGAATAGCACGTGGGAACTCTGCCCCATTAGCATCCTCTAACATAATCGAATGAACTATGTAAGGACAAGAATCAAAAGAATGAAATCATAATTCTAACGTAAACGCATAGTTCGCTAATCCATCGGCTAGACGATTGGCCTCCATATACAAATGAGTAACCCGAACTAACCAATCCCTTGAGATAAAGCCTTGGCACAGACGTACCAGGAAAGCCTGCGGATGAGCATTACTTACCCCTGTTTGTAGAAATCTAACAACCAACTTCAAATCCAGTTCTAGCTCCACACACCGAAAACCTCGTTCCCAGAGAATAACCAACTCATAGTATGCACTAGTCCTGGGCATTGGAACCGGAGCCGAAGGAACCGAACCGAACCGACCCGAAAAACACGGTTCGGTTCGGGTTCGGTTCTCGATGTAAAACCGAATGGATCTTCAGCATTTGTAAATCGGTTCCCGGTTCGGTTCGGGTAAAACCCGAGAACCGATCGGGTAACCGAACAAACCAAACCAAATTAATGCTTTCTTACCAACTTTATAATTATGTAATTAACACCTTAGGTTTTGATAAAATCGAATGTATGCATCGAATGTTGATGAAATTCATTTGCAGTAATACAATTTTTCCCCTTTTCTATCGATTCCCCAATTCCATCCCCAATTGGGAAAAACTGGAAAACCTAATTTACTTCTCATCGTCACCTCCTTCCGCGAGGTCTCGAAATCGATCTCAGGTAAGAGCCCTCTTCTCCTTCTTTTTCAGCTTTTGTTTGCAATTTCTTCTCCTTCTTTCTCTCCTAGTCTCTGCAATTTCTTCTCCTTCTTTCTCTGCAAAAATCTGAATCTGTGAGTTTAGCAACTTTGAAACTCTAGGATAGTGTTTGCGATAGAATCATGATCCTTTTTGTTGGTAAGAGTTTGTGAATTTCTAATTGGGTCGGGTCCTCCTGCTTACGAGTAAGTGAATTTTTGAATTAGGGATGTGAAATTCTCTGTCTTTGGTGTGATTATAGTTATCGAAAATCTCTATGGTTTGTTTGTTCTTAACTAATATGCATCGATTTGATTCTATATTCCATGAAAAAGTGATATTCTCGGTTTACATATTCCTTCTTTCTCCATGATTTTTGTTTGTTAGAAAGTGGGTTTGCTTTATGTGTGATTCTTACTCATGTGAACTGAATTGAGAATCAAATGAATCTATGATCAAACCACTTGGTAATTGAATCAAATGGTCTAAAAACATTGGCTGGATTTCTTTCGGATTGTTTTATTGAGAGTTTTAGCTTGATGCAAGTGTCTTACGTTTACGTTTGAGGATGTGGCTTATGTTTATTGATGGATTCTTTGGCAGATGGATTCTTCAGCATCTCCGGATAAGAATAATTCTGCAAATTGTGATGAAGGAATAGAAGTCGAAAGAGATGATGTAGAGTCTCCAAACCGTAGAAGTAAGAGGAATGAGAACCCGAGAAGAGCAAAGAAGGCAAAGAAGAAGGTTGTTGTACCTACAAGGTCTCCTGTTTGGGATCACTATACGAAAGATGTGGAGAATAGGAACAAATGCAAATGCAATTACTGTGGGAGAACAATGTGTTGTGCAACAACATCAGGAACTTCAAGCTTGACTAAACATCTAAGAGCTTGCAAGTCTCACCAGGTATGGCAGGAAACTCAATCTCAAAATCAGCATGTTTTGAATGTTGAAGGTGATGATGGAAGTGGAACAATCGCATTGGCAAAGGTTGATGAATCAGTTATTAAGGAAGCGAC
This sequence comes from Alliaria petiolata, assembly GCA_020283515.1. Lineage (NCBI taxonomy): Eukaryota > Viridiplantae > Streptophyta > Magnoliopsida > Brassicales > Brassicaceae > Alliaria > Alliaria petiolata. The sequence continues at coordinate 246,655 of JAHZTW010000073.1, forward strand.
TAATGAGTTGATAGTTCTGGCTGAATTGCCACTTGCATTCGTTGAGTGCTTGGGATGGAGACACTTTTGCAACAAGATCAAGCTTCCGAAGCCTGTCTCTCGGAGAACATCAACTCGGGAGATTGTGAAAATGTTTGTGAATCAGAAAGCACACATGAGGAGGCTGATTAAAGAGAACAAGCAGAGGGTGTCTTTGACAACAGATATTTGGGTTGCTCCAACTACTGCATCTAGCTACATGGTAATCACAGCACACTTTGTTGACAGTAGTTGGCGCTTAAGGAAGCTGATCATTGGATTTAAGAATATTCCAGATCATAAAGGCGCAACCATTTGTTCAGTTCTTCTTGAGTGTTTAGCTGAGTGGGGCATTGACAAGGTGTTTACCATCACCGTAGACAACGCTACTGCCAATACGTCTGCTTTGAAAATGTTTAAGGCGGGATTCAGATTAGTAGGAAATGAAGCATTGGTGTTAGATGGTGAGTTCATGCATATGAGGTGTTGTGCTCATATCTTGAATTTAGTTGTCAAGGATGGCTTGCATGAGCTGAATAACAGTGTGGCTGCAATTCGTAATGCGGTTCATTATGTGAGAGCTTCTTCAACAAGGGTGAATTCGTTTGGTCTTCGGGTTGAGACAGGAAAGATGACAAGAGGTAGCTTGTCTTTAGACTGCAGAACTAGGTGGAATTCAACACATTTGATGCTAACAAGAGCTCTTAAGTTCAGGTTAGCGTTTGAGAAGACCTTAGTTGAAGATAAGTTGTATAATGATCACTTTCTAGAGAAAGTGGAAGGGAAAAAAAGGATTGGACCACCAAGTACCGAGGATTGGGAAGGAGTAGAAAGGTTAGTACGATTTCTCGTGATTTTTTACAATGCAACTTTGGTAGTTTCAGCTAGTAATTCTGTGGGGTCTTACAAGTGCTATAATGAGATTGTGACTATTGAGAGAAACCTTATTCATCTTAGCAACAATATTGATGAAGAGTTAAGGAAAAAAGCAAAGTCTATGAGAGACAAGTTTGACAAGTATTGGGAGGGAGTAAAGGAAATCAATAGGTTGTTGATCGTAGCTAGTGTCTTTGATCCTAGGAACAAAATGAAGTTTGCAACTTGGTGTTTTGATACATTATATGGTATAGATAGTGCAGAATCGAAAGCGATGTATGCTTCAGTCATGGAGGTTATGAAAAATCTGTTCGTAGAGTATAGTAATCGTGTGAATGTGCCAATGCCATCTTCTCAGTCGGCAGCATCTACCTCTTATAGTGAGCAAGAGTCACAAGAGCCTTTACATGAGACAATGGAGTTAGATACTGACCACGGATATGAAAGAATGGACCATCTCTATCAAGAGATGGTAAATGAAATAGGAAATGCCAATCCAAGCACTGAGTTGGAAATATATCTGAAGGAGGAAGTGGTGAATCCGAAGTCAAATTTGTTGGGTTTAGAGTATGATGTCTTGAATTTCTGGAAGGTCAATAGTTCTAAGTTTCCTGTTTTGTCAGAAGTTGCTAGGGATGTACTTGCAATGCAAGTGTCTTCTGTTGCATCGGAATCGGCATTTAGTACGAGTGGCAGAGTTCTAAGCCCATCAAGGAGTTGTTTGACTCACTATATGATTGAAGTCTTAATGTGCACGGAGCAGTGGATGAAGTGTGATCTTCACTTCACTGAAAAAGGACTTGTAACCATACAACAATTGCTTGGCGATATTGAGATGCAAGATGAACTTGAAGCAAGTAAGTACTTCTCTTTATGCCTATTTTCAAATACAATATGTACTTCTCACTTTTAACTCTATTTTTTAATTTTATTAGAGAATACGTCTATTCTTGATGAGTGATGAGTGATGAATTATGCAACTCCTTCTCGGCTTAAAGGTACCATTTCTTGATTCTGGAATATGATGAGTGGTTAGGATTTATTATTGGATTGATATGATTTCTGGATTTGATGCTTGTATGATCTTTTAGGAATTGTATAAATTCTGCATTTCATCACTTTGTGATTGTTAAAGAATCACATAAGACATTTACTTTTTCTATGTCCATAGGAATAGGACATGAAGAGAAGCTGAGAATTTGTAATGAAAGAGACCACAAATTTGACAAGTTAGTCTTGAATTTGTTGTCTTTTGGTTAAATTTGAATGGTGGTTATGACATTTTGTGTTATGTTTATGTTCTTTCAAGTTTTTAAAACTTCAATTAAACACTTATGTTGTTTTCTTTTGTAAGTTTGCACAATTTGAGATTGAAAGTTTATGTTTTCAAGCGTTGGTTTTTCACATATTTCGGGTCCTTTCGGTTCTTTCGGGTCCTTTCGGCTATTTTTGGGGTTTTCGGTTCTATAATTTTTTTATCGGGTCTTTTTCGGGTTTCATAAAATTTACAAGAACCGACCCGAACCGACAATTACCCGAACCGAACCGAACCGTGAAATGTGATTTAACCGAATGGTTCCTAGACACCTCTACCCGAACTACCCGAACCCCGAACTACCCGACCCGACCAGAACCGAGGACCCGAATGCCCAGGACTAGTATGCACCACATAATTCTGCAAAAGGAGTTGAACATATCCCTATGTTAAGTGCGAATCCTCCCAGCCATAACCCATCACCATCACGGATAACCCCTCCAGCCGCGGCCACTCCCGGATTCCCACGCGACGCCCCATCTGTTGTAATCTTAACCCACCCGACACTCGGTTCCTTCCACCGTACCAGCCTCACACTTCTCTCAATCACTTGTGTTCCACTCCTAGCCACGATGTGAGCTTTCTTAACCTCGCCCGCCATCTCCTTAATAAACCTCACTCTATCCCGACATGTCCATCTCTCCCCAAACACATCTTTACACCTCCATTTCCATGCCCACCAAACCGCCATACTAGACAACGTCGGCCAATCCTCACTGCTAGTATCCGATCCAGCCCCCAAATTTTCAAACAGCCACTCCAAAACAGTCTTACTAAAAAACTCCCGTTCCCTCCTTTGAGGGACCAGTCTTAACCAAATCCCTACCATCGCAGGGCAATCACTCAACACATGCAATATTGACTCCACCGCACCATTACACACTTGGCAAACTACATCTTCCCCTAGATGACGTCTAATCCGTTCTACATTCGTCATTATTACCTGGTGCACCCTTTCTGGTGCTAGTACACTCCAAACGCGTTTGAAAAATCCCTCCATACATGTTTTAGCTTCGGCATTAACTTTCATCAATGAATACGCCGAATGTACATAGAACTCTTCAGAAGCAATACCCTGCCAAGATAACTCATCCTGAATACCAGGTACCCCTTTCACCACTACTGCCAACAGCCTATATATGATATTTACCGGAAGATATGGAGAGATTCGCATTAGATCGCAGCCCGCCCACTCAACCCAGTAATTCTCCACAGGCTTCTCCATCTCTACATGTGTTAATTGGGTGGTGACCCGCAATATCAGTGGCTCCTCCAGCAACTATCTATCCAGCCAGAACCGAATCGACTTCGCATCACCGGGCACCCAGCCTATCCCCTTCGAAACCACTTCCCTCAGACCCACACCCACACTACTCCACGTTGATGACTAAGTACTTTTTGGGAGCATCCATGAGTAGTTATGCCCATCGCCCACCTTATACTTACTCCTCAAAACTCTTGCCCATAGGCTCTCTTTTTCATTTAACAACTGCCACCCCACTTTTGCATGTAACCCTCGATTTATGTCGCGCGCCTGTCGCAATCCTAAACCTCCCTATGCCTTTGGCTTGCACACTCTGTTCCACGATAATATGTGTTATTTCTTTTTCTCTATTGTACTTCCCCAAAGGAAAGCCCTCGATAACTTATATAATCTCTCCAATGTCGAGGCGGGGAGTAAAACATCACTCACAGAATGCCCTGGTATCGACGACAACACAGCTTTTGTAAGCGTTAACCTTCCTGCCAGACTTAAGGTTCTACTTATCCATCCAGCCATCCTAGACGACACGCGCTCTAAGACCTCCCCAAATGTCTATTTATTCATTCTTTTCTATAGAATCGGCATTGCCAAATATTTTCCTAACTCTCTCAGTGAACCAATCCCACTCTCCGCACTTATCAATCGTTCCATATCTCAGCTAACGTTACCTGAGAAGAAGATCTTTGACTTCTCAAGACTAACTTTTTGACCTGACGCCAAGCAAAAACTTTCCAGTACACGTATAATCACTCTCACTTGTGCCACAAATGCCTCTACAAACAGTATCAGGTCGTCGGCGAAGCAGACATGTGATAGCTTTGGACCCCCTTGTGAGATTCTAATCGGTTTCCATTCCCCCCGTCCTACCGACGTCTCGATTTGGTGACACAACCTTTCAAAACATAGTACAAACAAATACAGCAAGAGAGGATCTCTTTGTCTCAGCCCCCGAGCTGGCGTAAAAGCATCTGTTTTCTCCCCATTCCACAATATTCGCATAGTCGAACCTGTTACACCTGCCATTATCCGCCATATTCACCCTTCAGACAGTCCCGCCGCTTCCAACATCTCCTGCAGAAAATTACATCTTATTATGTCGTAAGCCTTCTCAAGATCCAACTTTAGCAGCATCCACCCTTTACGCCCTTTTTTTTTCTCATCGAGTGGACCGCCTCCTGTACCACCACTATATTATCAATACTCAATCTCCCAGAAATAAAGCTTGATTAGGCTGATCCAATGAGTTTTGAGATCACACTCTTCAGCCGAATCACCATCATCTTCGTGATAATTTTAAACAGCATATTACACAAACTTACTGATTGAAACTGAGTAATACGTTCTGGTTTCATCACCTGAGCTAACAGCACAATTAACGCATCATTCGTTGACATAGGCAGTACTCCTGTTTCAAAAAAATTTAGTACAAACCGCGTCACTGAACTTCCAACTATCTCCGAACACTTCTGGTAATTTACCAGCTGGAATCCGTCTGGTCCTGTTGCTTTATACTGCCTCATGCTCTTCACCGCCACCTCAACCTCCTCTGTTATGAAAGGCTTATTTAACTCATTATGTTCAGCCGTTGTTAGCATAGAGAATCCCTTTTTAGGTAAGAATCCCTCTTTAGGTAAGCTTCCCCGCACCACACTAACATCCTCCAATGAGTATAAGCGCTTATAATACTCTAGAGCCAGCGTCTCTAGCTCGGTTTTATCCGACACCCACCTATTTTCTGCATCTCTCAACATTTCTATCATGTTCCTCCTCCTGCGGATAATTGTGGATGAGTGAAAGAAGGCCGTATTCATGTCCCCAATGATATATCATGGTTTTTATCCGTTTTTAGACCATGATATAAGTGTTTTTATAGAGTCTTTTGGCTATTTTCGAGTCTATATAGAGTCTTTGCAGGTTCAGGTACAATTGAAGATAAATTGGAGATTTGGATGCATTTTGGAGTTTAATGGAATGAAGTCACGAAGTGATGAAGTCAAGATTGGAATTACACGCAAGGTGTCGATCGACACCATGTAGTGTCGATCGACACCAGGTTTTCCAATTTCCAGAATCAAGAAGTTTCCATTTTTTGAAGAAAAGGAAATCTCCAAGACTTTTCCTAATCTTAAAAGGAATTGAAGACTCGTACTTAGGCCAATAAATATAGTTTTTCAGCCATTGTTTAGGCACACAATCTCATACTTTAAGAATCATAGAAGTTTAGGTTTTTGGAGAGAAGAATTTGACTCCTTCAGAGCAAATTTGGAACTCTTTTATTTATTCTATTGATTTCTTTTATGCTTTCTATTCAAGTTATGATTTCTGTTTCATTAATCATGTCTGAGTAGCTTGCTAGTTAGGTTTAGGGTTTTTCAAAGGTGATTGATGAATTGTTAGGTCGAATTAAATTGTTAGGATAAAATCATTAGAGCTCTTCATCTGGATTTATGTTTAATGCTTATTCTAGCTTCATGACATAGAATCTGATCTTAGGTTAATTGGTAGACACGAGAGTGTTATTGATTGCCTGAACTAATGTTAGATGAGCAAAATACCTATTCGCAAAGAGATTTGGTTTAGGATTTTGTGAACAATCGAACCCGAACTTTAATGCTTGTTTGAATTATTAGGATTCGCAAAGAGATTTGGGATTATAGGTTTTAGACATAGATAATCTTCGCAGCGAGAGTTGGTTGATTTTACATTAGTGTTTCGAGTTCTAGAACAGTTCTTCATAATTCCTAACATCCTGCCTAGACCTGCAATTTAGATCACCTGAGAATTTCCCTGAACCTAGCGTTTCGTCTCCTGAACTTACATCGTTTACTTGCTTTCTCTCTTTACTTTTATTATTCTTCCTAGCTTAATTCAAATTTAGAAAACTGCTGTGTGACTATCCCTTCTCTGTGGATTCGATCCCTAAGTACTACAACTGATCTCTTAATTTGAGAGAGTTGCTTTAGGGTAAATTTGACCCATATCAAATTTTGACGCCGTTGCCGAGGAAGGAGATTAGTTGCCTACAGATTTCTAGTATTAGAATTTTGTCTAGGTTTTTATTTTTGTTTTTGTCACTGATTTAGTTTCTTATCTTTGGTTTCAGATGCATGCCCAGTACCAGAAGCAACAAGGAAGAGGAACTAATCCCATTGAACCAGGAGCTCGGTCATCTCGAACGCACAAACCGAACATCTGCAAGAGCATCGATCGACACCTTACCTCAGCGTCGATTGACACATCTAGCATCGATCGACACCTTGCGCGGACAGAGATGGCAGAACCTGTGATCATGATACGCGACGCAGAAGGCAACCTATTTGACCTTCAGGGCAATAGAAGGAACGCCCAAGGACAGAGACTTGATGAGGCTGGCGCCGTCATAGTCGAACCAGCAAGACACCGAGCACCTGCAGAAGATGGACGTGGAAGAACATTAGGCGAATACAACCGCCCAGACCAGTTCTATGCTAATAGAGCTGCGATCCGTCCTCCTGCATTCCAAAGGAATGACTTCGAGTTGAAGCCTGCCTACTTCCAGCTCGTAGCTCAGAATCCTTTCCATGGTCTTCCCAACGAGCACCCTATGGATCATATCGAGAGATTCGAAGACTTGGCTTCAAGCATTAAGGCCAATGGAGTTACATATGATTAACTCTTCTGCAAGCTTTTCCCTTACGCGCTTGCTGGAGATGCATCATACTGGCTGAAGCAATTGCCACCAGGATCTTTGACCACATGGGAAGACACAAAGAATGCATTCTTATGCAATTTCTTTGATGGTGTGAGATCAGAAGAGCTCAGGACAAAGATCACTACATTCTCGCAAGGACCCACTAAAGCATTCAAAGCTTCTTGGGTGAGGTTCAAATCGTACCAGAGGGACTGCCCACACCATGGTTTCAGCGAACCGCAGCTTATCGGAATATTCTACCGCGGGATTGATTGGAGGTACCAGATGGCTTTAGACGCTGCAAGCAATGGTAACTTCAACACCAGAATCCCAGAAGACGCGGTGGTGCTTATAGAGAATTTGGCCTCTAGTAACAGCACCAAGAACGCAGACATCGAGAGAAGACAACACGCTGGGATGAATGGAGAAAGCCAAATAGCTGAAGTTAACAAGAAGCTGGACATCTTGATGGGAAAGAAGCAAGTCCAGTTTGCTGCGGAAGTGGATACTTTTGAGCGTGAGGAAGAAGAAGTTAACTATGTCAATGGAGCTGGTTTTCAAGGGCAGAGGTTCAGCAATCAGCAAGGTTATGGTTCCTCTTACCAGAAGCCTTTTCAGAGCAACAACTTCCAAAGAACTTATGGTTCTTCTTCTTACCAGAAGCCTCCTGCACCAGACAATAAGATGGAGTCTATGCTAGAGCAAATTCTGGAAGGTAAACAGAAGATGAACGTGGACTTCAATGGGAAGATTGATGCCTTGTATACAGATCTGAATGGGAAAATTGAGTCTCTAGGTACTCATGTCAGGCAATTAGATGTTCAAGTTGCTCAAACTGCTGGAGCTTTGAAGAGACAAGAGGGATTCTGTGGCGACCCAACCCGGTAATCCTAACCAGGCCGGCCGTCCCGAGTCTAACTCTACCCAGATTCCAGACTTAGCATATTTTTTCAGATTTTTCTTAAACTTAAACAACGCATTCGATTCATAAAAAGCCCATTCTTATTGCATAATAATTCCAATCCAGATATAACAAAGGTTCATAAAACAGAAAACTAACTTAGCCAAATTCGTTCTAAGTCATAACAGAAATGCAAAGTCAAATATCCAGAGAACTCATGATAAATAAACCCCTAAAACCCAGTCCTAATCCACTTCTTTCTTCACTGCCTTCAAGTCCGCCTTCAAGACTAAACGTCCCGGATAACATCTTTACCTGCACACTCCACACATAAGAGAGGCATAAGCATTATCACAAATGCTTAGTGAGTACGGTCATCCCGTACCACCAGCCAATACCAGAAAACGCAATCAAGCAACAGTTATATAATTCGCATTAACACTTAGCAAGCAAGCACAGAAAACAGAATCACGGTTCTATGATCATCTCAACTACTTGTGAATTTCCTCACGGCCTCGGTTCTACTCAAGCGAGAATCACACATCCCCTTGAGCTAGCAACACGATCCGGACATTCACACAGCTAGTTAGACACCACGTATAAACCACGGTATCCAATACCAATCACAGAAACACATTGACCTTGCTAAGCATACACTAACTTACACAAGCAATCAATGAAAACCAGATAACCTAGCAATCCTACGGTTCCAGGTCAGCTACAGTCACGCACTCACCTTAGACTAAAAGGCAAACGTTTCAGTCGGAAGAAACTCGGTGATTTCTCGGTCAGACACGGAGATAGTCGGACGCACTTGCGTTCTCTCGGCTATCGCTACGGCTAGACCCGCGAGATCCAATCTCCTCTCGGCTATCTTTCAAACCGCTCACTTTTCCTCGAACAATCTTCTGTATTCCCTCGGAAACAGGCCAAAATAATAAGATTAGTCGAAGGTTACTCGACAGAAACTCAACCAGAAACGAATTAGCCGAACACTTACCGAATTCTCTCGGACGGTTCTAAGTGTTCCCGGCTATCTCTCGGCTACGCAGAAAATCCTCGGATATCTCTCGGATAACTTCGGCCAAAACTTGCCTACACACAGATAACTCGACTATCTCTCGGTGAAAACAACCCAGAACAGAAAAACTCACGGTGAAATCGCACCAGAACAGAATTCTCTCGGAGAAAACGGATTACCTTGATTATCTCTCGGATGCTTCGCGATCCGATCGAGAAATCCCTCGGCCGAGTGCACTTCCCTCGGCAAATCGACCCTTCCCGTTCGTTTCTCTCGGACAGAAATCCCAAAAGCTCGACGGCTCTCGAAATCTCTCGACGGCTACACTTTTCTCTCGGGAACAAAATCGCCTCTAGGTTTTCTCTCGAGAAAAGTCACGCGGCCACGAGAGAAAACTCTTAAATAGGCCGAGAAACCCTAGCTCGAGCGCCCTTCCTCGGTTTAACTCACGCGGTTTCACTTTCTCTCGGTTCAATTTAAGTTTCTCTCGGCCAAACCAACAAACTTTCTTTTTTCTCTCGGCCAGACTTAAACCGCTCGACCAAACACGGGAGAAAACCTTTTTCTCTCGAGAAACACCACATTCTCTAGAGAAAACTCACGGCCCACGGCCCATCTCGACACTTAGTCAAATTTCCACAAAAAATATATTCGGTCCAGCCTCAATACGGTACTTAACCTCACGGACGTACCACGGACGGTACCACGGTACAACACACATATTTACAGAAACGGACGAACCTTCACTATACCAGGACATACATACAACGGTCATCCCATGACCCGCACGACCATACTTAGGATTTCTGGTCGCGGATGCTACAATTCTCCCCCACTCAGTTTGGATTCGTCCTCGAATCCGGCTCTTCCTCAGGAAGTTTCTCAAACCACTTCGGGAACTTTGTACTCATCCTTGACTCTTTTTCCCAAGTCGTTTGCTCGTCGCCATTACAGTCCCACAGAACTTTGATCATCTTGACCACTTTACCACGCTTAACCTTTTCTTTCCGGTGAACCACACGGATCGGTCTACCTTCCACGGTCAGATCCTCTTGCAGTTCCGGAGGCGGTTCAGATATCACATTCTCACNGATGCATTGAAAGAAAGTTCATGTCCCCAAACGTTCCCAAATGATTCAAAATGCTTAGCAATAGTACAAGGAAATCGAAAGTAATGCTACTGAAAACAAAACCAATTAGAGCAACATCGACAAAATGATTCTAAAGTCACAGGCTAAGGCAACAATCTGTAACAAAAATCACCATTTTTAAAACAGAAAACTCATTGTTGGTGAGAAATTGCTCAAAATTCCGAATACCCAAAATTGAAAATTCTTCAATCGAAGTTGAAACTGAAGTTTCAGTATACAGAATATATGTTAAAACCCTACAATAGGAACTAAACCCGATCAAAAATCCTAAAAAAAAAACCAATTTTTGAAGTCGATTTTACATCCCCGATAGAAATAACTGCTTCTCGATTCTTCAATCGTATCTATTTGATAGGATGAAGAACACATATTCGCATAAATGTAGTTACCTAACTGCTGCGACCGTCGTCGTCGGAGATATTCGTCGTCGGAGATGTTCGCCGAAGAACTTCGTCAGGAAATTAGGGTTTAAGTTGTCGCCGTCGTCGTCGGGAGAGAGTGAATGAGTTTTGTTTTTTTAGGACGCAGGGGTAAAATCGGCTAATCACCATTAAAAATGTTAAGTTTGGCCATTTTTAAACGCGTGTGGTATTTTTTTCCCAAAAACTTGATTTGGTGGTATATTTGAGAATTGCCCTTCTAAAAACCCTATATTTAATTTTTTTTTTGTTTGTTGTTGTTGTCAACAGCCAAAAATATACCCTATATTTGGTTAGGCAAAATAAAGTATTAATTAAAATCTCACTTTATTTTTATGGTTATTGATAGTAACTATTTTTGGTTAGTAAGGATCTTAATATTAGAGAAAAATTCACTACCATTTTATTGATAATAACCATTTTTGGTCAATGTATATTTCTATGTATAAATATACAAACAAAATCTTCAAAATTTTATGGTTAAATCATCTTATAATCTGCACTATAAAAAGGATGAAGAGTAGCTTCATTCTCCATTTTTCACCAGCATAACAGAAACATTTACTTAAAAAATGAAGAGCATTTTCTTTAGACTTTTGTTATTGGTGTGTCTTCTTGTCGCCCTCTTTCGTAAGTAACTAAGTATACATTCATTTTCAGACAAACCAAAAAAACAATTTATATATATTATTACCAATAACTGAAAAATAATTTCAGCCTGAAGAAAAATAAATATTTTGTTGACAATTAATTTTTAGTTTGTTTATTTTTTAGATTATTATATTTATTTTTGGTATTTTTTATTTTTAAAATTATTTTATTTTAATTTTGGTGTGTTTTAAGGACAAAATATTGCGGTCCGTACTTTTAGTGATAACAACGATGATTGCAAGAAGACATGCGGAGGGTATTATGACAAAAGCCGTAAAATTTGCGTGTGCACTAATGTACATGTTATAAATACAATTGACGTTAGTTCTTCCAAACAACATTGTATTCCAGAACATCCTGGTTGTGCTGGAGGTCCTCCACCATCAAAAGGGTGAAAATTGTAATGATAAAACTGCATGTATGTGTATGATAAAAATTATTTGCTGAATAAATTTTATACAATCATATCTTCGATTATTTAAAGAAAAAATTGATTGCTGTAGATAATGTTTTTGTCAATTTTTTACTGAGATTGAACGTAAACAGGGAAAAAAAATTCTTAAACAATGCTATAAAGATGTATAAAATATCAATATGCAATATATTAAAAATTAAAAAATAATTCCCTATATATTAATTGAAAAATATTTTTTTAAAATTAACTTGATCACTATATATGATTTGCATTTGTGTCATCATGATGTATATTCACCAGAAATATTATCAGGACACATATTAAAAAGGGTTTAGCTGACTAGAGTTTTTACAATATATGCCACTCATATTAATTTAGTTAAAGAAATAGTTTATATCATTTATTTATATATAATTTAACATTTAATTGATGAATATATTCTCTTTCTTTCAATTACCTACAAAATATATCATATTAATTATTATTTTTAAATACTATATTTCATTTTTGGTTGAACATATTTTTGTAAAAAAATAAATCTATCATATCATCTATAATATATATATATATATATTTTTTCACATGTTATAACTTGAATTTTTAAAAACAAATATCAATTACTAAAATGATGAAGAAATAGGAGTATATATGGAAAGTTCCACATTAGAAATAAATATGTGTGGTGGTTTAAAAACCTCTTAAAAAAAAAATTTCAAATGATAAGAAATCGTAAGAGTAGGAAGTAGTTCTGCGCGTAAAAATCAGAACCGAAAATTCGAACCAAAATCGACCCGAAATAACCAATCAAAAAATTAAATATTATAATGTTAACATGTTATATTATATTTTGATAAAAAGTAAAATATTATAAATACTTTTATTTGATGCGAAAGTTAAAATTTTATCAATATCGATTCAATTATATGTAATTTTAGATGATTGATCAACAATATAAAGTTAGTAAATCTATATTTCATTTTTATAATTATTTTTAAACTTTTGATTTTTATATATCTTATAATATTCAACATTTCTAAATATAATTTAAAATATTTTTTTGAAAATGTTGATATTGTTACGACCGAAGTCTTTTGTATATTAGCCTACTAAAAACATGCAGAATATCTTAGTTCGATACGAAATTAATTAAATTAAATATATTATTATGGTTTAGGATATCTAATTATGCAATTGCATTAATATAAAAATTAAAATTAAAATTGATTATAAAATTTTATAATTAGTGTGGATTTTTGCAATTGAATTACTAAAACAAATCTTTTTGTTACTGACCAATATTATTAACATACATATAAAGCCAATTAACTTACTTTTACTTTAAATAATTTCAAAATAATGTTTAATAAAATAGTGTATAGTTTTTCTTACCCAGAATAACCTTATACAGAAATAAATTACATTCTCCGATTCTTTTGTTTGGACAACATTTTTATATTAATTTTAAACCGTTTACAAACAGAGGTCGAGAACTTGATGCCAAAAAATTCGCTTCAAAAATGTTCGAATCTGATACATAATTGAAATACAAAACAAGTTAAACATAGGATAGAAGGTTAACCAAAAGCACATGCGAAAGGGCTAGTTCTTCTGCTACAAATGGAAAACGAACAAAACTTTTACCTCGTAATGCCATCAAGGCTAAGAGTTTAAAGCCGTTCTCTATAAATGAGAAGGTTGGCGGTAGGGTTCTCTCCGCGAGGGAGAAAGTTGATATGTCCATCGATGGACCAAAGTTGGCTAAAGAGAGGGGCGAGTTCTGAGCTACGCCGATAAGTTGGCAGTACTCCGGAATAGCAGCTGCGAGTTTAGAGTATGCCGGTAAGTTGGCAGTACTCTGGAATCTAAGTCGGCAAAGTTTGACGTAATCCCGACAATTGATCCAGTAGATTTGACAATAAGTTTTAAATAAGGTGGGCTGATACAAGTCCAAAATCTTAAAAGACTCACTAGTACTATTAAGTTAAAATTTGGTTGGCCCATCTTATGGCCCAAAGTGGGCAAAGTTGTAACGCCCCGACCGCCTCTACAAGTGGGCATCCACGTCTGGTCTCGGACCCCATGGGCCCCATCCTGTATGACGGTCGGTGCATTAGCCGGGAGGCTCGAAAGTCATGAAATATTGATTCTGTAATCACCACGCGATCTTTCCCCGTGTTTTGACCTCACTCACACGATATTGAAAATTACTTCCCGATAGGTCACCCATCCTAGTGCTAAGCCCGCTTAACTTTGGAGTTTTTCCAAGACAAGTGACCGAAAAGATAAATTCACTTTGGTGACATACGTAGACAAATCAATTCTCTTAAGTCTATACATTCATATTACTGAAATCAAGATGTTACAAAAGTGTTGAGCAGTGGTGAAAACGAAGCGGAGAGAACGATACGGTTGAATGGTGGTGCGAAAATCACATAGAACATTACAGACCAGGCCCACTTTAAGAGCACGTCAATCTTGAATGTTGGGCTTATGATTGGAATAAGGCTCAAAATGACCAAATCAATAGTTTTTTTTTTAACGTCAAATAGAATCCATGTATACTCTAAAATAGGAGTGATTTACAGTGGAAGGCACTTATGAGTTTAAAAGTAACAGAAAAGGCACTTTCTGCTACAAGGTGACTTTGGGGTTCTTTTCCTTATGTGAAAGTCCAGTTGTGCCCTTAATGAAAGAGTAAGAATATTGTGACTGCGTTTTGGCCGGAATTTTGTTGCCGAAGAAGACGACGGGACCGTCGAGTTGCGGATATCCCGTTGTTAAACCTTAACTAATGATACGAATCGGCCATTCCTACTTATTTCTACAATTCTGTCCCGTTGCGTGTAATTCCTTGCCGTTTCTTTTCCTATGGGCTGTCCGATTTTCTGTTTTAATGGTGGAAATCAATGGTGATTCTCGTACGATGTTTGCAGACGTGAACAAATGATGGACACATAGATTCCGTCCACGTATTACTTCATGTATCCACGAGTAAGTTGTCCACCTGGTAACTGTCCATTGTGTACTGAGGTGGGGGTATGTGCAGTAATTGGCGTTATGTGTTAGTGAACATGTATTTGCTGAAGAGAAAAGATGTGGAAGTGAGGAATAGCCAAACCTGATGACTCTGTTCGGAATCATCGGCAGAGTTAGAATCCATCCACTTGGTAGACTGCCCCTCCCCCTCTTTGAGGCTTCTGAAACCTAGTGATTGTGGCGAGGGCGTGAGTGTGATGTCGTTTTTGTTTTCTCTTAGTTTCTTTAGTCGTGGAGACATCCGTATTTCAGTGGAGGCTTTGCCAAGGGACTGTCTTCTTCTCTGTTTGTGGCTGTCCACATATTGGTTGGACTGTGGGAAGCGACGCTGTTAAATTAGAGAAATGTATGGTGTTTATAGTAAATTGCATAAGAAGGCTGAGATGACAAACCTGGTGTACGGGAGTTTGTGGGTTCTGTTCGGAGGCCGGTGCTGAGGTTGACTCCATCAACTTGCTAGTCGCTCCGTACCCTTCTTTTAGACTTATGAAACATAGGGAATGTGGCGAGGAATTCACCGGCATGTTCTGTTTGGGGTTTTTTATTTTCTTCAGCCTTGTAGACGTGCGTCTTTGAGTGGAGAGTTTACCTACTGATTGTTTCCTCCTTTGTTTGATTTTGTTTTCAAGGCGGTTGGAGCGTTCTTCCAGTTGAGTGTATTTCTCGGATAGCAGTTGGACTTGCGAGCACAACCATTGGATTTGTTCTTCGGTGTTCGTAGGCGCTGCAGCGTTGACTGTAGCTTCCTTTTTTTTGTGACGACGAAGTGACTTAGTCTTGGTAGGGGTTTGAGTTGGTTGGACACTTAACTGTGGACGCTTTCCCAATTTCCGGTCCAGAATGTGTTTCTTGTGATCGCCGCGCTGATTGGGTTTTTTTGGAAGAATTAACGGTAGAGAGTTGTCCCCACCGGGCCAGACAGATTTGGTGAAGACAAATCCACTTGATATAAGGTCCTCCATGTAGGAAGCCTTAGTGTCTTTCTTTTCGTCCTCAAATTCTGCCCAACCCTCATCACCCTCTGTTGGGTCGAGTTGTATTAAAGGGTAGACATATAGCTGGAAAAAGACAATGAAATCTTATATGTAATTAGATGTTGGGTAAGAATCAATGTGCAGTATGGATTAATTCAAAGGGAGAAGGGAGTTTCGTACATTGGGATCGTTCTCGGCCTTGATCGCCTGGTCGTAGGTGATTGCGGCATAAGGTGGGAGGCCCGGACCAGGCAACTCAGCGATTGTGCGCTCGTCTGTAGCTGCAGCCGGCAGCCTGGACAATAGTGGTGGAATGGCCTGAAGCGCAAGGAGCTGCAGCGCGAGAGGGAAGCCAATTAGCCTATAGGTCTCTTGTTGAAGGTTGATGCAGAGGACTTCCACCGGAGGTACGTCGTCGTCAGGGTTTCTTGGACCGGGGCGCATGGTGGCGATGGTCTTAAGAAATGACTCCCTGCCCCACGGGAAGTTTAAAAACTTATCTATGTCAGCCAACATAGTGACATATCGAGGGGTGGGCCTGTGAACTTGTTGGTTTGCCATGAGGACACAATCAACTATAAGTATGAGGGAGAGACGGAGTCTTCTTTCGCTAGGCATGTCTGTCTCATGGGTAAGCATTTCTGCAATGTCAGCGCATGTCGTGTATGCGTTACCACCAATGAACTCCTTCCAGCAAGCATCGACCAGTTTTTTTTTTCTTTTTTTCTATTGGATGGTGGCATAATGACAGGCTCGTAGTCATCTGGGAATTCGCCACAGTGCAGTCCAGTGATGGCCGCAAACTCAACAAGAGAGAAACGGAGTGGTTGTCCACCGAATACCGTCCACAGCTCGTATTTTCGCCTGGATAACAGTTGTCTCGCTAACAGTGCGTGGATGAGTTGGCCGAAAACAGGGCATCTAGCAGCGGAGAGGTTAAATAACTTCGCAAACCAGGAATTTTTAATTGTCGCCAGTTCAGGAGAGCCTCTAAGCGTATCATTCACGAAGGTAAGGATGTCGGGCTTCGAGTATACGTTTAGTCGGCTTTTTGGAAACCGATCTGTAGCGAACAAGCGCGTGGGCAGTTTATTGTCCCATCCAAGCGAGACATCCGATTCTGAAATTGGAAAGCAATCGATCAGAGGAAGTGGTTCAATAGGGGAAAAACGAAACCCAAAAGTCAAAATTGAACGAAAAACTAAACTAACGAGTTCATCACAACGAAAGAGACGGGAGAATAAAACTAAACGCTTTAGATCCGGTAAATAAATTCATACCTTCCATCGATTTCCACTGAAAACCCTAAAGATTCGGAGAAGGAAGTAAGACGGTGGTTCGAATAGCAAATCAAAACAGGTTTAGTGTATAGTTCGTGTGTGGCGGTGACGAAAGTGGTACTCAAATACGGTTTGGAACGCCGCTGCGCGAGAAGACGAAGGTTGAGGATCGACGGAGACGACGATTTTAGGGTATCGGAGTTTAGGGTCGCCGAGGTCTGTGAGTTTTTTTGTTTTTACTGAAAAAGTCCGTGTAAATAATGTTAAGTCAACAAAGACGGTAAATTGTAAAACAAAGGGTGGGGCGGTCTTTTCATGTGGCGAAAATGCATGAACCACTCAAAGTGCTTTTGTGTGTAATATCAATCTCTGAAAATGCCTTCCACTGTAATAAACTCCTGAAATAGAGTACGCCAAAGTAAAAGGAGTATAATAGACCCAAGAAACAAAAAACAAAAAACTTAGCATCACATCTATCTATATATATATAAAGTAGAATAGCCTCTCTTCTTATGCATACAC
Source organism: Alliaria petiolata (assembly GCA_020283515.1). Lineage (NCBI taxonomy): Eukaryota > Viridiplantae > Streptophyta > Magnoliopsida > Brassicales > Brassicaceae > Alliaria > Alliaria petiolata. The sequence continues at coordinate 264,168 of JAHZTW010000073.1, forward strand.
CTCATCACACATGCTCTAAAATTGTGCCATATCATCTATTTATTTTGTTAATTTTAAATTTTATTTTTTCGTTTATTATGTTTTATGTCATTCTATCTTTTAATAACTAACATTAATAGATATAATAGTTTTAAATACAAGTTGAAAAGTCATTTCATTATAAATATAATAAATATATTGATTTAAACAAACTCTAATTTTATCATTTTAACTTTATCATATTTAGTTTAACAAAACGGATGGCAGTCTATCGTTAATATAATATTAATATTTTTAGATTAATAAATATGCCAAAATGATAGGCCAATTTCCGGAGCATCCATGAATCCAGCAAGAAGTATATGACCAGCGATAGTGATGGGAGTATATAAAGGACTTTGGATTTACATTGTTGGTCCCATCGTGGGAGTTATGGCCGGAGATTTTGTTTACAACTTAATCAGATTTACAGATAAGCCACTTAGAGAACTCACTCGGAGCGGTTCTTTCCTTCGTTCTGTTTCCCCAAAACACAAAACTTCTACGGCTGCAACTGGATGTGTAATTTGAGGGATAAAATTATATGAAATGGCTTATTCCAGTGAATTACACAAAAATGTTACCATTTAAATGGAATAAAAAAATATATCTCATTCCATTGGAATAGGTGGAATAAATGGAAAATAAAAGGAATAGGGGGCGATTGGTAAATAGGCTGCGGAGGCTGTAGAAGCTTTAATTAGTTTTAAAGTTCTAAAAGTCAATTTTTTTTCAATCAGACTTTATACTTAAAAAGTCATAAAAGTCTCCTTAAAAATCTCACAGTCAAAATAACTGATTTTACTCTTATTTTCGTTTGTTTTTTTCAAAGCCAATAAAAAAATGACTTTTATTTTTTTTTAAAGTCAGAGTTATTATTTAAAAGTCAGATTTTTAACAGTCAATTTTAATTTTTAAAGTCACAGTGACAGCCTCAACCAATCATATAGCGTAAAAGTATCTCACACCTAAAACTTAGATGAATAGATGGGATAAAATATGGAATAAGAATAATTTCAATTTCCACTAACTTCCTTTATTCCATTTCTTTGTATTCCATTATTTTAAAGTCCTTTTATTCATAACATTCCTAAAACTAATTACCAGTTGCAGCCTACATCTAAGAGCTAATCTTTTGTTCTCATTGTTTTATCTTATTTTGACAAATTTTCATCTTGAACAGTTGTATACATTCTTCATTCATTTATTAACTTAATTTAGTTATATTTTTTTTGAACAAATAATTTTAGTTATATCTAATCTTAGAAAACATATCTATTTCTAGTAGCACAAAATCTTTGAAACAAACGCTGTTCCCACAACAGACATGTGTTCCAGCAAACAAAGCACAAAAGCACATCCTTATATATATAAACATACCTATAAGATGTCTTACTATTGGTGTATAAATCCCGGCATATTTTTAGATTAATATATATGCAAAAATGATAGGCCAATTTCCGGAGCATCCATGAATCCAGCAAGAAGTATAGGACCAGCGATAGTGATGGGAGTATATAAAGGACTTTGGATTTACATTGTTGGTCCCATCGTCGGAGTTATGGCCGGACGTTTTGTTTACAACTTAATCAGATTTAAAGATAAGCCACTTGGAGAACTCATTCGGAGCGGTTCTTTCCTCCGTTCTATTTCCCAAAACACAAAACTTCTACATCTAAGAGCTAATCTTTTGTTCTCATTGTTTTATCTTATTTTGACAATTTTTCATCTTGAATAGTTGTATACATTTTTCATTCATTCATTAACTTAATTTTAGTTATATATTTTTTTGAACAAATAATTTTAGTTATATCTAATCTTAGAAAACATATCTATTTCTAGTAGCACAAAATCTTTGAAACAAACACTGTTCCGACAACAGACATGTGTTCCAGCAAACAAAGCACAAAAGCACATCCTTATTATATATATAAACATACCTATAAGATGTCTTATTGTTGGTGTATAAATCCCGGCCCAATAAGATAGGCCCCTCGAAGAGAAAGAGGGAAGAATCTGAAATACCTATGAGATGTCTTATTGTTGGTGTATAAATCCTGGTCGAAGTCGAAGAGAAAGGGAAATATCTGAGGAGAAGTGAAGCAACAACAAACTTAAATCAGTCAAAATGACAACATAATGTGTTGATGAAAAACCTCCAAACTAACATAAATAAATATAATTAATAGTATATCAAGCGGAGTAAATGAAAAACCTTAAACGTAAGTTCGGAGTATAAAGGAAGAGGAAGAAGATGAGAAAAGGAAAATGCATTCTTACCACACTACTTTCGAACTCATTTTTTTCTGTTTTTATTCTTGTAAGGGTTAGCTCTAGTTTTTACTCTAAATATAGAATTTTCTATAAATAGAGAGTAGGTTTGCTTCAATGGTTAACTATATTTTTTACTCTAAAAAAAGAATATTCTTATTATATTCTATTTTTCTTTAGTTTATAATTTCTTATAAGTCTTTTTACTTTACAAGTATACAAATTTTATCCATTTATCTTATATGTTTAACAAAAAATAAATAAAATTTTGATTTCATTAAAATTAAACATTTACCACAAAAATAACTTTTAATGTTATTTTTAATTTAATATCATTCAATGTTACATTTACATATTTTAATTAATTATATAATTAGTTATCATTAATTTAATTTTTTTTAGTGTAAAATAAAATATATAAGTTTTTTTTAGATATAAAATAAAAACATATCCAAATATAAAGGATTATTTTCTAAATAAAAAAGTTTAACTCTAAAAAATAGAGATCTCTATTTGTGACTCCAAATTTGGAGTTACAAATAGAGATCTCTATTTTTAAAGTAAGATATAGAGTACCATTGGAGATGATTTTACTCTAAAAATAGAGTTTAGAGGCGAAAATAGAGTCTCATTGGAGATGCTCTTAAACGCTTACGAGCTGAAATATTATACTCATTTGAATTCAATACAAAATCTATACATTTCATCTATGCTCTCCAATTTTTTTTTTTTATTATCATAAATCCATTCGATCATCTGTTTATTATTTTTAGGATAGATTTGCCTCTCCTTTTTTATCTAGCCCTAAACTGTTGATGCAAAATGTCAACAACTAAATATTTGTAAATATAAATAATGGAAAATCACCAAGTCTGACCCTTTAGTGGTTCATGGACAACATAAGATTGGAATCATTCATAGAGTTGTTCATCATGCTTCCAATCATTGAATGTCGTGATATATAAGATTGGAATCATTCATCAAGTTAAAATTATTTTCTAGATGAATATGTATCAAACGACAAAAAAATGGTTTATATTGATGTCGTTATTTGTCTTTATCATTTAAAATATTTTGTAGTACTTTAAAAGATTTAGTAATTAATTTCTATTATTATCTACCATAGTCTTAATATCGTCCCTATTAAAAATGGTGGGTACGTAGATGAGAATTCGTCTCATATACCCCTTTCTCTTAAAGAGAAAGCTGAAATATCTCCCTATTTTTTTTTTCCGTTTCCAATTAATTTTTATGCAGAAAATATAAGGAGAAAGACGTAAAAGTCTAAGAGTTATATATAATTACAGCGTCTGCCACCGACCCACCCATCTGATCCAAGTTTTTCGGATCCAACCCGAATAATCTGAAAGAAACTTAAGCCGCTGCGCCGTGTTCAACCTAAAATCGAGCCTCTTTCACAAAAAACACAAAATTCTGAAAATCTCTTAATTTTGAAATCGAACGACTCCTTTTCAATCGAGCCTCTTTCATCTTTGTTCGTAAATCTAGGGACAACTACGATTTTGATTTCTGTTTCCAATCGATGGCTAGGACAAAATGGACACGAAAGAAGAAGAAGAAAATTGTTCGAGATGGCGAGAGGGGTTCGGATCCGCCTGTGGTAGCCGCGGACGAAGAAGAAGAAGAAATAGCCGCGGACGAAGAAGAAGAAGAAGCCGCGGACGAAGAAGAAGCTGCGGACGAAGAAGAAGCCGCAGACGAAGAAAAAGAAGCCGCAGACGAAGAAAAAGAAGCCGTGGACGAAGAAGAAGAAGAAGAAGAAGAAGAAG
>JAHZTW010000073.1:320009-336864 GCA_020283515.1 Alliaria petiolata
GCAACAATCAGATCTTTAAAATTTGATATTCTGGGAAGGCTTTCCTAAACTCAAACTCGAGAATTTTGGGTTACTGAAAACAAAACCAATTAGAGCAACATCGACAAAATGATTCTAAAGTCACAGGCTAAGGCAACAATCTGTAACAAAAATCACCATTTTTAAAACAGAAAACTCATTGTTGGTGAGAAATTGCTCAAAATTCCGAATACCCAAAATTGAAAATTCTTCAATCGAAGTTGAAACTGAAGTTTCAGTATACAGAATATATGTTAAAACCCTACAATAGGAACTAAACCCGATCAAAAATCCTAAAAAAAAAACCAATTTTTGAAGTCGATTTTACATCCCCGATAGAAATAACTGCTTCTCGATTCTTCAATCGTATCTATTTGATAGGATGAAGAACACATATTCGCATAAATGTAGTTACCTAACTGCTGCGACCGTCGTCGTCGGAGATATTCGTCGTCGGAGATGTTCGCCGAAGAACTTCGTCAGGAAATTAGGGTTTAAGTTGTCGCCGTCGTCGTCGGGAGAGAGTGAATGAGTTTTGTTTTTTTAGGACGCAGGGGTAAAATCGGCTAATCACCATTAAAAATGTTAAGTTTGGCCATTTTTAAACGCGTGTGGTATTTTTTTCCCAAAAACTTGATTTGGTGGTATATTTGAGAATTGCCCTTCTAAAAACCCTATATTTAATTTTTTTTTTGTTTGTTGTTGTTGTCAACAGCCAAAAATATACCCTATATTTGGTTAGGCAAAATAAAGTATTAATTAAAATCTCACTTTATTTTTATGGTTATTGATAGTAACTATTTTTGGTTAGTAAGGATCTTAATATTAGAGAAAAATTCACTACCATTTTATTGATAATAACCATTTTTGGTCAATGTATATTTCTATGTATAAATATACAAACAAAATCTTCAAAATTTTATGGTTAAATCATCTTATAATCTGCACTATAAAAAGGATGAAGAGTAGCTTCATTCTCCATTTTTCACCAGCATAACAGAAACATTTACTTAAAAAATGAAGAGCATTTTCTTTAGACTTTTGTTATTGGTGTGTCTTCTTGTCGCCCTCTTTCGTAAGTAACTAAGTATACATTCATTTTCAGACAAACCAAAAAAACAATTTATATATATTATTACCAATAACTGAAAAATAATTTCAGCCTGAAGAAAAATAAATATTTTGTTGACAATTAATTTTTAGTTTGTTTATTTTTTAGATTATTATATTTATTTTTGGTATTTTTTATTTTTAAAATTATTTTATTTTAATTTTGGTGTGTTTTAAGGACAAAATATTGCGGTCCGTACTTTTAGTGATAACAACGATGATTGCAAGAAGACATGCGGAGGGTATTATGACAAAAGCCGTAAAATTTGCGTGTGCACTAATGTACATGTTATAAATACAATTGACGTTAGTTCTTCCAAACAACATTGTATTCCAGAACATCCTGGTTGTGCTGGAGGTCCTCCACCATCAAAAGGGTGAAAATTGTAATGATAAAACTGCATGTATGTGTATGATAAAAATTATTTGCTGAATAAATTTTATACAATCATATCTTCGATTATTTAAAGAAAAAATTGATTGCTGTAGATAATGTTTTTGTCAATTTTTTACTGAGATTGAACGTAAACAGGGAAAAAAAATTCTTAAACAATGCTATAAAGATGTATAAAATATCAATATGCAATATATTAAAAATTAAAAAATAATTCCCTATATATTAATTGAAAAATATTTTTTTAAAATTAACTTGATCACTATATATGATTTGCATTTGTGTCATCATGATGTATATTCACCAGAAATATTATCAGGACACATATTAAAAAGGGTTTAGCTGACTAGAGTTTTTACAATATATGCCACTCATATTAATTTAGTTAAAGAAATAGTTTATATCATTTATTTATATATAATTTAACATTTAATTGATGAATATATTCTCTTTCTTTCAATTACCTACAAAATATATCATATTAATTATTATTTTTAAATACTATATTTCATTTTTGGTTGAACATATTTTTGTAAAAAAATAAATCTATCATATCATCTATAATATATATATATATATATTTTTTCACATGTTATAACTTGAATTTTTAAAAACAAATATCAATTACTAAAATGATGAAGAAATAGGAGTATATATGGAAAGTTCCACATTAGAAATAAATATGTGTGGTGGTTTAAAAACCTCTTAAAAAAAAAATTTCAAATGATAAGAAATCGTAAGAGTAGGAAGTAGTTCTGCGCGTAAAAATCAGAACCGAAAATTCGAACCAAAATCGACCCGAAATAACCAATCAAAAAATTAAATATTATAATGTTAACATGTTATATTATATTTTGATAAAAAGTAAAATATTATAAATACTTTTATTTGATGCGAAAGTTAAAATTTTATCAATATCGATTCAATTATATGTAATTTTAGATGATTGATCAACAATATAAAGTTAGTAAATCTATATTTCATTTTTATAATTATTTTTAAACTTTTGATTTTTATATATCTTATAATATTCAACATTTCTAAATATAATTTAAAATATTTTTTTGAAAATGTTGATATTGTTACGACCGAAGTCTTTTGTATATTAGCCTACTAAAAACATGCAGAATATCTTAGTTCGATACGAAATTAATTAAATTAAATATATTATTATGGTTTAGGATATCTAATTATGCAATTGCATTAATATAAAAATTAAAATTAAAATTGATTATAAAATTTTATAATTAGTGTGGATTTTTGCAATTGAATTACTAAAACAAATCTTTTTGTTACTGACCAATATTATTAACATACATATAAAGCCAATTAACTTACTTTTACTTTAAATAATTTCAAAATAATGTTTAATAAAATAGTGTATAGTTTTTCTTACCCAGAATAACCTTATACAGAAATAAATTACATTCTCCGATTCTTTTGTTTGGACAACATTTTTATATTAATTTTAAACCGTTTACAAACAGAGGTCGAGAACTTGATGCCAAAAAATTCGCTTCAAAAATGTTCGAATCTGATACATAATTGAAATACAAAACAAGTTAAACATAGGATAGAAGGTTAACCAAAAGCACATGCGAAAGGGCTAGTTCTTCTGCTACAAATGGAAAACGAACAAAACTTTTACCTCGTAATGCCATCAAGGCTAAGAGTTTAAAGCCGTTCTCTATAAATGAGAAGGTTGGCGGTAGGGTTCTCTCCGCGAGGGAGAAAGTTGATATGTCCATCGATGGACCAAAGTTGGCTAAAGAGAGGGGCGAGTTCTGAGCTACGCCGATAAGTTGGCAGTACTCCGGAATAGCAGCTGCGAGTTTAGAGTATGCCGGTAAGTTGGCAGTACTCTGGAATCTAAGTCGGCAAAGTTTGACGTAATCCCGACAATTGATCCAGTAGATTTGACAATAAGTTTTAAATAAGGTGGGCTGATACAAGTCCAAAATCTTAAAAGACTCACTAGTACTATTAAGTTAAAATTTGGTTGGCCCATCTTATGGCCCAAAGTGGGCAAAGTTGTAACGCCCCGACCGCCTCTACAAGTGGGCATCCACGTCTGGTCTCGGACCCCATGGGCCCCATCCTGTATGACGGTCGGTGCATTAGCCGGGAGGCTCGAAAGTCATGAAATATTGATTCTGTAATCACCACGCGATCTTTCCCCGTGTTTTGACCTCACTCACACGATATTGAAAATTACTTCCCGATAGGTCACCCATCCTAGTGCTAAGCCCGCTTAACTTTGGAGTTTTTCCAAGACAAGTGACCGAAAAGATAAATTCACTTTGGTGACATACGTAGACAAATCAATTCTCTTAAGTCTATACATTCATATTACTGAAATCAAGATGTTACAAAAGTGTTGAGCAGTGGTGAAAACGAAGCGGAGAGAACGATACGGTTGAATGGTGGTGCGAAAATCACATAGAACATTACAGACCAGGCCCACTTTAAGAGCACGTCAATCTTGAATGTTGGGCTTATGATTGGAATAAGGCTCAAAATGACCAAATCAATAGTTTTTTTTTTAACGTCAAATAGAATCCATGTATACTCTAAAATAGGAGTGATTTACAGTGGAAGGCACTTATGAGTTTAAAAGTAACAGAAAAGGCACTTTCTGCTACAAGGTGACTTTGGGGTTCTTTTCCTTATGTGAAAGTCCAGTTGTGCCCTTAATGAAAGAGTAAGAATATTGTGACTGCGTTTTGGCCGGAATTTTGTTGCCGAAGAAGACGACGGGACCGTCGAGTTGCGGATATCCCGTTGTTAAACCTTAACTAATGATACGAATCGGCCATTCCTACTTATTTCTACAATTCTGTCCCGTTGCGTGTAATTCCTTGCCGTTTCTTTTCCTATGGGCTGTCCGATTTTCTGTTTTAATGGTGGAAATCAATGGTGATTCTCGTACGATGTTTGCAGACGTGAACAAATGATGGACACATAGATTCCGTCCACGTATTACTTCATGTATCCACGAGTAAGTTGTCCACCTGGTAACTGTCCATTGTGTACTGAGGTGGGGGTATGTGCAGTAATTGGCGTTATGTGTTAGTGAACATGTATTTGCTGAAGAGAAAAGATGTGGAAGTGAGGAATAGCCAAACCTGATGACTCTGTTCGGAATCATCGGCAGAGTTAGAATCCATCCACTTGGTAGACTGCCCCTCCCCCTCTTTGAGGCTTCTGAAACCTAGTGATTGTGGCGAGGGCGTGAGTGTGATGTCGTTTTTGTTTTCTCTTAGTTTCTTTAGTCGTGGAGACATCCGTATTTCAGTGGAGGCTTTGCCAAGGGACTGTCTTCTTCTCTGTTTGTGGCTGTCCACATATTGGTTGGACTGTGGGAAGCGACGCTGTTAAATTAGAGAAATGTATGGTGTTTATAGTAAATTGCATAAGAAGGCTGAGATGACAAACCTGGTGTACGGGAGTTTGTGGGTTCTGTTCGGAGGCCGGTGCTGAGGTTGACTCCATCAACTTGCTAGTCGCTCCGTACCCTTCTTTTAGACTTATGAAACATAGGGAATGTGGCGAGGAATTCACCGGCATGTTCTGTTTGGGGTTTTTTATTTTCTTCAGCCTTGTAGACGTGCGTCTTTGAGTGGAGAGTTTACCTACTGATTGTTTCCTCCTTTGTTTGATTTTGTTTTCAAGGCGGTTGGAGCGTTCTTCCAGTTGAGTGTATTTCTCGGATAGCAGTTGGACTTGCGAGCACAACCATTGGATTTGTTCTTCGGTGTTCGTAGGCGCTGCAGCGTTGACTGTAGCTTCCTTTTTTTTGTGACGACGAAGTGACTTAGTCTTGGTAGGGGTTTGAGTTGGTTGGACACTTAACTGTGGACGCTTTCCCAATTTCCGGTCCAGAATGTGTTTCTTGTGATCGCCGCGCTGATTGGGTTTTTTTGGAAGAATTAACGGTAGAGAGTTGTCCCCACCGGGCCAGACAGATTTGGTGAAGACAAATCCACTTGATATAAGGTCCTCCATGTAGGAAGCCTTAGTGTCTTTCTTTTCGTCCTCAAATTCTGCCCAACCCTCATCACCCTCTGTTGGGTCGAGTTGTATTAAAGGGTAGACATATAGCTGGAAAAAGACAATGAAATCTTATATGTAATTAGATGTTGGGTAAGAATCAATGTGCAGTATGGATTAATTCAAAGGGAGAAGGGAGTTTCGTACATTGGGATCGTTCTCGGCCTTGATCGCCTGGTCGTAGGTGATTGCGGCATAAGGTGGGAGGCCCGGACCAGGCAACTCAGCGATTGTGCGCTCGTCTGTAGCTGCAGCCGGCAGCCTGGACAATAGTGGTGGAATGGCCTGAAGCGCAAGGAGCTGCAGCGCGAGAGGGAAGCCAATTAGCCTATAGGTCTCTTGTTGAAGGTTGATGCAGAGGACTTCCACCGGAGGTACGTCGTCGTCAGGGTTTCTTGGACCGGGGCGCATGGTGGCGATGGTCTTAAGAAATGACTCCCTGCCCCACGGGAAGTTTAAAAACTTATCTATGTCAGCCAACATAGTGACATATCGAGGGGTGGGCCTGTGAACTTGTTGGTTTGCCATGAGGACACAATCAACTATAAGTATGAGGGAGAGACGGAGTCTTCTTTCGCTAGGCATGTCTGTCTCATGGGTAAGCATTTCTGCAATGTCAGCGCATGTCGTGTATGCGTTACCACCAATGAACTCCTTCCAGCAAGCATCGACCAGTTTTTTTTTTCTTTTTTTCTATTGGATGGTGGCATAATGACAGGCTCGTAGTCATCTGGGAATTCGCCACAGTGCAGTCCAGTGATGGCCGCAAACTCAACAAGAGAGAAACGGAGTGGTTGTCCACCGAATACCGTCCACAGCTCGTATTTTCGCCTGGATAACAGTTGTCTCGCTAACAGTGCGTGGATGAGTTGGCCGAAAACAGGGCATCTAGCAGCGGAGAGGTTAAATAACTTCGCAAACCAGGAATTTTTAATTGTCGCCAGTTCAGGAGAGCCTCTAAGCGTATCATTCACGAAGGTAAGGATGTCGGGCTTCGAGTATACGTTTAGTCGGCTTTTTGGAAACCGATCTGTAGCGAACAAGCGCGTGGGCAGTTTATTGTCCCATCCAAGCGAGACATCCGATTCTGAAATTGGAAAGCAATCGATCAGAGGAAGTGGTTCAATAGGGGAAAAACGAAACCCAAAAGTCAAAATTGAACGAAAAACTAAACTAACGAGTTCATCACAACGAAAGAGACGGGAGAATAAAACTAAACGCTTTAGATCCGGTAAATAAATTCATACCTTCCATCGATTTCCACTGAAAACCCTAAAGATTCGGAGAAGGAAGTAAGACGGTGGTTCGAATAGCAAATCAAAACAGGTTTAGTGTATAGTTCGTGTGTGGCGGTGACGAAAGTGGTACTCAAATACGGTTTGGAACGCCGCTGCGCGAGAAGACGAAGGTTGAGGATCGACGGAGACGACGATTTTAGGGTATCGGAGTTTAGGGTCGCCGAGGTCTGTGAGTTTTTTTGTTTTTACTGAAAAAGTCCGTGTAAATAATGTTAAGTCAACAAAGACGGTAAATTGTAAAACAAAGGGTGGGGCGGTCTTTTCATGTGGCGAAAATGCATGAACCACTCAAAGTGCTTTTGTGTGTAATATCAATCTCTGAAAATGCCTTCCACTGTAATAAACTCCTGAAATAGAGTACGCCAAAGTAAAAGGAGTATAATAGACCCAAGAAACAAAAAACAAAAAACTTAGCATCACATCTATCTATATATATATAAAGTAGAATAGCCTCTCTTCTTATGCATACACCTCATCACACATGCTCTAAAATTGTGCCATATCATCTATTTATTTTGTTAATTTTAAATTTTATTTTTTCGTTTATTATGTTTTATGTCATTCTATCTTTTAATAACTAACATTAATAGATATAATAGTTTTAAATACAAGTTGAAAAGTCATTTCATTATAAATATAATAAATATATTGATTTAAACAAACTCTAATTTTATCATTTTAACTTTATCATATTTAGTTTAACAAAACGGATGGCAGTCTATCGTTAATATAATATTAATATTTTTAGATTAATAAATATGCCAAAATGATAGGCCAATTTCCGGAGCATCCATGAATCCAGCAAGAAGTATATGACCAGCGATAGTGATGGGAGTATATAAAGGACTTTGGATTTACATTGTTGGTCCCATCGTGGGAGTTATGGCCGGAGATTTTGTTTACAACTTAATCAGATTTACAGATAAGCCACTTAGAGAACTCACTCGGAGCGGTTCTTTCCTTCGTTCTGTTTCCCCAAAACACAAAACTTCTACGGCTGCAACTGGATGTGTAATTTGAGGGATAAAATTATATGAAATGGCTTATTCCAGTGAATTACACAAAAATGTTACCATTTAAATGGAATAAAAAAATATATCTCATTCCATTGGAATAGGTGGAATAAATGGAAAATAAAAGGAATAGGGGGCGATTGGTAAATAGGCTGCGGAGGCTGTAGAAGCTTTAATTAGTTTTAAAGTTCTAAAAGTCAATTTTTTTTCAATCAGACTTTATACTTAAAAAGTCATAAAAGTCTCCTTAAAAATCTCACAGTCAAAATAACTGATTTTACTCTTATTTTCGTTTGTTTTTTTCAAAGCCAATAAAAAAATGACTTTTATTTTTTTTTAAAGTCAGAGTTATTATTTAAAAGTCAGATTTTTAACAGTCAATTTTAATTTTTAAAGTCACAGTGACAGCCTCAACCAATCATATAGCGTAAAAGTATCTCACACCTAAAACTTAGATGAATAGATGGGATAAAATATGGAATAAGAATAATTTCAATTTCCACTAACTTCCTTTATTCCATTTCTTTGTATTCCATTATTTTAAAGTCCTTTTATTCATAACATTCCTAAAACTAATTACCAGTTGCAGCCTACATCTAAGAGCTAATCTTTTGTTCTCATTGTTTTATCTTATTTTGACAAATTTTCATCTTGAACAGTTGTATACATTCTTCATTCATTTATTAACTTAATTTAGTTATATTTTTTTTGAACAAATAATTTTAGTTATATCTAATCTTAGAAAACATATCTATTTCTAGTAGCACAAAATCTTTGAAACAAACGCTGTTCCCACAACAGACATGTGTTCCAGCAAACAAAGCACAAAAGCACATCCTTATATATATAAACATACCTATAAGATGTCTTACTATTGGTGTATAAATCCCGGCATATTTTTAGATTAATATATATGCAAAAATGATAGGCCAATTTCCGGAGCATCCATGAATCCAGCAAGAAGTATAGGACCAGCGATAGTGATGGGAGTATATAAAGGACTTTGGATTTACATTGTTGGTCCCGTCGTCGGAGTTATGGCTGGAGGTTTTGTTTACAACTTAATCAGATTTACAGATAAGCCACTTAGAGAACTCACTAGGAACGGTTCTTTCCTCCGTTCCGTTTCCCCAAAACACAAAGCTTCTACGTCTAAGAGCTAATCTTTTGTTCTCATTGTTTTATCTTATTTTGACAATTTTGCCTCTTGAATAGTTGTATACATTCTTCATTCTTTTATTAACTTAATTTTAGTTGAATCTAATCTTAGAATACATATCTATTTCTAGTAGCACAAAATCTTTGAAACAAACGCTGTTCCGACAACAGACATGTGTTCCAGCAAACAAAGCACAAAAGCACATCCTTATATATATATATATATATATATATAAACATACCTATGAGATGTCTTACTATTGGTGTATAAATCCCGGCCCAATAAGATAGGCCCCTTGAAGAGAAAGGGAAGAATCTGAACATACCTATGAGATGTCTTATTGTTGGTGTATAAATCCCGGTCGAAGCCAAGGGAAAAATCTGAGGAGAAGTGAAGCCACAACGAATTTATATCAGTCAAAATGACAACTTAATGCGTTGAAGAAAAACTGCCAAACTAACAGAAATAAATATAATTAATGAAGAAGATGAGAAAAGGAAAATGTATTCTTACCACACTACTTTCAAACTCATTTTTTTTCTGTTTTTACTCTTGTTAAACGCTTACGAGCTGAAATATTATACTCATTTGCTATCGTATTTCACTTTGGATTCAATAGAAAAACTATACATTTCATCTATAGTCTCCAAATTTTTGTTTATTATAAAAAATCCATTGGATCATCTGTTTCTTTAAAAAAAAAAACATACCTCTCATTATTTATATTTATAAATATTTAGTTGTTGATATTTTGCATCAACAGTTTGGCGCTAGAAAAAAAAAAGGCAAATCAACACCAAACTCTGACCCTGTATTGGTCCATGGACAAAATAAGATTGGAATCATTCATAGAGTTGTTCATCATGCTTCCAATCATTGAATGTCGTGATATATAAGATCATTTTTGCAATAGGTTAATCAAGTTAAAATTATTTTCTAGATGAATATGTAACAAACGACAAAAAATGTTTTATATTGATGTCGTTATTTGTCTCTATCATTTAAAATATATTGTAGTACTTTAAAATATTTAGGAATTAATTTCTATTATTATCTACCATATCCATATTCTGAATAAATATCGTCCCTATTAAAAATGGTGGGTACGTAGATCCTCTAAAAAATATAATTTCGTAAAAAAATTTGTTATTAGTTTTGTGTATTTTAGTGGATTTGGAAATATATATAGGATTTAGAAATCTTTGTAAAATTCACTGATATAGAAACACAAAAATTTTGGTTTAGAAAATCTTATTTTTTTACAAAATACTGCTTAAAACATAGTTTCCTAAAAAACAATTTGTTAAGTTTGGATAGATGATTGTTTTTTAGGAAACAATTTATATACATCTTCTTTTGACAGGTCGACCAAGTAACTGAAGAAAGACAATCTGGATTAGTACCCAATCTCCACATAACGTCAAAGTGTGATCCTAATTTTCATCTCTTACATCGAATCACTCCTAATTTAATCCAATCATTCTGTGATTGTTTCAACTAATTTCTGTTTCACATGTATAAAACCCCTTTAATCTCCAAATTCTCTAACTACACAAATATTCATTTTCTTTTTTTCTCAAATAAAAGAACTCTCCACTCCAGTTTTACTTTTTAAAACCAAAATTTTTCTAAAGTATTCGATAATTTATACATATAAAAAATGTCTTCGCATGGTGAAGGAATCGAAGAAGAACAAATATCAAGAATTGAGCAAGGGACAGGAAAAGATTGCCATGGAGGAATCGAGACAGTCATATGTACTTCTCCTAGCATTGTTTGCCTTACCCAAAAGGTACATTTTTTTGTCTTTTGCATAGTTATAATAGTAAAACTATTTTGAAAAAAATGATTTCAGGTTTTTATATATATTATTATTACAGTTGATAGCAGAGATGATTGGAACGTATTTCATAATATTTTCTGGATGTGGAGTGGTGGTGGTGAATGTGTTGTACGGTGGGAAAGTGACGTTTCCAGGGATTTGTGTGACTTGGGGTCTCATTGTTATGGTCATGATTTACTCTATCGGTCACATTTCCGGTGCACATTTTAACCCTGCGGTTACCGTCACTTTCGCCATTTTCCGGCGGTTTCCCTGGTCTCAGGTCACTATTCTGTCTTTTCTTTGAATAAGATCTATATATAGATTGTTTCAAACACTAAGCTTTGTATTTACATTTATGAAGAATTTGGCTAGAATTTGCATTAGTAGTTAACAATTTTTTTCATTTGTTTTGGGCAGGTACCATCATATATATGTGCACAACTTGTGGGATCGTTACTAGCGAGTTTGACACTGAGGCTAATGTTCAATCTGACACCAGAAGCTTTCTTCGGAACAACTCCGGCTGATTCGACGGCACGAGCGCTTGTCGCGGAGATCATTATCTCATTCCTCCTCATGTTTGTTATCTCCGGCGTTGCCACCGATAGTCGAGCGGTTAGTGCATATTCTAATATATGTTGCCGTAAAAACCAAGAACAACTTGTTTCATTTAAGCTCACTAGTGCATATTCTAATATCTATTTCCATAAAAATCAAGAACATAAACTTTTTTTTCATTTGAAGTCACTAGTGCATATTCTAATATCTATTTACATAAAAAACCATAGTCATAAGAAAAGAAGTATGCAAATGGAAGTTTCTCATGTTGTTAGACTTTTCTTAATATTTTTGGCAGATTGGAGAATTAGCTGGAATTGCGGTGGGAATGACTATAATGTTAAACGTCTTTGTTGCCGGGTAAAAAATACTATCTTTTTTTTTTTTTTCATTTTACTACAAACATAATTCATATATAGTTGGATAAATTAATTAATTTTGGTTTTGATTATTGTTATTAGACCGATTTCGGGAGCATCAATGAATCCAGCAAGAAGTCTAGGACCAGCAATAGTGATGGGAAGATATAAAGGAATTTGGGTTTACATTGTTGGTCCCGTCATCGGAATTATGGCCGGAGGTTTTGTTTACAACTTTATCAGATTTACGGATAAGCCACTCCGAGAACTCACCAAAAGTGCTTCTTTCCTACGTAGCGTTTCTGCAAACAACAATGCTTCTAGTTCCAAGAGCTAACAATAATGTGTACTTGTTTAATATTTTTATACATTCTTGATTCTTTTATTAAAAACAGCACTTCATATAGACAAAAAAAAAACGATTTCCAATTTTCCACAAGACATCACCTTCCTTAAACCTGAAATGTTGGAGGAGCTGTATGGTTCACACTTCACATGAAGGAGCTGTATGGTTTGACAAATCTTCAAGCCTAACCAACGAAATTAAACCGTTTATTTTGATTCTATTTGAGACCTATAACCCCAAAATCCTAGTGCTCTTGAAAAGTCATTGTGTTATCTGTAATTATGATTTAGGATAATTGCCAAACAAAAAAAAAAAAAAACTATTATACACATTCGGCCAAAAAAATTTCAAACTTTTTCAGCTCTTGTTGATCAATCCGTTTGACTATTAATCTAAATTTCCAAATTTCAATTTTTTCATCCGTTAATCCTAAACTTTTTTATTGAATAAAACGACTTGGTTAACAAAAGTTAGAAATTTAAACTGTTTGATCTGGTCGGATAATTACTCAGGTACCTGAATTACTGAATTACCTGTTTGGGTAATTATTAATTCAAAAAAAATCTAAAATTATTTATATATTTAAAAAATTATTCAAAGTTACTTAATATTTCATAAAATTATTCAATAGTTTTCAAAGTATCCTTAGTTTTTTTATTATAAATTATCCAAAATATTCAAAAAAAACTATTATACAAAAGTATCAGCAACTATCCATTCAAATAATAATTTTAATTAAGAAATTACCCGTTTGGATAGTAATGTCCCGTCTCTATCCTTACACGACTCTTATCCGCTATTACTTGACCCTCATTTTTACTGCTATACTTTAGATAGTTAATGTTGGGAATAAAACGGTTTGGTCAACAAAATTTGGTGTTATTGTAAGTAAAGTAAAAATTGAAACTTTCCTTTTTCAAGTTTTTAGTTTTTTCAAATTTTTGGATTAAAGTAATTAAAATGATTATAGAATTAAGTAAAAATTGTGAAGTAGTACTATAACCAATTGTGGATAAAAAATTAAAATAAAAAAATATAATTCTGTGGTTTTGAAAGAAATATGATGTTCAAATATGCACCGTTTTATTTTCACCTAAAATTAATTTTGAACCTTTTTAATTAAAAGAGAAATTCATAAAATTTGTGAATATTCGACCGTAAAATAAATATATGTGGAAGATAACCCAAATATGATTATTTGTTTATTGGTAGTGAAAACAAAACACTAAAAGGGTTTTAAACAAGCCGTTTTAGCTATCGGTAGTCAAAAATTATAGTTGGTACTAAAAGGGTTTGGTCAACAAAAGTTGAGAATTAAAACGGGATAATCAATAAAAATTAAACATTTTCTAGTTTCAAGAAAAAGTTAGTGCTGTATTTGGTCGAAATTTGAAAGTTGAGAAATTCTTTGCCATTTTTACCATAGTTTATTACTCGTACACGGCTCTTACCTGTTATTATCCAATCCTATATTCATAATGTGCAAGACTAAAAAACAAAACTATCGGAAATAGAGAAAAGGGTATAATCAATAAAAATTAAACATTTTCTAGTTTCAAGAGAAAGTTAGTGCTGTGTATGGCCGAAATTTGAAAGTTGAGAAATTCTTTGCCATTTTTGCCATAGTTTATTACTCGTACACGACTCTTACCTGTTATTATCCGATCCTATATCTATAATGTGCAAGCCTAAAAAAAAAACCATCGGAAATAGAGAAAAGGGGATGAGAGTTTAGCCATTTCTCTGTTGGGATTTTAAGTTAAACCCCCTCTACCACCCCCCCCCCCTCACCATGGTGGAAGCCTCGGTTTTAGAAGAAGGAAATGGGTTGAACAGCATTCTATGGCAAAAGAAAAAACGTTCTTTGAGATCTCCCGGTGACGGATCTAAGAATCGATCCTGATGTTCTTGATTGTCTCGTCTGCTTCAAAGCATTTAAGATCCCTATCTTCCAGGTTTTGTTTCTTTTCTCATTCTCGCCGATTAAATTGTTAGCTTCTCAAACTCTGCATTAGCAAAGAGAGGGGTTTGGAAAAACGAAGAAAGCAATTGAATTTTCCCCATTTACTAGATTATAAGAGTATCCCTAGCTTTTGTCTTGATGATTTGAGGATTCTAGTGAAGTTTTTGTAAGATATGTCCATATTTGCAGTTGTAGTTCTTGAAAATATGAATATGGTTTCTTTGTTGTTGTTGATACAGCTTTTAGTCTCAACTCATTGGGTTTTGTATTGCAGTGTGATAATGGGCATTTGGTTTGCTCTTCTTGCTGTTCCAAACTGAGTGATAAATGCCCTTCTTGTGCTTCGCCAATCGGCAACAATCGCTGCAGAGCAATGGAGAGTGTTCTTGAATCCATCTTTGTGCCATGCCCAAACGCTAAGCATGGATGCACCAAGAATGTAATTTATGGTAAAGAATCAATCCATGAGAAAGAATGCATCTTCTCTCAATGCTCATGCCCTGCACTAGACTGCGATTACATTGGAACATACAAGAATCTCTTCGTTCACTATATTGCTTCTACCCACTTGATTAGAGACAAGGAAATAATTTTGTTCAAATGTGGCATTTCCTTTACTGCCGAGTTGAACATTAGCGATAAGATATTACTTAAAGGGGAGTATCCGACGAAACTAATGTTTGCTGTGCAGTGTTTTAGGGAGCCGTATGGTGTGTATGTAACTGTAAGCTGCATTGCATCATCTTCTTCAGAAGTAGGAGAGTTCTCATATCGTCTCTCTTACAATACTGTGGATGGAGACACTTTGATTCACGAATCAAGGAAGGTAAAGAGGATTCGTGAAGTGAGTTTTCAAACCCCTCATGAGAATTTCATGTTGATCCCTCACAGTTTATTGCGTGGTGAATTTTTGGAGATTGATGTTTGCATTAAAGAAGTTGAACCAAGAGTATGAAGGTTAGAGTGATATAGAAGAAGGCTCTTTTAGTATTCCTATGGAGTTTCTATCTATCTTGTCTACTTTTTTATCGTTAATATGTAAGTTTCAACCTAACCACTACAAGAAAATGTTAACATAGCTACATTTTTATTTGTGGGNTCCGGAGCATCCATGAATCCAGCAAGAAGTATAGGACCAGCGATAGTGATGGGAGTATATAAAGGACTTTGGATTTACATTGTTGGTCCCATCGTCGGAGTTATGGCCGGACGTTTTGTTTACAACTTAATCAGATTTAAAGATAAGCCACTTGGAGAACTCATTCGGAGCGGTTCTTTCCTCCGTTCTATTTCCCAAAACACAAAACTTCTACATCTAAGAGCTAATCTTTTGTTCTCATTGTTTTATCTTATTTTGACAATTTTTCATCTTGAATAGTTGTATACATTTTTCATTCATTCATTAACTTAATTTTAGTTATATATTTTTTTGAACAAATAATTTTAGTTATATCTAATCTTAGAAAACATATCTATTTCTAGTAGCACAAAATCTTTGAAACAAACACTGTTCCGACAACAGACATGTGTTCCAGCAAACAAAGCACAAAAGCACATCCTTATTATATATATAAACATACCTATAAGATGTCTTATTGTTGGTGTATAAATCCCGGCCCAATAAGATAGGCCCCTCGAAGAGAAAGAGGGAAGAATCTGAAATACCTATGAGATGTCTTATTGTTGGTGTATAAATCCTGGTCGAAGTCGAAGAGAAAGGGAAATATCTGAGGAGAAGTGAAGCAACAACAAACTTAAATCAGTCAAAATGACAACATAATGTGTTGATGAAAAACCTCCAAACTAACATAAATAAATATAATTAATAGTATATCAAGCGGAGTAAATGAAAAACCTTAAACGTAAGTTCGGAGTATAAAGGAAGAGGAAGAAGATGAGAAAAGGAAAATGCATTCTTACCACACTACTTTCGAACTCATTTTTTTCTGTTTTTATTCTTGTAAGGGTTAGCTCTAGTTTTTACTCTAAATATAGAATTTTCTATAAATAGAGAGTAGGTTTGCTTCAATGGTTAACTATATTTTTTACTCTAAAAAAAGAATATTCTTATTATATTCTATTTTTCTTTAGTTTATAATTTCTTATAAGTCTTTTTACTTTACAAGTATACAAATTTTATCCATTTATCTTATATGTTTAACAAAAAATAAATAAAATTTTGATTTCATTAAAATTAAACATTTACCACAAAAATAACTTTTAATGTTATTTTTAATTTAATATCATTCAATGTTACATTTACATATTTTAATTAATTATATAATTAGTTATCATTAATTTAATTTTTTTTAGTGTAAAATAAAATATATAAGTTTTTTTTAGATATAAAATAAAAACATATCCAAATATAAAGGATTATTTTCTAAATAAAAAAGTTTAACTCTAAAAAATAGAGATCTCTATTTGTGACTCCAAATTTGGAGTTACAAATAGAGATCTCTATTTTTAAAGTAAGATATAGAGTACCATTGGAGATGATTTTACTCTAAAAATAGAGTTTAGAGGCGAAAATAGAGTCTCATTGGAGATGCTCTTAAACGCTTACGAGCTGAAATATTATACTCATTTGAATTCAATACAAAATCTATACATTTCATCTATGCTCTCCAATTTTTTTTTTTTATTATCATAAATCCATTCGATCATCTGTTTATTATTTTTAGGATAGATTTGCCTCTCCTTTTTTATCTAGCCCTAAACTGTTGATGCAAAATGTCAACAACTAAATATTTGTAAATATA
>JAHZTW010000074.1:0-28793 GCA_020283515.1 Alliaria petiolata
AACTGGATTGAAGTTGTTTCTTAATGCTCATGGATTATCTTGATTACCAACGACAGTTGATGTTAATTGGGTAATTAGTGAAGTGATTAGTACCATGAGAGTGGATTAGTCATAGCTATGAATTTCATGTGCTTAATTCAATCTTTGAAATCATTGTTAGATTGTTATCTAGTTCTCATGATAGTTGAACCCATGATCCAATGCTTTTCATTTTTTTTCCTTCTTGCATTTCTTACATTTCTAGATTAAACAAAAACGCAAAAACAAATTGCTCTAGATTAGTTTGTATCTTGTATCTCTAGTGTTGCAATCTTTAGTCCTTGTGGATTCGATATCTCAAATACTACAATGATATGAGTAGTTGGGATTAATTGAAAAGTTGTAAAAATCCCGCTATCAATTTGAAATTGATAAGCGGTTTCTTGGTGTGTACTTAACAAGTACTCAAGCTACTACTCATGTCATTGTAATACTTGAGGATCAATCCATATGGATGTGGTTAAGACACTAGGAATTCATACAACTTCTTAATCCACGCTAGCAAATAAGTTTTGGAAATAAACTAACAACCTAAGTGATCAAAATGAACCAAAGCAAGCTAATTTACTACTAATTTAAGATTATCAAAATACTAAAACGAATCCAAGGATGGGGTTATCAATCTAAGGTGTCCCAAGAATCAATCTTTAATGCCAAACAAACACAATATAAGCTAATCCCTAGGATTAGAACTCAATAGCTAGACTAATCCACTTTCATAGCACTAATCCTTTAATTAATCATCCTAATCAAGATCTAACTTTCATTAGTGAAAAGGAAGTTAACAAGCATTATGAAACAGTTCTAAATTGCAAATAAACACCCTAGACAATCACTTCCATGAACTAGGAATGTAAATCCCTTGTTTAATTGGTTGGGGAATTTCATCAAACACCTTGTGGGTGTGAAATTCACTAAGGCCTAGTTTTAGCATGATCAAGGCTAAACTAGCATTTAGAACACTAAACAAGGAGGGAAATGAAAAGATATAAACCTAGACATCAAGATTAACCCTTAAAACAACCTAGATATAACACATCCTTAGATCCTAATGAAACTACTCACTAATCATGGTTAATACCTTAAATCCTATGAAAGAGATAGAGATAAACATGATTAGAGAGATAGAAGATGAAAGATTAAAAGAGGTAAATACTAGATTTGCATAAACTTAAAGAAATGTCTTACAAAAATCACTTAGAAACCAAAAGGAAAAGTTTTCTAAGAAAGAACAAGAGATTAAAAGATTCTTAGGAAAAAATAGGTTTTTTCCTATTTATAGTGAACAGTGGATGACCCGGGTCAACCCGAAACAAACCGGATATTGACCCGGTTTAAGTCTGAAAATCGAGCAGCGTACCAAGCTCGACACAGATGCCCGACACGCCATTCTTCAATCTTCGAATGAGATGAGTATCGACCTTAGCAGTCCGATACGAATGTGATATGATATTGGCTGAGACTTGGAGGTTGGAACATAAAAATGAATCTAAGGGACAGCTAGCACCGGAACTAAGAAACAAGAAGGCATTGATCATCCATAATGGTCCTATGATACACTCAAGGTCTAAGCTATCTAATCAAGATAGGGGAGGACTCATCCATAACACCATCAATGCAACTGGTCATAATATCAATCCAGAAGGTGTCCTTCCACAAGGCACCTTGATTCTCATTCAAGGGATGTAAGTTAACAAATGGGATAGTAATGGGTCATACTCTTTTTCCCTTGTCAAGTTTTATCCCATTGGGTTTTCTTGACAAGGTTTTTAATGAGGTGCCCATCTACTAAATCATTCCCCATTTGTTAATATTCAATAAAGCTTTATACTCCAAAGAAATCAAGAGGGAACAAGAAGCCAAGAAACTTCAAATCTCAAGCGAATTCATGAGGAGTACTAAGCAAGTATTTTCTCTTTTTCTGTTTGTAATCTCATAAAGGCATTGTGAAGGAACAAGGACATAGAGGCCAAATTGGTTTCTGAAGTGAGGAGGGTAAGCACGCAGCCAAGAAACTATTCAGCCAAACCGTTTTCTGATTCATGAAAGCAAGAAAGCAAAGCCAAGCAGGTCTCTAAAACCAGTGGCGTTTTATGAGTACCAACAAGCTAAGCAGCTCTCCAAGCCCAAGGCGTTTTCTGATTCAAGAAACAAAGCTAAACAGCTCCTTTCAAAGCCCAATCATTTTCTGGTCCAGGAAACAAAGCTAAGCAGCTCTAGAGACCCAAAACGTTTTCTGGATCAAAGAAGCAGCTGAGTTAAAAACCAAGCACCACTCCACCTCATACTTGGAAGGAAGCAGCTGAATTAAACCAAAGCACCACTCCACCTCATGCTTGGAAGAAAATGCTTAAACAAAGAAGACAGAATGGGGTCTAGTGTCCACGCTCATTCTCTGCATCAGAATCATTCCCATGCTTCACATGCTTTGCTCTTGCCCATCATGTCTCAAAGGAAACAAAACTTTCACCCATCACTCTTGGCAGCGCCTCTGCCCTCTACATGAAGGAAACCTTTTTAATCCTTTGTTTACTTAACTTCTTTACAATGCCCATGCTAGGACTTTCTCTATATAAGTGTCTCACCTCTCTTTGTAACAATTAACTTAGTTTGCATGAAAAACACTTAAGTTCATTTTCTTTCTTNATCTAGTATCCAAGAATTGTTTTGCTTGTGAGTTATATCAAGCAAATCAAGGATCAGTTTTGCTTGTGAGTAATATCAAGCAAATCACTTAAAGGTTTAGTAAGGCTAATCCACAAGCCTCTCTCAAATCATTTCGCCCCATTCTTCTTGCTTCTGTTCTTCATGGATCATTAGCAAGCTCTCCCCTTCACCCCCCCCCCCCTAACCACAGATTGCCAATCCTTGGGAGGATCACATCAAGTGGTATCAGAGCTACAATCTGCAAGTTAAGTAATCTATCTTTAAATTTCATTTATCTTGTTTCAATTCAAAACATACAAAACAAAAAAAAAAATTGTTTCTGCTTGCCTAGTAATTTTGTTTATGTTACTGTTTCTCTTTGATAAACAAAAATCCCATAAACATTTGCTTCTGCTTCCAAGTTCTTTTTGTTTCAATCTTTTCTTGTTTGCTTGTCATTAAAATCAAAAAAAAAAAAAAAAAATTTGCATTCTTTTTTTATCTTACATATAAAAACGAAAATCCCAAAAAGAACTTGCATAGTGTTTTTATTTTTGCTGTTCACTTGTTTTTAATTGTTGCATTCATTTCATTTTTGTTGCAGAAAATTGTCTCAAATACATCTGTGTAGCCTAGTTAAAATCTTCTTTTGAGAACTTGTTCTTGTAGAACTTTTTACTGGTGGATTGTTGCAAATTTTGTCTCAGGAAAGATGGGAAAAGAAGGAGCAGGAAACAGCAACAATAAACTGCTTCTTAAGGCTCTTACTGCAGAAATGAGAAATATGATGGCTACTGAAATGGAGACCCTTAGGCAGGAGTTTCGACAAGGCACAGACCATGAGCAAAGACGTGCAGAACCTAGGAGAAGAGAGGAGAGGTCTCCACCGAGAGAAAGAGACCCACGCAGACAGCCTAGAGATGGAGCTGCAGATAAATACTATGTTCATCGTAGTAGTTCTTCTCAAAACAGGCCTGAGAAGCTGAAATCCAAGGAGCTACTAAGAAAAAAATATGCACCAGAGAATCAGAAGAGCATTGATCAAATAAAGGCTGAGATGCAGCAGATACTCAATACATTTCGTCCATTCTCAAAGAAGGTGCAGAACAGAGCTAAAAGAGGTGTTAACAACGAGCATACATCCAAAGAAGAAGAGCCTCCTACAGAGAAAAGTGCAATGGACCAGAAACAAGCTGCAGAACAAATACATCCCCTTATGCTTGAGAAAACAAAGCCAGAAACAGCCATACAATCTCATTTAAGCATCAGTGTGCAAGGCAAGTGTCTAGGCTCGTTTTTAAATAAAGCTAATGTGTTTGCTCATGCAGAAGAAGAATCATCAGAAAATGCAGAAAAGAGCTTGTCATTGATTGCTGATATGGAGCAGTCAATCAACCTTGTGTCAGAACCAGTCCCTAAACCATTTCCTAAAGATTACACAAGAAAGTACTGTAAAGAATTTGATTTGGTTAGGACAGAGCCTAATTTGTTTGTGTTGGTTTCTGCTCAAGATGAAAAACGTTTTGGTTTAGAAAATGTGAAAGAATTTTGTGTTTCAGAATCTATTTTTGACAAAATGATTCCAAATTTCGAAACTATTACTCATGAAAAGTTCTTTGAGCCAAAAGGTTTTCTATGTGATAAAATTCGTGATTTTGAACATGCTTTGAGAATTTCTTTGTTTAACAACACATTTGAGTTGTTTAGAACTAGTGCAGAGTTTAAAATGGTCAAAACTTTGTCTAAGATAGAACAAAACGTTTTATGTAATTCAAAACCAGTTAATGAACCTTGCAAACCAATTTTCAAAAATCATGTTTTTGAACAAAGATTTTCTAAGTTTGCAAAGGTTAGTTCTCTTTATGATAAAACGTTGCTTGTTAAAGATTTTTGGTTTTCTAACCACATTCTGATTTGTGACAAAGTGAATGAGCTTGATATAAATTTTTTGAAACCTGCCTGTGATAGCCATTTTGATCCTCTTAAAGACTTGTTTGATTGTTCCAATCACATATATGATGTGTTTTCTTCAGTTTATGTGAAAGTAAATAAGAGACAAGATCCTAACTACAAGGCAGGAATGACTCAAGAGCTCGCTAATCAAGTTGATTATGGACCGCATAAGCATGGAAAAAGGATCAAAGCTTCTTTAATGTTCAAAGATAAACCCCCTGACCTGGACCATGAGAAGTTCCAAGGCGTCATTTGTTTAATAACAATGAAAGAGGAGCCACCAGATGCAGCCTTCAAGCCACAACCAAGCCAAAACCGAAATGGAGGTATCTCTCTAACCCTTCCAGATTTCATTTGTATTAACTTGATCTATTCTCTTGCAGATAAAATGGATTTGAGTTCAAATCCTTTTCAAGTGGGAGAGAATGATATGATATTGGCTGAGACTTGGAGCTTGGAACAGAAAAATGAATCTAAGGGACAGCTAGTACCGGAACTAAGAAACAAGAAGGCATTGATCATCCATAATGGTCCTATGATACGCTCAAGGTCTAAGCTATCTAATCAAGATAGGGGAGGACTCATCCATAACACCATCAATGCAACCGGTCATAATATCAATCCAGAAGGTGTCCTTCCACAAGGCACCTTGGTTCTCATTCAAGGGATGTAAGTTAACAAATGGGATAGTAATGGGTCATACTCTTTTTCCCTTGTCAAGTTTTANTTCTAACCATGCTTGGACCATTTGATTCAATTTTCTTGGCTTAAAGTTGAAAAAAGCATGACTTGAATCCTTACTTAAAAATCGGAACCTTAAACATGAACATCTAATTATCATGCTTGTGCAATTAAAAAAAGAATACATGGATTACAAAAAAATATTTAGGTTTTTTTATTCACTTCACCACTCTTTGTAAGCCTAAATAGAATACCTCACCTTGACCCTTGCCTTATTTCAAGCCAAATTTCGTGTGTGATTTCAAATTGTGAGGCCTTATTTTCTGTTTGAACTTGGCATAAAGTGTTAGGTTCTGGGTGACATGTTTAGGCTCTCATAATGTTGCTGGCTTTGCATATTAAAGCTAGTTTTAAGCTTGATTAGGAATTTGGAGTTCACGGGTTTGAGAATGAGAAGGTGTTAAGGAAAAAGATGAAAAAGGGATACATATTTCTAGTGGTTAATCTTGATTTGTAAGAAAAAGCTCAAGCAAAGAAAAAGAAAAAAAAAGAGTCCTAGTGGCCAAATGCATAAAAGAAATATTTTTAGAAAGCTATCAAAAGAAAGAAAAAGACCTAATATTTATGACCATACCACTAGCCTTAAGCAAAGTTTTAGAAATTTTCCTAAATAAAGTGTTTGATGAAGTTCTTGTGGGTTTAAGCTTGGCGTGAATAGCCTTGTTGATTTGGGTAGTTTCTAGAGGATGAGTGAGCTTGGAAAGTATAAAAATGATTGAAAGAGGGATTAGGATCATTGTTAGTATGCTTGGGTAGATGTGAGTCTAGTCATGTATGCATGCATTGCCTTTTACCTTTAGCATTATGTATAAGTTCAACCATTTTTGAGAGAAACCATTGCTTGGAGCACCCATTTGAATGAGATCATTTTTATCTCATAACCTTAACCCTTGCCAAATGTATTCGGTTTTAAATTGCACAAGTGTGATTCACGGTTTGGAGCTCTTAATGAATGTCAAAGGTTTTGATTTTTGGATTGCTTGGAATAAACAAGTCATGATTTGAATTTCGATTTGTGATGATTATGGCTAAGTCCTTTAGAGTAAATGCTTGTATACTGCATCCTAGAACTGAGAACAAGGACCTTTGAATTATTACATTTGAAAAAAAAAAAAAACACTATTGGATTTGAGCCCCCATTTTTGTTTTCATCTCTTCCTAGCTTTAATTTTGTTTGCTTGAGGGCAAGCAAAAGGCAAGTTTGGGGGAGTTGATATACTCATATATTTCGCATATTTAGCTTGCATTTAGAATAGGTTTTTCATGCTTACATCATTCATAATGGACTAGTTTGCATCATTTGTACCATTTTAAGTCCTAGAACACTTTGCATTAGCATTTGCATGGTTTCTTGCATATTTGCATCCTTTTCAGGCTGTTTAGAATACTTGGAACTGTGATGGGTGCTGAGCATTAACAAGAAGATGAAAGAAGAGCATAAAAGTTGGCAGAAATAAAAAAAAAACTTGGACAAAAGAAAAGGAGCAAAGATCGACCAAGGCCAGTCGATTCAGCCAAGATCGAGAGGTAGATCGAGCAGAACTACTCGATCTAGGAATAGATCGACCGCATGATCGACCAAACTGAGCCGATCCAAAGAAGATCGACTGACCGATCGACTGAACCACCCGAACCAAACACTGATCGAGTCAAATATCGACCAACTGACTCGATCCAGAAGTAGATCGACTGACCGATCGACTGAACCACTCGAACCATCTGAAGTTGACCCAGAAAAGTTTTTATGCTTTAGTGAAAGTGGTAGACATACTTTCTGTCTCTTGTCCCTTGTCTCTTGCCCCTTGTCTCTTGCCCCTTAACCCCTCTTTTTAGGCCAAGAGACATATTTAAAACTCTATATAAAGAGTATGTGTATGCTTGTAATAAATCATTCAGTTTTCAATCATCTCTTCTTAGTCTAAATAAGTCAAGAAAAATTCTTATTCTCTCTTTAAAGTCTTCTTAGTGTTCTTGTAAGTTTCTCTAGTTTTTGAGTGTTTTTAAGAATTCTTAGTTTATTTTATATAAGTTACTTCTAGTTTTTTTTTAAAATCTCTTTTTAATTTTTATTCTAATGTCAAGTCTTTCTTCTTAAATCTCGCCTTACTCTTTGTGAAAATTCTTTGTCTCTTTATTTTTCATAGTATTTTCTAGTATCAAGTCTCTCTTTTAAGTTTCATCGATTATGTTCATCAGCTCTAAACTTATGTTTAAAAGAGGGTTGAACATGTCTCGTGAGTAATCCACTAAGGTTTGGGGTTGGGATGATTAAGGGGGTTGAAAATTAGATTTTGGGTATTTTCTTGTTCTTCATCTATTTCTCTTCTTGGATTTGGATGGCTTAAAGCCTAGAGACTCTTGAGAAAGATCTCTTTGATTCAAAGGATTTCCTTATCTCAAAAAGACTTAGGAAATCCCCTAAAACCAAATCCAAGATACTAATCTTTCCCTTCCTATACACCATGGATGTGAGGGGGGTTAGTAAGGCCATTATTTAAGATCAGAGCTTAATGTTCTTCACCCTATCTTTCCACCAAACATCATGGGTTAGGAGGAAGGGGTGAAGAAAGGATTTACATCACATACCATGGGTAAATCTAATATAGCTTTTTAAGGCTTAGAGATAGCACCTTAGTGTGTAAAAATATGTTTTCAAAACCCCAAGTTCGAATTTTCAACCTCCCTAAGAATGAATCCCAACCTTGAATCTGTTTTTAATATTTAAACTTAAAACCTTCTTCCTTTAGCTTTGTGTTTAAATATTTTAACTAAAACTCTCCTAGATAAGTTTAATTTGGCTTTATGGTTTCTATAAATTTGTAAAATTGTGTTTTTAATATTTTTTGTATTTTACAAATTGCTTAGGGTCTTTCTTTACTGTCTGGTTTGATTTTGTTAGTTGTTTTATTTTTAGTAATTTTTGTTTAATCTAGCTACTCACCATAAAATATATTAATAAATCCGGTTTTAGATTTAGATTTTGTAAAACTGTTAAATCGAATGTCTAATTGTTTAAAAGTGATCTATTAGTTGTATAACCCTTCAGTAGGGATTTTAAAATAGTTTTCATCTTTGTTTTATAGTTGCAAGTAGTTTTTAGAGAATTTCTCCTCAAATAATCCGGATTTCACTTAGCTTTACTTTGAGCTCTTGTATTCTTAATACCCTTCACACCCTAGTTTGGATTGATAACCTGAAGTATTACAATGACATGACTATGCTTTAGGCTTTGTTTAACCTGCTAAAAAGCTAGTTATCACTCCACCAATTGTTTCTTAAACCTCCAGGGGAAGGGAAGCTTATGTTTGTAAGGTGGAGCAACAAAGGTTGACTCCTTCCCACTTCTCAAAGTAATAACATTGATGTATTCCTTGGGGTTTGCTTCACACTTTCCCGGTAGAGTACCTTGAGAATTTGAGCTAGAAGCCTTGCCTTTCTCAAGTTGCTTGAACTTTTGTTGAAGACCTTCTATTTGAGTAGCGAGCTCATTAAGTGAAGAATCCATCCTTGTGTTAATTTCAGCAATCTTCTTTCCCATATTAGCATCACTATTGGCTTGACCTTGAAGTATTTGTTGAAGCATAAGCTGAACATTATCTTGTGGAGGACCTTGTGAAGTTTGATTAAAACCCGGTGGAGCATTGCCTTGGTTGTACTTTTGCCCACCAAAGTTGCCTTGGTTTCCTCCTTGGTAGTTAGGTAAGGTGTATAACCTTTTTGTTGATTGTTGTAGGGCACAAAAGGCTTTCCTTGAGTAGCTTGTGGAGGGTAAACTTGGTCTCCGGGATTGGCTACATTAGTACTTCTATAAGAGAGGTTGTTATTCCCCTTATAGTTGTTGTTGGAGTAGTAGTTGTAGCCACCTTGACCACCCACGAAATTTACCACCTCTTGACCCTCTTGGTACTCAACTTGATCATCACAATCCCCTTGATTTTCTTCAACAAAATGTACATGCCTTTGGTTGGAGGACATGAGCTTGTCCATCTTGTCATGTAGAGACTTCATTTCTTTCTTGTGAGAGTCATATTCACCTCCCCTTGGAGCTCTATCATAATCCTCATTGTAATTACCATCACTCAAGGCAAGATTTTCTACAAGCTCCAATCCATCTTCTACTTCTTTCCCTAAGAAGTTACCATTGCTTGCGGTATCAAGAAGCATTCTTATCTTTGGAAGGACACCTCTATAGATGGTGCTTAGTAGAGACTCTTGTGTGAAGCCATGATGAGGGAATTGCATTGTGTAGCCCTTGAATCTTTCCCAAGCTTCATTGAAAGACTCAGTGTTCTTTTGAGTGAAGCTAGAGATTTCATTCCTCAACTTGGCGGTCCTTGAGTTGGAGAAGAACTTAGATAGGAATGCCTTCTTGCATTCATCCCAAGAGGTGATTATTCCTTGAGACAAGTTTTTCTCCCATTGTCTTGCTCAATCCCCAAGAGAGAAGAGAAATAGTCTTAGCTTGAAAGCATCCTCACTCACACCATTCATCTTGAACAACCCACAAACTCTATCAAAATTATCCAAGTGATCAAGTGGATCATCCATTGGCAAAGCATGAAACTTGTCTTGTTGAACCATGGAGATGAAAGCTGGCTTGACCTCAAAGGTGTTGTTGTGAAATGGTGGAGGTTGAATACCATATATATTTTGATGAATATTTGGAGCATCTCCAGCCCCAATAGTTCTCCCTTGTCTAGGCGCATGGAAGGGGTTTCCATTGCCCCTTGGTGCTTGCTCATTTCCATTATGAGGAAGTGGTGCATAAGCCATGTGTGGAGGTTGTTCCCCTTGTTGTTCTTCCATTCTCAACCTCTCTAACCTTGCAGCTTCCCTTCTTGCAATCCTAGCAAGCCTTTCCAACTGATCAATCTCTTGAAAGCCTTGGAAATTATTGTCTCCTTGTGATCTCAAATGCATTCAAGGGCAAACTGAAATCTAGAAAATGAGATGGTCAATAAACACAAAAGGATTACTTAGTCTCAAATTAAACTCAAATCTTAATGATCAATCAATCCCAATATGGCAACGGCGCCAAATTGAAACAAGAGCTTTTATCTTTTGCAAACAATTTATCAATTGCTCATATCATTGCAATACTTGAGATATCAATCCATCTTGGGAGATAATTCAATAAGAATACAAAGTTTTGTTTAAGCTAAGCTAAATTGGCAAATTCAAGAGACAAGGAACAATTAAAGACAAAACACAAATTAAAAGGAACACTACTAGAGCAATATTATGAAGCTAAACCTTAAATATCACNATGGATGCAATTTGGACTAAAAATAACTAAATGAATGCATAAGTGAATGCAAAGTTATCTAAAATGGGTGCCAAAACATGCTAATTTATGAGTATATCACTGGGTCTGGCACCCAACACCCAAAAACCAAGGAATGGCTCCCCATATGTCGACTTTGGTACAAATCAAATTATTCATGTATTGCCTAAATGAATATAAGAGTCAACAAGAGAGAGCTCGAAATACTCTAAGGGACCATGAACCGTATTTGTGACAAACAAAAAGTTCAAGGTAACTAGACCGAAACGTTTTGAGTCTTAACTTCTGTGTTATGTGGTTCAATAGGTCGATTGGTAAAACTTGACGGGTTCTCAAGTATTGGTGAGTCCACGTTTTCAAACCTCTTTTTCTTACTTAGATTTATGTTTTGTTTGAGGACAAACAAAGGTTTAAGTCTGGGAGAGTTGATAACACTCATATTTCGTCCATTTTTACCATCATAAGTGTATACTTTAATAAGCATTTCACTAAGGTTTTAATGCACACACACTAGATTTCGAGTATTTGTATGTTCAAAACTCTTTTCAGGTAAACTTAGTAAAAGACGCATATTTAGGAGCAAAACAGACATTGTCGAGATAAGTGCTAGATGACACAAGTTCAACATTAGATGGAGACTTCCCACCACGAGATCAAGCTCATTTTTGGAGATAAGATAGCCTTATCTACTTTCTTTAACCTCAAAGTAATTTGAATGGGGTGCACTTAAGCCAATTGGAGTACTAGGCCTTATCTTGCTTGCTCTCATTAATTAGTTGATGAGGGGAAGCGGCTGACAGCAGTCCGTTACTACTCTTCCTAAAAGCCCTGTTGGCGGAGGCTAGTGAAACAAGAGTTTTTATCTCTTGCAAGCAATTTCTCAATTGCTCATATCATTGCAATACTTGAGATATCAATCCATCTTGGGAGATAATTCAATAAGAATACAAAGTTTTGTTTAAGCTAAGCTAAATTGGCAAATTCAAGAAACAAGGAACAATTAAAGACAAAACACAAATTAAAAGGAACACTACTAGAGCAATATTATGAAGCTAAACCTTAAATATCACTAATCAAACACTAAACAAAGATTAACTACTAAGCAAGATTATCAAATTAACTAAAACGAAACCTAGGGATGGAATCATTGATTTGGGCAATCTAATGGACAACCTTGCAATCATTTAAGCTACTAATCAAGCCATATATATGCCTAGAACACTTAATAAAGACTAATCCATGATGTTTGGCACTAATCCCTTTCCTAATCAACCTAATGAACTAATGATGTTTTAGCATTAGATTGATTAGAAAGCATTAATTACAAGTCTAAATAGCATGATAAACACCCTAGGCAACTAATATCTTAGGCTAGGAATGTAAATCTCTTATTAAGTTGGTTCAAGCATTTCATCAAACACTTGGTGGGTGTATGAAATGCTTATGATCCAAATAGCAAAAGATTAGCTATTTGGCATTAAGAACTACTTAATAAGAAGAGAGATGAAAGAATCTATCCTAGATTGCAAGATTGAACCATTAGAAAACCCTAAATCTAACCCATCCCCAAGTTCCTAAAGAACTACTCACTAATCATAGTTAAACCCATCAAATCAAAGATTAGAGAAAGGTTAAACATGATTAGAGAAAGATAAACAAGAAATCTAAGAAAGATATTGCATTAAACTTAAAGATCCAAGCAAAAACAAGGTTTTTCCTCAAAGAGGCAAAGGTTTAAGCTTAGAACTAAGAGAATAAAAGTTAAGCATAAAAATTAGGTCTAAAGAGTATTTATAGTGAATAGTGATCGGATCGGGTCAACCCGGAACAAACCGGGTGTTGACCAGGTTTTTGGCTCGGCTGGTGTTCGCATCGGACAACAGTCCGATGCACTCCTGTCCGATGCGGACCAAGACGAAATCAGGCTAAGTTCGAACGTGCGTGCATCGGTTTGTCTGACCGATGGGGCTGACCGATGTGAAACTCCGCGTGCCTTGCATCGGACTGTTGTCCGATGTGCTGTCCGATGTGCTGTCCGATGGCAATTCCAGGGCGCTTCGCATCGGGCTGTTGACCGATGTGCTGCTGTCCGATGCAAGCCATGTCGTGAACTCGAGGATGCTCACATCGGTTTGTTGTCCGATGGGTCACAAACCAATGTGATGCCAGACAAGTCTTCATTCTTGTTCTCCAACTTCTCCTTGACTCCAAGTTGTCCACCAATCTCCAAATAGTCTTCCTAGCCTCCAAGGTACCTAAGATAAACTCCAAATGCAACAAAATATGCAAGAACTATGCAAAGACACCTTAGGACTCTAAATGAATGCAAACTAGATCAAATGAACAGGTTATATGCATGAAATGATGCAAATGCTATCTTAAATGGATGTTTAGAAGGTGTAAATATGCTAACTATCATCTCTCTAATCTTTGCAGGGTTTTACAAAGATGTGAAGAGTCTCACTTGGTGCTTAATTGGGAAAAGTGTCACTTCATGGTCAATCAAGGGATTGTGTTGGGTCATAAGATTTCTGAAGATGGTATAGAAGTGGACAAAGCCAAGATAGATGTCATGATCAACTTGGCGCCACCATCAAATGTGAAAGGCATAAGGAGTTTCTTTGGGCATGCTGGGTTTTATAGGAGGTTCATCAAAGATTTCTCTAAGATTGCTAGGCCTTTGACAAGGCTCCTTTGCAAGGAAGTGGATTTTCAGTTTGATGAAGAGTGCTTGCAAGTCTTTGAGACAATCAAGAAAGCACTTGTGAGTGCCCTTATTGTGCAAGCACCGGATTGGAGTTTACCATTTGAGATCATGGCGGATGCTAGTGACTATGCTGTGGGAGCTGTTCTTGAACAAAAGAAAGACAAGAAGCTTCATGTGATCTATTATGCAAGTAGGACACTTGATGAAGCTCAAACCAAGTATGCTACAACTAAAAAGGAACTCTTGGCTGTGGTGTTTGCTTTTGAGAAGTTTAGATCTTATTTGGTGGGATCAAAGGTGATAGTGTACACGGATCATGCTGCTTTGCGCCATATCTATGCCAAGAAGGAGACCAAGCCAAGGCTCCTTGGATGGATTTTGCTTCTACAAGAGTTTGACATGGAGATAGTTGGGATTGAAGATGCTTTACCACTCAATGATTCACTCCCGGAAGAGCAATTGATGATGATCAAGAGTGTTGCTAGTGCACATGGAGTTGGAAAGAAGCTTCAAGAGATTCAAGGTATAGAGGCAAAGAGTGAGCCTTGGTATGCTGATTTTGTTAACTACTTGGTGTGCAAAGAAGAACCAACACATCTCAACAATTATCACAAGAAGAAGTTTATGAGAGATGTGTCACACTTCTATTGGGATGAGCCTTACCTCTACAAGAGATGTGCTGATGGGATTTATAGGAGATGCTTGGCACAAGAAGAGGTTGAGAGTGTGATTTTTCATTTCCATGGGTCTAAGTATGGAGGGCATTTCGCCACATTCAAGACAGCTACAAAGGTGCTTCAAAGTGGGTTTTGGTGGCCTACATTGTTCAAGGATACTCATGAGTTCATCAAGAGATGTGANGTTGGCACAATTTTACTTCAAGCTCTTTTCCTTTTCATTTAGCTATCCTCTTTCTCTATTACTTAGCCATATTTTTTTTCTTTTTCTTGGCTCTTTCACTTTTCATTTTTAGAGGACTTTTCTTTTAACCACTTAGAGCATAATATATTTTACCAACACTTGTCTTAAAATTTTCGTTTTCCCTTTCTCACCACCTAACTTTTCACCAAACTCATTTCTTTCAAACTCATGTCAAGCTAAAACACCCCCCAAGAAGCCTAACCTATACCCTAGCTCATTGTTTCGAGCTAGCTACATGGAAGCTATCCTTGTCGCTCTAAACTCAACACTTTTTGCTAAGTTCACAAGAAGAAAAAAGGCCTAATGCACTCAATAAGGAAGAGGTTTCAAAGAAAGCTTAGCTAGGGAGTTCGATTTTAACCGCTCTAAAGATGAGAGTCGGCTATTTGGGTTAACAAGAGTGGTAAAAGGAAAGAAGATAACCCAAATATGTATATGGTATCCACAAGTTCTCTAGCAATGCATAACCATGATAATTACTTGTTCAAATTAGGTTCAAGTTCAAGAGAGTTTGTTTCTATTCAAAGCTTGCTTCAATTAAAACTTGAATTTCAAATGGTAAGGTCAAAGTAGGGTTCAACTTTAACTTTCAAAATTTGCACACAAAGCATCAAACAACTACTAACTAGGGCCTTGAACTAATTCATGAGCTAAACACCTTACAAGGAAAAATCATCATTGTCCCCTATGCAAGAATGCAAATCTATATGGAAGCTAGACTCAATCCTACTTATGTGACAAATGCAAATGCAACTACATGCTATTTTTTTTAAATCTTCTAAATTTTTCCAATTTTTTTTGTTTTTCTATGCCATAGATGTATGCATGAGACTCAAGAATGCATGAGAAAGAAAAATAAGATCACAAAACACAAGATCAAATACACCATACTCCCCCAAACTTAAATTACACAGTCTCTTGTGTAATCCAAGCTTGGAGAAGATTTCAATATGCAAAAATAATAAAAAAAAAACTAGATGATATTTACATTGGGTTTTGGAGTGTTACCTAGAATTGGACTGAGGAGGAGGAGGTTTCCTCCATGGAGTAGGAGATGTTGGTGGATTCCGGAGTTGGTGACCGCATCGCTCTCCTCTTCCTTCGGCGAGTCTCATAAGAAGAGGATCTTGGTGGATCTTCATGAGAAGCAGTCCTCTCTTGCGCATGGAATGAGTGTCTTCTATCAAGCTCCATGACACTCTCTTCCATACCTTCCTCATGCTCAGCCGCTTGGTGAGCTCGTGATGAAGAGGCGCCTCCCACTTTGGCCTTTAGTTCCTTCATTTGGTTTTTCATCCCCTTAACCGTCTTCACCAACTTCCGAATGGTCTTATCTTGCCATTTGTTCCACCTTTGGAGGATGTTGATGCGGTGGTGAGCTTCCCTCAAAGCTTGACTAGGGATGGGATGAATCATAGGCCTCAAAATAGTATCTTTGGCTTCCATATGTGGGGCTTGGCGGCGCTTCCTCTTGCTCTTCTAGAGGCTCTTCTTCTCTTGCTGCACTAGTGGAACCTCTTGGCTTTCTTATGCTTTGAAGTGGAGGTTCCCTTGAAAGATCGTAGAGATCATCGTGGCGAGGACGGAAGTCGAGGTGCCTTGGCGTGGCGATGGTCGTCAAGTGTGGGCAAGGAAGTTTGACTCTTGCTTCTGTGGAGTCGCTGTAGGAAAATTTGTAGACATAGCTTTGTCCTAAGTTCCCATTGATGAATCTCGTCTTGCTAAGGTATTGGATGTCCATCCACTTAGGCTCACATGTAACCTCTCCAAGATCCGCTCCACAAGCAAGTAGAATGGGTGTTACAACTCCTCCAATGCTGAGTTGTGGCGTGTGATCCGTAGTTGTCATTGCCCACTCCTTGTAGCCCAACAACCTCTTCATAAGTAGAGTGATCAATCCTATTCCCGAGCTATCACCCCTCAAGATTGTTGTGTTCCCATCAACGCTTATGCTCCTTAGAATATCCTTGATCCCCATATCCAAGAGTTCCAGCTCATCTTCAAGAACATACCCGCACTCCTTCCTTGCGAAAAATGTGTGGGCTAGCACCTTGTGTGCATATCTTACTGCTGGATGAGTAATGGCGCCACCCTTGCTTATCCCAGGCTTGAACTTGCCAACTCCAATGTACCTCCACAAGCTTGTAAGTTCACCTCTTGGGAACTCCATGAACTTCCCTCTTCTCCATCCTTCGGGGAACCCAAACACTTCACTAAACTCCTTAAAGAACATCCTGTAGTTTTTTCTCCCCACCTTGAACTTTATATAACCATGCCCATCTGCTCCTTCCTCTTCGGTCGGTTCAGCACAAAGAGGATAGAACTCCATGATAGGGGTCAAATTTACCCTAAGCAACTCTCTCAAATTAAGAGATCAGTTGTAGTACTTAGGGATCGAATCCACAGAGAAGGGATAGTCACACAGCGAATTTCTAATTTCGAATTAGGCTAAGTGAGAATGTAAAACTAGAAACAGAAAGCAATTTAAAACTTAGTAAATTCAGGAGACGAAACGCTAGGTTCAGGGAAATTCTCAGTTGATCTAAATTGCAGGTCTAGAGAGAATGTTAGGAATTATGAAGAACTGTTCTAGAACTCGAAACACTAATGTAAAATCAACCAACTCTCGCTGCGAAGATTATCTATGTCTAAACCCTAGAATTCCAAATCTCTTTGCAAATCCTATCGATTCAAACAAGCATTAAAGTTCAGGTTCAATTGTTCACAAAACCCTAAACCAAATCTCTTTGCGAATAGGTATTTTGCTCATCTAACATTAGTTCAGGCAATCAATAANATGATTATGTTTCTTTGAGTTTTTGAAAGTTTAGGTTGAGTATGGAGGACTTAGACTTGAAGAAAAGGTGTGGAGAAAATTTTTAAAAGTGGTTCGGCGAACTGGTTTGGTGAATCACGTCGAACCAGAACTCCAGGGTGTCCGTTCGACGAGATGGTTCGGTGAAGGACGTCGAACCATTTTTCCAGGGGTTCGGTTCGACAAAGACGTTCGACGAAGCTCGCCGAACCAAACGTCCAGGAGTTCGGTTCGACGAGATGGTTCGGTGAACTCGTCGAACCGTTTCCAAAAACAGGTTTGCTTGACTTTTCTTCCTTCCTTTGACCGGTTTAATGTTAACCTCTCCCACTTATATTGAACCGATTTTAGAGGATTAAAAGCTTCTTCTTCCCCATATCTCTCATTCATTCACGTTTTCCCTTTCCCACCACCAAACGGTAGGATTTAGAGCTTCAGTTCTTCAAGTTTTAAATTTATAAACCCTAATGCCTGCAAGTGCACATATGTGCATTGTAGTACTTAAGGTGTCGAACCACAGGGAGTGTATGATTTGGGCTTGAAAACGGGCTCGGAAATCGTCAAGTGCTGTTGCCGCGCGAGCGACAGGTCGTGGCCCGGCCATTGGTCTTTTGAGCTTTCCTGGCGCGGCCAGGCTTCTTCTAAGGATATGTCTGACGGGCCTTCTTGTTTCCTTCATAACTTGAGATCCAACCATGGGATTGAACTCAAATCACTTCGAGGTGAAATAGTAGATCAGGCTATCTTGACACCAAAATTCAGCTTGATCCTGTGGTGGGGTTGTCTCCGTCTTGTGCTAAACTTCTGACAAAAAGCTCATGTTCCGAAAATATCCGTTTTGCTTCGTTTTCCATCATTTTTCCTAAGATTTCCTGAAAAGAGTCTTTGACACACAAATACTCGAAAACTACTAAATATACATTAATACCTTAGTGAAATGCTTATTAAAGCATACACTTATGATGGTAAAAATGGGTAAAATATGCATGTTATCATCTCCTAAGCTTTCTTCTAGGTCTAGCCTCCTTTTCCTCCCCATTGTAGAACTTTAAGCTTTTATTGGTTTTGTAAACTTGAATCTTTTATTATTATTGATGTATTTCGTTTTTATTAGAAAAAATCCTTCTTCCTATCTTAAACCTAGCATGTTGAACATCTTTAAACCAATGTTTAAGAGAGGTTCGAACATGATTAGTGGATAAACCACTAAGGTTTAAGGTTGGGGTGATAAGGGGGGTTTAAAGGTTAAATCTTGGGTCTTTTCTTGTTCTTCATCTAAATCTCTTCTTGGATTTGGGGGTTTTAAAGTCTAGGGATTTTCAAAGGAGATCTCTTTAATCTTGGGGATTTCCTTATCCTAACAAGACTTAGGAGATCCCTTAAACCCAAATCCAAGAGACTAGCTCATCCTTTCCCAAACGCCATGGATTCTTAGGGAGCTAGTTAGGCCATTTTTTAAAGATCTATGCACCATGTTCTTCACCCTATCTTTCCACCACACATCATGGGTTAGGAGAAAAGAGTGAAGAAAGGATTTATACCACACATCATGGATAAATCTAGATCTAGCTTCTTAAGGCCTAGAGATAGAACTAAAATGTGTAGATCTATCTTTTCAAAACCCCAAGTTTGAATCTTTAACCTCCCTAAGCATGAACCTCAACCTTGAATCTGCTTTTAGCTTTTGAAAACTTAAAGTCATCATCTTCTAATTCTAAAGTTTTAATCTTTCCCTTAGTTTACCAAAAATCACCCTTTTAACTTAATATTTGCACTAGAGTCTCTTAATTCAAATTCTTGTGTTCCTGCTGGTTTTAGTATTTTAAAATTTTCTTAGAGTATCATTCGTCAGCCTGGTTATCATTTAGAAGGATTTAGAATTTATAAATAGTTTTTAAAATTCGTCCCCCTAGCTAGAAATCGCCTAGTTTATCTGTTTTTAGTTTTACAATTTTTAAAATTAGTAGATCGGTCATTTAATCACTTAGCAGTCTAGTAGTTGTTTAACCCTTCAGTAGGGATTTTAAAATTGTTTTCGTGGTCGTTTAGTGATTACAAATAGTTTTTAGCAATTGTTCCCCCCATTTAACCCGAAAATGACTTAGATTTACTTTAAACTCTTGCATTCTTGGTAACTTTCAACACCTAAGCTGGATTGATAAACTTAAATTCTGCATTGACATGTGTGACTAAGGCTTTGATAATGACTGAAAAAACCTAGTTATCAAATGAACTTTGTCAAGAACAACAAAGCTGAGACTCGAGATCTCCACGTTTACACAACTTGAAGATGAACGGTTCAGTGAAGCTTGGGACCGTTTGAAAAGTTATACACTCAAATGTCCTCATCACGGCTACTCAAACTCTTCACTACTCAGTATCCTATATAGAGGAGTGTCAAAGAAGTACAAGGACCTACTGGACACTGCAAGCAATGGGATCTTCCTTGGCCAAGACGTAGATGATGGGATGAACCTCGTAGACAATATGGCTACAAGTGATGGTAATTATGAGGACGACATTGATAAAGAAACAACCGAGCTCAACAAGCAGAGGGACAGCGAGGTGATGTAGTTACAAGCACGGTTGGACGCTTTGCTAAAGGGACATCACGTCTATGATGCTACAATCGCAAATATCGGGGTCAAGCCGACGGACACTAGCCGATATGGAGAAGTAAACACCATCCACAGAAAAAATCAGTCAGGGGACTCTACAACTTCGGCTATAAATCCTCAGTTAGCTTCGCAGTGTAACACCAACTTATACAACCAGCAAGGTTACCCTCGTCCTCATCAATACTACCATCAGCCTCCGCCGTATCCTCCACCATATGCTCAACCTCCTTATGGACACTATGGATACTGTCCACCACCACAGCAAGACTCGGATATCAAGAGTCTGTTAACATAGCTTGTCCAAGGCCAGTGTACTAACAACCAACACCTTCAAACGATCAATACACGGTTGGACAAGCATGATGAAGACCTCCAGCTAATGCAGCAACCAATGCACTGTGCCGCTTCTCCACAACCAACATATGTCCAAGCCGTCACTTTGCGAAGTAGAAAGGTCTTGCCACCACGGGAACAAACTCAACAGCTCACCGAGGACGCTGAGATTCAAGTGAGGGGGGGGGTAGTTCTGAAAAATCAGACTTGACAACGAGGTAGATGAAGTTCAAGAGAGTGTAGAAGACCAGCTCTTCACCAAACTTAAGGAGCAGAATATCGGGATAAGGCCGAAACCTACTGCCCGTTGTGAAAGACCAAAAGAGCCACAGTTTATCCCACCTGCATACAAACCTCCTTACCCTTTCCCGGGTAGATTCAAGAAACAACTTCTCGAGAAATACAAGGCACAATTCGAAGAGCATTTTAGAAAAGTGAAACTCACCATGCCCGTTATGGACGCTTTGGCTTTGGTACCACCATACCAAAAGTTCATAAAAGATGCAATCCTTGCAAGGACAAAAGAACTTCAAGGCATGGTGGTCTTAACACACGAGTGCAGCACCATCATACAGAAGGAGGTGGTGCCAAACAAGTTAGAAGATCCAAGAAGTTTCACTCTCCCGTGTTCGATCGGTCCTCTCACGTTCGACAATTGCCTTTGTGATCTAGGAGCAAGTGTAAGCCTCATGCCACTGTCAATAGCTAAGAGGCTCGGCTTCACAACCTACAAGACAAGACGAATATCGTTGATACTAGCAGACCGATCAGTGATATTACCAAAGGGTTTGCTTGAAGACATTCCTATCCGGATTGGTGATATCGACGTGCCGACCGATTTTGTGGTCCTCGAAATGGATGAAGAACCGAAGGATCCTCTGATCCTTGGTAGACTGTTCCTAGCAACAGCAGTGACAGTGATCGATGTCAAGAACGGAAAGATCGAGCTGAATCTAGGGAAAGACATCATTCTCGAGTTCGATATAAACGATGTGATGAAGAAGCCTATCATAGGAGGGAAGATATTTTTGGTAGACACATTGGATAAACTCAATGATGAACTTTTTGAGGAGCTATCTTTGAAAGACCCTCTGCTAGTAGCTTTGACAAAATAGAAAAAGGAGCATGGACACCTAGAGCAAGAGAGCGAAGTCTATGTCATGCAACTTGATGCAAGAAGACTCGCTGAAGATGATGAATTTCCCGAATACCTCGAGCATGGAAGGCATAAGATTGCTTGGGTAACAAAGGAAGGGGAATATCGGGATCAAGCCGATAAGAATGCAACGAGCTCGGGCGAGCCATGCATACGCAGAGACTGTAGCGAACTTGATGCTCTAAAACTGGAACTCAAGCCGCTACCAGATGAGCTAAGGTACGCTTTCTTGGGACCAAACTCCACATACCCGGTTATTGTAAACGAATGTCTAAGTGATAATGAGCTAAATTCACTCCTTAAGGAGTTGATGAAGTATAGGAAAGCTGTTGTGTACTCATTAAGTGACATCAAGTGTCTTTCACCAACACTTTGCACTCATAGGATTCACTTAGTCGATGAAAACACATCTTCCATTGAACACCAAAGACGTTTAAACCCAAACTTAAAGGAAGTGGTTAAGAAAGAATTTTTAAAACTCTTAGAAGCTGGCGTGATATACCCTATCAGAGATAGCACTTGGGTATCTCCTGTCCATGTGGTACCAAAGAAAGGAGGTATCACAGTTGTAAAAAATGAAAAAGAAGAGTTGATCCCTACTAGAACCATAACCGGTCATAGGATGTGCATTGACTATAGAAAACTTAACTCAGCCACAAGAAAAGAGCACTTCCCTCTCCCTTTCATCGACCAAATGCTGAAAAGGTTAGCTAACCATCCATACTACTGTTTTCTAGATGGCTATAGCGGCTTCTTCCAGATATCGATTCACCCAAACGACCAAGAAAAAACCACTTTCACTTGTCCATATGGAACGTTTGCTTATAGGAGAATGCCCTTCGGGCTTTGCAATGCACCTGCTACGTTTCAAAGATGCATGATGTCTATATTTTCTGATTTGATTGAAGAAATGGTTGAAGTGTTTATGGACGATTTTTCCGTATACGGTTCTTCTTTTGGTGTTTGCCTGTCTAATCTGTGCAGGGTTTTGAAGAGATGTGAGGAGACAAGCTTAGTGCTGAATTGGGAAAAATGTCACTTCATGGTCAGAGAAGGAATAGTGCTTGGTCATAAGATATCGGAGAAGGGCATTGAGAGGCAAAGATAGAGGTCATGATACATTTGAAGCCACCCACTACGGTAAAGGAGATTTGTAGCTTACGGTAAAGGACATTCGTAGTTTCCTTGGACATGCAAGCTTTTACAGGAGATTCATCCGTGATTTCTCCAAGATTGCTAGACAACTCACTAGGCTCTTGTGCAAGGAAGCCGAGTTTGTTTTCGATGAGGATTGCCTTCAACCGTTCACCACAATCAAGGAAGCTCTTGTGAGCGCTCCCATAGTCCAAGCCCCGGATTGGAATCTACCATTCGAGTCATGTATGATGAAAGCGACTATGCTGTTGGAGTTGTTCTAGGGCAGATGAAAGATAAGAAGTTGCATGTGATCTACTATGCAAGCCGAACACTAGACGATACCCAAGTGAAGTATGCCATGGCCGAGAAGGAGTTATTAGCAGTTGTGTTTGCATTTGAGAAATTCAGGAGCTACTTGGTGGGATCGAAAGTGATTGTTTATACGGATCATGCTGCACTAAGATACATCTATGCAAAAAGGACACAAAACCTGGGTTCCTAAGATGGATTATCTTGCTCCAAGAGTTTGATATGGAGATTCTAGACAAGAAAGGGGTAGAGAACGGTGTAGCTGATCACTTATCCCGTATGAGAATAGATTATTTGATTCCTATCAATGATGCTTTACCGGAAGAACAGCTCATGATAGTGAATGTACTCGGTGGAATGTACCAAGTGAACAAGAACTTGGAAACTGTTGCAAGCATGGAAGAGAAAACCATTCCTTGGTATACGGATTACATCAATTACTTGGTAAGTGGGGACATACCGAATGATCTTGATGCTTACCGAAAGAAGAAGTTCTTCAAGGACATCACCCATTTCTACTATGATGAGCCGTATCTCTTCAAAAGGGGCTTGGATGGAATCTATAGAAGGTGTATAACTGAGGGAGAAACAAAAGTGATCTTGTTCCATTGCCACAGTTCAGCCTATGGTGGCATTTTTGCCACGTTCAAAACCACAACTAAGATCTTTGATATGTCTATATTTTGCATCATTTTAGCATCCATTTAGTATAAGTTTCTCATCATTTAGGGGTCTAATATAGCATCATTGTGTTGCATTGTATCATTTAGAGTCCTAGATTGTTTTTGCATAGTCCTTGCATGTTTTTGTGCATTTGGAGTCTTGATCAGGTAACATGGATGCTGTGGAAGCAACAATGGAGTTGGAGAGGAATGGCACATCACTTGGAAGAGCAAGAAGTTGCCAAAAAGATGGAGAAGAAGGATCCTAAAGAAGTTTCGGTGAACAGTTTCGACGAGGCTGATCGAAAGTTCTCTCCAGGACGCTGGTTCGACGAACAGTTTCGACGAGGCTGGTCGAAAGTTCTTCCCAGGACGACGGTTCGACGAGCAGTTTCGGTGAAACTCGTCGAAACTCTCCAAGACGCATGAAGACGGATCGAAGCTTGAAAACCCGTTCGATGACTCGGTTCGACGAGGCCTCGTCGAAACTTCTCTCCAGGATGAAGTTTCGACGACTTGTTTCGATGAGCTTGGTCGAAATTCTCCCAGAAAAACTCTTTTTGTCTTCTTTATGGGTATCTCCTATAAATACTCTTTAGACCT
Source organism: Alliaria petiolata (assembly GCA_020283515.1). Lineage (NCBI taxonomy): Eukaryota > Viridiplantae > Streptophyta > Magnoliopsida > Brassicales > Brassicaceae > Alliaria > Alliaria petiolata. The sequence goes on from JAHZTW010000074.1 coordinate 23,925, forward strand.
AATTTTTTATCCCAACTTTTATTCTCTTGTTCTTAGCTTAAACTTTTAGCCACCTTGGAAAAATACTTTGTTTAAGCTTGAATCTTTTGAGTTTAATGCATTATCTTTCTTAGATTTCTTGTTTTATCTTTCTCTAATCATGTTTAACCTTTCTCTAATCTTTGATTTGATGGGTTTAAGTATGGTTAGTGAGTAGTTCCTTAGAAACTTGGGGATGGGTTAGATTTAGGGTTTTCTAATGGATTAATCTTGCAATCTAGGATAGATTCTTTCATTCTCCCTTCTTATTAAGTGATTCCTAATGCCAAATAGCTAATCTTTGCTATTTTGGATCATAAGCATTTCATACACCCACCAAGTGTTTGATGAAATGCTTGAACCAACTTAATAAGAGATTTACATTTCTAGCCTAAGACATTAGATGTCTAGAGTGTTTATCATACCATTTAGACTTGTTATTAATGCTTGTTGATTATCTTAATGCTAAAACATCATTAGTTCATTAGGATGATTAACAAAGGGATTTGAGCCACACATCATGGTCTAATCTAAATTAAGTGTTCTAGGTATAGAGTTAGCTTGATTAGTTGCTTAAATGATTGCAAGGTTATCCATTTAGTCTCCCAAATCAATGATTCCATCCCTAGGTTTCGATTTAGTCAATTAATAATCTTGCTTAGTAGTAATCCTTGCTTAGTATCTTGATTAGTAGTGATTAAGGCTTAGTTTCATAGTATTGCTCTAATAGTACCTCTTTTGGTTTGTGTTTAGCTTTCAATACTTATTTGTGACTTGCTTTTATCATTCTAGCTTAGCTTAGACTTAACTTTGTATTCTTATTGCATCATCTCCCAAGATGGATTGATACCTCAATATATTGCAATGATATGAGCAATTGAGGAATTGCTTGCAAGTGCAAAAACGCTTGTTTCAATTTGGCGCCGTTGCCATATTGGGATTGATTGATCATTAAGATTTGAGTTTTGTTTGAGACTAAGTGATCTTTTTGCTTATTGACCATCTACTTTTCTAGATTTCAGTTTTTCCTTGAATGCATTTGAGATCACAAGGAGACAACAACTTCCAAGGTTTTCAAGACATTGATCAATTGGAAAAGGTTGCAAGGATTGCAAGAAGGGAAGCTACAAGGTTAGAGAGGTTGAGAATGGGAGAACAACAAAGAGATCAAGCTCCTCCAATGAACTTGGCGCAAGCACCAAGGGGAAATGGAAACCCCTTACATGCGCCAAGACTAGGGAGGACTATTGGGGCTGGAGATACTCCAAATACACATCAAAATTGCTATGGTATCAATCCTCCACCAGTTCAAAACAATACTTTTGAAGTGAAGCCAGCTTTCATCTCTATGGTTCAACAAGACAAGTTCCATGGGTTGCCAATGGAGGATCCTCTAGATCACTTGGACAACTTTGATAGAGTTTGTGGCTTATTCAAGATGAATGGTGTGAGTGAAGATGCCTTCAAACTAAGACTCTTTCCCTTCTCTCTTGGGGATAGAGCAAGGCAATGGGAAAAAACTTTGCCTCAAGGTACTATCACTACATGGGATGAGTCTAAGAAAGCCTTTCTATCTAAGTTCTTCTCCAACTCTAGGACCGCCAAGTTGAGGAATGAGATCTCTAGCTTCACTCAAAAGAGCAATGAGTCTTTCAATGAAGCATGGGAAAGATTCAAGGGCTACACAATGCAATGTCCTCATCATGGCTTCACACAAGAGTCTCTACTAAGCACAATCTATAGAGGTGTTCTACCAAAGATAAGAATGCTTCTTGATACCGCAAGCAATGAGAATTTCTTGGGCAAAGATGTTGAAGATGGTTTAGAGATTGTAGAGAATCTTGCCTTGAGTGATGGTAATTACAATGAAGACTATGATAGAGCTCCAAGGGGAGATGATTTTGATGCTCACAAGAGGGAAATGAAGTCTCTACATGACAAGATGGACAAGCTCATGTCCTCAAACCAAAGGCATGTACATTTTGTTGAAGATAATATGGAGGATTGTGATGATCAAGTTGAATACCAAGAGGGTCAAGAGGTGGTAAATTTTGTGGGAGGCCAAGGAGGATACAACAACAACTATAACAACAACTATAAGGGGAACAACAACCTCTCTTATAGGAGTACTAATGTGGCTAACCCCCAAGACCAAGTTTACCCTCCACAAGCTACTCAAGGAAAGCCTTTTGTGCCCTCCAACAATCAACAAAAAGGTTATGCACCAAGGTCTAACTATCAAGGAGGAAACCAAGGCAACTTTGGTGGGCAAAGGTTCAACCAAGGCAATGCTCCACCGAGTTTTAATCAAGCTTCACAAGGTCCACCACAAGACAATGTTCAGCTTATGCTTCAACAAATCCTACAAGGTCAAGCAAATAGTGATGCTAATATGGGAAAGAAGATTGCTGAAATCAACACAAGGATGGACTCCTCACTCAATGAGCTTGCTACTCAAATTGGGGGTCTTCAACAAAAGTTCAAGCAGCTAGAGAAAGGCAAGGCTTCTAGCTCCAACTCTCAAGGTACTCTACCGGGAAAGTGTGAAGCAAATCCCAAGGAGTACATCAATGCCATTACTTCGAGAAGTGGAAAGGAGTTGCCTCCAAGGTCAAGTCCTTTGATCAATGAGGACATTGAAATTCAAGATGGGAAGGATAGCATTGAAAAAGCTCAAGATGCTATAACTTTTGATGATGTATATATTGCAAAGAAGAGTAAGGAAGTGGTAAAGGAGAAGCCAAAGGAGGATTTGCACAAGAAGGAGTCAAGATTTGTTCCTCCACCCTACAAGCCTAAGCTTCCTTTTCCCGGGAGGTTTAAGAAACAATTGGTGGAGAAATACAAGGCTATGTTTGACAAGCAAATCAAAGACATTGAGCTCAAGATGCCTTTGGTGGATGCCTTCATGATGATTCCACAATATGCTTAGTTCTTGAAGGATACCGTGGCACAAAGAGCAAGGGATATCCAAGGAGTTATGCTAGTTTCTCAAGAGTGTAGTGCCATAATCCAAAGCAATGTGATACCAAAGAAGCTAGGAGACCCCGGATCTTTCACAATACCATGCACCCTAGGTCCTCTTAGTTTTGAAAATTGCTTGTGTGATCTTGGAGCTAGCATCAACCTTATGCCCTATTCAATTGCAAAGAAGCTTGGTTTCACCAAGTACAAAGAGTGTGGAATCTCCTTGATACTTGCGGATAGAAGTGTGAGGTTACCTATTGGAGTTCTTGAATATTTGCCTATCAAGGTTAGTAACTTCATCATCCCCACGGATTTCATGGTGCTCAAGATGGATGAAGAGCCAAAAGATCCTTTGATTTTGGGAAGACCCTTCCTAGCTACAGCTGGTGCTATTATAGATGTTAAGCATGGAAAGATTAGCTTACATCTTGGAAAAGGGATTGAGTTGAAGTTTGACATAAAGAAGACTTTGAGGAAGCCCACCATTGATGGTCAAGTATTCTACATTGAGACTATGGATGAGCTAGCCGATGATTTGCTAGAGGAACTAGCTCAAGAGGACCATCTTGGTGTTGCTCTCACCAAACCACATGGAGAGAATGGGTACTTGGATGAGGAAACACAAGCATACATGCAAATGCTTGATTCGCGCAAGGCTCTAGATGGGGAGGAAGTTTTTACACGATTGGTAGCTTCATGTGAGGGTGAAGTGGAATGTGACCAAGACAAGAGGTCCATGGAAGTTGAGGTTTCAAGTCAAGGGCAAGAAAAAAAGCTAGAGGAGCTTGAGGATAGCGAATGGGCTAAGGACCTTGATGAGGATTGGAGCGAACTTAAGGCCCCAAAGGTGGACCTCAAACCACTTCCCATTGGACTAAGGTATGCTTTCTTAGGCCCTAACTCTACTTACCCCGTAATTGTGAATGATTGCTTGAGTGATGATGAGCTCAACTCTCTCCTTAATGAGTTGAGAAAGTATAGGAGAGCTATTGGTTACTCTTTGAGTGATATCAAAGGCATATCTCCTATGCTTTGTACTCATAGGATTCACCTTGAAAATGAAAACACTTCCTCAATTGAACACCAAAGAAGATTAAACCCAAACCTTAAGGAGGTGGTGAAGAAGGAAATTTTAAAACTTTTGGAAGCTAATGTGATTTACCCTATTAGTGATAGCACTTGGGTGTCTCCCGTGCATGTTGTCCCTAAGAAGGGTGGAATCACTGTGATTAAGAATGATAAGGATGAATTAATACCAACTAGAACCATCACCGGCCATAGGATGTGTATTGATTATCGAAAACTCAATGCTTCTACTAGGAAAAATCATTTCCCTCTTCCTTTTATTGATCAAATGCTTGAGAGATTGGCTAACCATCCCTTATATTGTTTCCTTGATGGATATAGTGGGTTCTTCCAAATACCCATTCATCCTAATGATCAAGAGAAGACTACTTTCACATGCCCTTATGGTACCTTTGCATATCGAAGGATGCCATTTGGGTTATGTAATGCTCCAGCCACCTTTCAAAGGTGCATGATGAGTATCTTCTCCGATCTTATTGAGGAAATGGTAGAGGTGTTTATGGATGACTTTTCTGTGTATGGTGCCTCGTTTTCTGCTTGTCTTTCCAATCTTTGCAGGGTTCTACAAAGATGTGAAGAGTCTCACTTGGTGCTAAATTGGGAAAAGTGTCACTTCATGGTCAACCAAGGCATTGTGTTGGGTCATAAGATTTCTGAAGATGGTATAGAAGTGGACAAAGCCAAGAAAGATGTCATGATCAACTTGGCACCACCATCAAATGTGAAAGGTATAAGGAGTTTCCTTGGGCATGCTGGGTTTTATAGGAGGTTCATCAAGGACTTCTCAAAGATTGCTAG
>JAHZTW010000074.1:198518-277515 GCA_020283515.1 Alliaria petiolata
AAAAACCAAAGGAGGATGAGCACAAGAAAGAGCCAAGATTTGTTCCTCCACCTTACAAGCCTAAGCTTCCATTTCCCGGGAGGTTTAAGAAACAATTGATGGAGAAATACAAGGATATGTTTGACAAGCAAATCAAAGACATTGAGCTCAAGATGCCTTTGGCGGATGCATTTATGTTGATCCCACAATATGCTAAGTTCTTGAAGGACACCGTGGCACAAAGAGCAAGGGATATTCAAGGAGTTATGATGCTTTCTCAAGAGTGTAGTGCAATCATCCAAAGCGATGTGATACCAAAGAAACTAGGAGACCCCGGATCTTTCACCATACCATGCGCCCTAGGTCCTCTTGGTTTTGACAATTGCTTGTGTGATCTTGGAGCTAGCATCAACCTTATGCCCTATTCCATAGCTTAGAAGCTCGGTTTCACCAAGTACAAGGAGTGTAGAATCTCTCTAATTCTCGCGGATAGGAGTGTGAGGTTGCCCATGGGAGTGCTTGAGGATTTACCTATCAAGGTTAGCAACTTTGTCATTCCCACAGATTTTATGGTGCTTGAGATGGATGAGGAGCCAAAGGATCCTTTGATTTTGGGAAGACCTTTCCTAGCCACAGCGGGTGCTATCATTGATGTGAGGAATGGGAAGATTAGTTTGCATCTTGGAAAAGGGGTTGAGTTGAAATTTGACATCAAGAAGACCTTGAGGAAACCAACCATTGATGGTCAACTCTTCCACATTGAAACCATGGATGAGTTGGATGATGAGTTACTAGAAGAGCTAGCTCTAGAAGACCATCTTAGTGTAGCCTTAACCAAACCACATGGAGAGGATGGCTACTTGCATGAGGAGACACAAGCTTACATGAACATGCTTGACTCGCGCAAGATACTAGATGGGGAGGAAGGGTTTACAAGATTGGTAGCTTCATGTGAGGGTGAAGTGGACTGTGACCAAGACAAGAGGTCAATGGAGGTTGAGGTTTCAAGTCAAGGACAAAGGGAAAAACTAGAGGAGCTTGAGGTTAGCGAGTTGGCTAAGGACCTTGATGAGGATTGGAGTGAACTTAAGGCCCCAAAGGTGGACCTCAAACCACTTCCCATTGGGCTAAGGTATGCTTTCTTAGGCCCTAATTCTACTTACCCCGTAATAGTGAATGATTCCTTGAGTGATGATGAGCTCAACTCTCTCCTAAATGAGTTGAGAAAGTATAGGAGAGCTATTGGTTACTCTTTGAGTGATATCAAGGGCTTATCTCCTATGCTTTGTACTCATAGGATTCACCTTGAAAATTAAAATACCTCCTCAATTGAACACCAAAGAAGATTAAACCCAAACCTTAAGGAGGTGGTGAAGAAGGAAATTTTAAAACTTTTAGAAGCTAAAGTGATTTACCTTATTAGTGATAGCACTTGGGTTTCTCCCGTGCATGTTGTCCCTAAAAAGGGTGGAATCACCGTGATTAAGAATGATAAGGATGAATTAATACCAACTAGAACCATCACCGGCCATAGGATGTGTATTGATTATCGAAAGCTTAATGCTTCAACTAGAAAAGATCATTTTCCTCTTCCTTTTATTGATCAAATGCTTGAGAGATTGGTTAACCATCCCTTCTATTGTTTCCTTGATGGATATAGTGGGTTCTTCCAAATACCCATTCATCCTAATGATCAAGAGAAAACTACTTTCACATGCCCTTATGGTACCTTTGCATATCGAAGGATGCCATTTGGGTTATGTAATGCTCCAGCCACCTTTCAAAGGTGCATGATGAGTATCTTCTCGGATCTTATTGAGGAAATGGTAGAAGTGTTTATGGATGACTTTTCTGTGTATGGTGCCTCTTTTTCTGCTTGTCTTTCTAATCTTTGCAAGGTACTACAAAGATGTGAAGAATCTCACTTGGTGCTAAATTGGGAGAAGTGCCACTTCATGGTCAATCAAGGCATTGTGTTGGGTCATAAGATTTCTGAAGATGGTATAGAAGTGGACAAGGCCAAGATAGATGTCATGATCAACTTGGCGCCACCATCAAATGTGAAAGGCATAAGGAGTTTTCTTGGGCATGCTGGGTTCTATAGGAGGTTCATAAAGGACTTCTCAAAGATTGCTAGGCCTTTGACAAGACTCCTTTGCAAGGAGGTGGATTTTCAGTTTGATGAAGAGTGCTTGCAAGCCTTTGAGACAATCAAGAAAGCACTTGTGAGTGCCCCTATTGTGCAAGCACCGGATTGGAGTCTACCATTTGAGATCATGGCTGATGCTAGTGATTATGCTGTGGGAGCTGTGCTTGGGCAAAGGAAGGACAAAAAGCTTCATGTGATCTATTATGCAAGTAGGACACTTGATGAAGCTCAAACCAAGTATGCTACAACTGAAAAAGAACTCTTGGCTGTGGTATTTGCTTTTGAGAAGTTTAGGTCTTACTTGGTGGGATCAAAGGTGATAGTGTACACCGATCATGCTGCATTGCGCCATATTTATGCCAAAAAGGAGACCAAGCCAAGGCTCCTTAGATGGATTTTGCTTCTCCAAGAGTTTGACATGGAGATAGTGGACAAGAAGGGTGTAGAGAACGGTGTGGCCGATAATTTGTCAAGAATGAGGATTGAGGATGCTTTACCCATCAATGATTCTTTACCGGAGGAGCAAATTATGATGATCAAGAGCGTTGCTTATGCACATGGATTTGGCAAGAAGCTTCAAGAGATTCAAGGTGTAGAGGAAAAGAATGAACCTTGGTATGCTGATTTTGTTAACTACTTGGTGTGCAATGAAGAACCCACTCATCTCAACACTTATCACAAGAAGAAGTTCTTGAGAGATGTGTCACACTTCTTTTGGGATGAACCCTACCTCTACAAGAGATGTGCTGATGGAATATATAGGAGATGCTTGGCACAAGAAGAGGTTGAGAGTGTGATCTTTCATTGCCATGGGTCTAAATATGGAGGGCATTTTGCCACATTCAAAACAGCTACAAAGGTGCTTCAAAGTGGGTTTTGGTGGCCTACATTGTTCAAGGACACTCATGAGTATATCAAGAGATGTGAGCCTTGCCAAAGAAAGGGGAACATAAGCAAGAGAGATGAGATGCCCCAAAATCCTATCTTGGAGGTAGAGTTGTTTGATGTTTGGGGCATAGACTTCATGGGACCTTTCCCTTCTTCTTATGGTAACCAATACATTCTTGTGGCTGTTGATTATGTGTCAAAGTGGGTTGAAGCCATAGCAAGTCCTACTAATGACTCCAAGGTCGTTCTCAAGATGTTCAAGAGCATAATTTTTCCAAGGTTTGGTGTACCAAAGGTTGTGATTAGTGATGGGGGAAGCCACTTCATCAACAAGGTCTTTGAAGGGTTATTGCACAAGCATGGTGTAAAACACAAGGTAGCCACCCCTTACCATCCTCAAACTAGTGGTCAAGTGGAAATCTCAAACCGTGAGATTAAGGCTATTTTGGAGAAAACAGTGGGTCTAACAAGAAAAGATTGGTCAATCAAGCTTGATGATGCTTTGTGGGCCTATAGGACAGCTTTCAAGACACCAATTGGGAGATCTCCCTTCAACCTTGTGTATGGGAAAGCTTGTCACTTACCAGTTGAGATCGAACACAAGGCTTTGTGGGCTGTGAAGCTTCTCAACTACAACATAAAAACTGCACAAGAGAAGAGGTTAGTCCAGCTCCAAGAACTTGAGGAGATTAGGCTTGAGTCTTATGAGAGCTCAAAGATCTACAAGGAAAGGACCAAGGCTTTTCATGACAAGAGGATTGTGAGGAAGGAGCTAAGTGCTGGTGACCAAGTCCTTCTTTACAATTCGAGATTGAAGTTGTTTCCGGGTAAGCTAAAGTCAAGGTGGGGAGGCCCTTTTGAGATCAAAGAGGTCTTGCCATATGGAGCCATCACCTTGAAAGGAAAGAATGGTCAAGACTTCACAGTCAACGGTCATAGGGTAAAGCCATTCTTGGTGCAAGAGTCAAAGGAAGAGACAAGCTCAATTCCTCTTCAAGATTCCCCTCTAGCCTAAAAAGGTTTGAAAAGTCGAGCTAAAGACTTTAAACAAGCGCACTTGGGAGGCAATCCCATGGTTATCCTTATATATATTCTTATTTTAGTTCTATGATTATGTTTCTTTGAGTTTGTGAAAGTTTTAGGTTGAGTATGGAGGACTTAGGCTTGAAGAAAAGGTGTGGAGAAAGTTTCTGAAAATGGATCGACGAAGAGGATCGATGAAACTCGTCGATCCATTTTTCCAGGGAGCTAGATCGATCAAGCAGATCGACGAGGGACGTCGATCTAAAAATCCAGGAGCACGGATCGACCAGCTAGATCGACGATGGACGTCGATCCGTTTTTCCAGGAGCATAGATCGATGAGATGGATCGACGACCACGTCGATCCACGCCCAAAAGCCAGGTTTGCTTGCCTCCTCCTCCTCCTCCATGCGTTTTTGACTAAGGTACCAAATCTAACCATTGTAAATACCATCTAGCTTTTGTTTTCTTTGTGTTTTGCATTGTTGAAGTCTTCTCCAAGCTTGGATTACACAAGAGACTGTGTAATTTAAGTTTGGGGGAGTATGGTATTTAACTTTGTGTTTTGTGAATCTTATTTTTCTTTCTCATGCATATTGAGCCTCATGCATACATCTAAGGCATAGAAAATCCAAAAAAATAAAAAAAAATAATGAAAAAATTTCAAAAATTTCAAAAAAAATAGCATATAGTTGCATTTGCATTTGTGAAATAAGTAGGATTGAGTCTAGCTTTCATATAGGATTGCATACTTGCATAGGGGACAATGATGATTTTTCCTTGTAAGGTGTTTAACTCATGAATTAGTTCAAGGCCCTAGTTATTAGTTGTTTGATGCTTTGTGTGTAAACTTTGAAAGTTAAAGTTGAACCCTACTTGGACCTCACCATTTGCAACTTAAGTTTTAATTGAAGCAAGCTTTGAATAGCAACCAACTCTAATGAACTTGAACCTAATACTGACAAGTAATTATCATGGTTATGCATTGCTAGAGAATTTGTGGATACCATATACATATTTGGGTTATCTTCTTTCCTTTTACCACTCTTGTTAGCCCAAATAGCCGACTCTCATCTTTAGAGCGGTTGAAAACGAATTTCCCAAACTAAGCTTCCTTTGAAACCTCTTCCTTATTGAGTGCATTAGGCCTTTTTCATCTTGTGAACTTAGCAAAAAGTGTTGAGTTTAGAGCGACAAGGATAGGCTTTCATGTAGCTAGCTCGAAAATAATGAGCTAGGTGATAGGATAGGATTCTTGGGTGGGATTTTGATTTGATATTTGATATGGAACAAGAGATTTGGGTGTAGTTGTGGTGGTGAAAGGGGGAAAACGAAAATATTTGGAACAAGTGTTGGCAATGTATATTATGCTCTAAGTATTAAGAAGAGAAAGAAATCCTCTAGAAAAGTTAAGTAAGAGAGCCAAGAAAAAGAAAAAAATATGGCTAAGTTGTTATGAAAAGAGGATAGCAAGTTGTAATTGAAAAGAGAAAGAGCTTGAAGTAAAAGTGTGCCAACACTTGAGGTTGTAGAAGATGTTTTCCCCAAGTATTTGAAAGAAGGAAAGGGAGAAAGTGGTTTGAGCTTATGGGTTTGGCAAATTGCCTTGTAATGGGTAGCTTAGGGTGGATTTGGTGAGTGAGCTTAAAAGAAAAAAAAAATGAGAGTAAGAACAATTATGTTACAAAGGGTAGATGGAAGTTTGTCCTTGTATGCATAGGTTGCTTTTTACTCTTAGCATTTTGCCAAAGTTCACATGTTCATAGAGAGATCCCTTGCAATGGAACCCCAAGAAGTTGAGATCATTTTTATCTCAAAACCATACCCCAAAAACCAAACAAGTTTTCTAGCAATGTATGATTCATGATCCATGGTTACAACTTAATGAATGTTAAAGAGTTGGTGAAAATGAATGCTTGTGTAGGTTAAGGCTTGGGTTCATTTGAATGAGTATGGGTATGGCTAGACCTTTTGGAGTAGAAGTTTGCATAGAGAGCATCCTAGAACTAGTAACTAGGACCATTGAATTGATTCATTTGCTAAGCACCTTTGGATATGAGTCCCCACTTTCAAACCTCTCTCCTAGCTTGTGTTTTATTTGCTTGTGGACAAGCAAAAGGCAAGTTTGGGGGAGTTGATAAGTGTATATTTTGCATCATTTTAGCATCCATATAGTGTAGATTTATCATCATTTTAGAGTCTAATATAGCATTATAGTGTTGCATTTGATCATTTAGAGTCCTAGAGTGTTCTTGCATGGTTCTTGCATGTTTTGCATGTTCTTTGCATGTTTTGGGACCTTATTAGGTGAAAAGGACGCTTGGGAGTTGAGGATGCACTTGGAGAATGATGCATGTCACTTGGAGGGACAAGAAGCAACAAAAGGATGAAGAAGAAGGCTTCTGGCAGCAGATCGACGAGATGGATCGGTGAAGCTCGTCGATCCATAATTCCAGGAGCACAGATCGGTGAGCCAGATCGACGTTGCCTCGTCGATCCATAATGTCAGGAGCACGGATCGACGAGATGGATCGACGTAGGCTCGTCGATCCAAAATCTCAGGACGCAAGATCGACGAGCCAGATCGACGTACCAGGCCGAACCAGAAGCCACGACCAAGAGCACGGATCGACGAAGAAGATCGATGAGTCATCGATCCGTTTTATTTTGGGCGTTGGATCGACGAAGCAGATCGACGAGCTCGTCGATCCAACCCCAGACGAACTCTTTTTCTTCTTTTGCATGAGTCCCCCTATAAATACTCTTAAAACCTAATTTTTATTCTAAGTCTTTTTCTAATTAGTCTTGTCAAGAACCTTTGAGCCACTTTTGGCAAATTCTATGTTTATGCTTTGGATTTGATCTTAATGCAATTTCCATCTTAGATTTCTTGTTTATCTTCTCTAATTATGTTTAGTCTTTCTCTAATCTTTGATTTGATGGGCTTAAACATGATTAGTGAGTAGTTTCCTTAGGAACTTAGGGATGGGTTAGATTTAGGGAATTTTATTGGTTCAATCTTGCAATCTAGGATAGATTCTTCCTAATCTCTTCTTATTGAGTAGTTCTTAATGCCAAATGGCTAATCTTTGCCATTTTGGGATCTTAGGCATTTCATCCACCCACCAAGTGTTTGATGAAATGCTTGAACCAACTTAATAAGAGATTTACATATTCTAGCCTAAGACATTAGATGTTTAGAGTGTTTATCATACCATTTAGACTTGTTATTAATGCTTGTTGATTATCCTAATGCTAACACATCATTAGTTCATTAGGGTAATTAACAAAGGGATTTGAGCCACACATCATGGTCTTATCTTGATTAAGAGTTCTAGGTATAGAGTTTGCTTGATTAGTAGCTTAAATGATTGCAAGAATGTTCCCTTAAATTCCCAAATCAATGATTCCATCCCTAGGTTTCGATTTAGTATAATTGATAATCTTGCTTAGTAGTAATCCTTGCTTAGTTTCTTGATTAGCTTCAATTAAGGTTTAGTTTCTTAGCTATTGCTTAAGTAGTGTCCTTTCAAGTTGTAGCTTGCTCTTTTTACTTGTTTGTGACTTGAATTTATCCATTTTAGCTTAGCTTAGACAAGACTTTGTATTCTTAGTGCAACCAATCTCCCAAGATGGATTGATAACCTCAAGTATTGCAATGACATGAGCAATTGAGGAATTGCTTGCAAGGCTAAAAAGTCTTGTACCAGTGAGTGATTACAAATGAGGCATCCTACCTCTATTTATACAAAAACACCTCCAAAATGGATGGTGAGGATCAACTTGATCTAATGGCCCAAATTTAAAGAAACTAAGTGGGAAACAAAGTGGGGAACAAAGTGGGAAACAAGGTGGCTGCTTTTAGGGAGTGGATGGATGAGTGGGCGGACTTTAGTGAGTGGGGGACTGGGTGGGCGGATTTCGGGGACCATCCGTCCCGAAACCCCTCGTGGTTCGGCCCGTGAGATGCGGGAATGTTCGGGAAATGATCGGGCCGTGACAACACGCCAGGCTGCAAACATGCCACTTTTCTGGTTGACGAAAATGAAGCTCAAAAGTCATTTTTGATTATTTTTGGTCAATCTATCTTTAATTTCTGCCTAGTTTTCAAGATTAACTTAGACTAGACTCTTCAAGTCTCATTTTCTCTTTATAAACTCATTTGAGAAACAACCAACTTTTTATCTTCTTTTTCCTTGAGAGTGATTATCTTTGTTCCTTTGTGAACATTTCGATTTCCTAGTGTGTAATATCTAAGTTATCAAACCGGTATATCAAGAGTCATTCCGCAGTCTCTTGTGTTACCATTCTATCAACCAAAAGGTGTTGGCTTGTGTTGAAATAGATCAGGGTGGTGAGTTTAATATACTTGCTATTGGTTCTACACAAATCTTCATTTGGAGGTTCCACCGCCTATCTTCCTTTGGATCGTTTAAGATAGCATCAGGCATCATGTTTAATATACCTTTTGTTGGGTCTACACGAGCCACCCGAAGCTTAGGATTATCACGTTACCCCTTGGAGTGAAAGGTCTTGGAAGGATTCTTGTCGAGGCTGACCAGAATCGCGTCATCTCATGTTCATAGCCTCGACAACTTGATGTGGCAAAACCTTTGCCCCAACGCCACCAACGTTATCCTTATACAAAAGTCCAAGTATATCTGGAGTTGCTTGACGAGAACGGGCAGAACGCTCAGTAACAGAACAAGTATGTTCTGCAACATACACACGAATAGTAAATTGAGGAGAATCTCCAACCGATGTAGCTCGAACTCTCCAAGTGTAGCCTTCCGTCCAACACTTAACTACTAAAAGCTTGGGCCTTGATCTGTCAACATCAAAATCAAATTGATGTATAACTGATAAAATCTTCAATGTAGTTTCCAGTGCATCTTTCGACGCGTATTGCTGTCCAACAGCTAGCTTAAGTGAAGCCATCTCCAAATTAACATGTGGTTTCACGCCATTTGCTTCATTGGTCATCGTATCAGATTTTCTCTTCTTAATAGGTAGGTTTTGTTTCACTTCTTCTTGTTGCAAAGGCATCCCATATAAACTAAAATTTTCATCATTCGATGATGCTCCATCTGAATCATCACAATAATCAAACCGGTCATCATTGTCGCAGTCATCTTGATTTTCTAAACATGGTGTCACCACGTCAATCTTCACTTCGTTTCTATCAGCATGATTGTCTTTATGTTTATGATCCTTAAGCTTACTCTGCATATCACAAGCAATTGACAAATCTTTTGGTACTTGTTTTGATGAACACGCTTCTCTGTCTCCAGCTTTCTCCTTCAATTCAACACAAAGCCACACTGGTTCAGTTTTTAACTGACCTAGAAAACTTTGAAGTTGTCTACTGTTTTCAACTTTTACCGGAGGAGTATTTTGCGTCAATTTCAGAAAAACCTTCTTAGGAAACATGTAACTCAATTCGACATTGTAGAATCTGCACTCGACCTTGTAGTCTTCAATAACCATTCGGATCACATCTTCGTAACGAGTACTATCAATTGCCGTGACAATTTTGCACCCTTTTTTGTGATCAACTGCAAATATCCATCTGTTCTTCTCGAAAATCCATTTGCCACAGATAAGAATAATTTGTTCCATTGGATTAATCAATAGAAAGGAACAATAGAAAAGAAAAATGAAGAAATTTAATTGATCATGATCTAAAATTATAAAAATATATAAGAGTGCTCTCAAAACTGGAAAAAGGAGTAGTCATGTATTTTTTTCAAAACTGGAAAAAGGAGTATGGCGGCTTGCCCTAGATGGAAGACAATATAACGTAGGTTTTGATATATGGTTTGTAATTAAAACGAAAAAACTGCCATGACTATAGTTACGTAAATCTGTTGTCAAGGGAAATAAAAGTCTGCCACATGAAAAGTCTGTTGTAAAGGGAGAAGCTATTTTAGTAAAAACATTAATCTGTTGTCACATATGAACAAAAAACTGTCATAAAAAAATGGCTTTCGTTCAAAATTACAAAACTGCTGCCAAGTGCAACAAAAAAGACTGTTATAACATACAAGCTAGTATAGTAATAAAATTGTAAATTTTCATTGATGACAGACTAATAAAAAATCTGCCGAGAAATTAAAATCTGCTTTAAAGTAAAACTATTAATCTGTTACGAAAATAAGTCTGTCACAACAAATACGCAGCATAAAGTCTGTCGCAACAAATCTGTCGCAGTATAAAGTCTGTCGAAATATTTTAAATCTGTTGTATCATAATAAAAAATCTGTTAAAAAAATCTGTCACACTAACTAAAACTGCTATGCTAACAAAAAACTGTTACCTCGTTTGATAGATTTATTGGAAAAAAATTGCCATTCAAATAACAAGTCTATCATGTGAAATAAATCTGGCGAATAAATAAAAATATGTCGTCAACTAAACGACATATTTTGACAGCATGGTTAATTTTTTTGTTCAAAATTCAATGGCAATTTCGTTAATATTAAATATTTTTTGCTGAGGTGGAAAAAAAATAATGGCATTTTTGTAAATATTTTTTCCTAACAAAGTTTAAAAAGGTATTATAGACATGAAAAACAAGACAGTAATTAGATTAAAATAAGAGTTAGTCTAATAATCCTCTATATATTATTGAGAAACATTTTTAGAGAGTATGCTTACTTTTTGATCTATTTACAGTGGTGCCATTTTGCTGATGTGTCATCACCACACTTATTCTCCCATTATTTTAATACAAATTTTCTTTTTTGATTAAACTAATTACATTATATGCCTTTAATCATTTATTATTTTTAATATTTAAATTATGAAGATATAATTTATGACTAATTTCCTTATATAATTTATTTATACATAATTCAACATTTAATTTATGAACATATTCTCTTTCTTTCTATTTATTACCAAAAATATATCATACTAATTATTATTTTAAACACTATATTTCTTCTTTTATTTTTGTTTAATTTTAGGTTTGTAAAAATAATAAATCATCACAACATCCATATAGGAAAAATATATAGATTTTTTATACATGTGTTTATAATTCGAATTTTTTAAAATGAATATAAATTACTCAAATGATTAATAAATATGAGTATGTTTTAAAAAGTCCCACATTAGAAATGAGGATGTGTAGATGATTCAAAAATCATTATAAAAAGACCATAAATGATAAAAAAAATACTGCAAAAGCAAGAAGCTTGATTTAATAGTCATCGATATTTATAAATATATTTTTGGTTTAATATGGTTTGTTAATAGAACCATATAAATTAACAAAATAATATAAATATTTAAACTTGATAACAAGTTCAAAAATATTATATCAAAAAGTCGAAATATTAAAATATTTTAATATGTTAAAAACAAATAATATTATAAATATTTTTTTCTTTATGAAGAAAACATCATTTAATTTATGAAGATACTGTCTTTCTTTCTATTTTGTTTTACCAAAAAATATATCATACTAATTATTTTTTAAAACACTATATTCCTTCTCATATTTTTGTTTAAACTTAGTTTTGTAAGAAAAATAAATCATCATAATATCCATATAGTAAAAATATATAGATTGTTTTATACAAGTGTTATAATTCGAATTTTTTAAAATGAATATAAATTAGTTAATAATATGAGTATGTTTTAAACAGTCTCACATTGCAAATGAGGATGTGTAGATGGTTGAAAAATCATTATAAAAAGAACATAAATGATAAAAAAATTGGAAAAGCAAGAAGATTGATTTAATAGCCATCCATATTTATAAATATTTTTTTGGTTTATTATGATTTGTTAATAGAATCATATAAATTAACCAAATAATATAAATATTTAAACTCTACAACAAGTTAAAATATTATATCAAAATGTCAAAATATTAAAAATAGTTTAATAAGTTAAAAACAAATAATATTATAAATATTTTATTTTCTTTATGAAGAAAACATCATTTAATTTAGGAAGATTCTATTTCTTACCAAAAATATATCTTACTTATTATTTTTTTAAACATCATATTTTTCTCGTATTTTTGTTTAAACTTAGTTTTGTAAAAAAAAAAAATCATCACAACATCCATATAGTAAAAAATATATAGATTTTTGTATACATGTGTTATAATTCAAATTTTTATCATTTATATAAATTACTCAAATGATTAATAAATATGAGTATGTTTTAAAAAGTCGCACATTAAAAATGAGAATGTGTATATAGTTCAAAAATCATTATAAAAAAAATAATTAAAAAACTGTAAAAGTAAGAAGCTTAATTTAATAGACATTCATACATATTATTCATATATATATATATATATATAACTCATTAAGTTATCTTTATTTTAAACAATTTCAAAATCATATTTATTAAAAAAATTTATTGATTTCTCATCCTGTGCAGGGCTCAGATTATCACCTAGTTAACATTAAAATCTGAGCTATTTAAGTAATCTTCCCGAGAGAATATTGTAAAAAAAAAAAAAAATTTGAGAGAGCATATATAGCTTTAAAGATAAATTCAATCTATTGTTTTCCTTCGCTCTTCTTTGTCTAATCTACGTGAATCTCGTAGTAATCCCCTTACGCTATGGATCCTGTGGAGTTGGAACTAGACATTCATCAGCATCCGATGAAGCCTTGGCAAGACGAGCGGAGGTGCAACTGCTGCGGAATCAAATTTGAAAGTATCAGTGATGGCTACTACTGCAACGAATGTGATTTTTTTCTTCCACAAGACATGCTGTAACACGCAAGAAAAGATAGACCTCCCTTCTCACGAGTGTGACACACTTTCTCTTGTTTACAGTGAAATTTATTGTAGATTTCAAATAGGAAGTCTGAGATGTGGCTTATGTGGAGGGAAGATCGTGAACGATATCCAAATGTATTTTTACTTCTCATGTCGCTTATAAATCCATTTGGATTGTGCCAAGTACCCACCACCGAAGGTCATTGATGTTCCCCAAAACCATGATTACAAATCCAAGCTAGAGATGGTGCAAAGCTCCTTCACATGTGCTTCTTGCGGAAAAGATGGTGATGGATATTCATACAAATGCCATGAATGCGATTTGATATTCCATGTGAATTGTAAAAAGCATGAAGCAGAGGTAAACCATCCTTCCCACTCTTTACACCCTCTTAAACTTTAAGGGTGAACCACCAGCTCATACTGATGGGAAGTGTCGTATGTGTGGAGAAAATCTTCTTAATTATGAATTCTTATATCACTGTTCCACTTGTAACTTTAGCTTGGATTTGCATTGTATTTTTTATCTACACCCACTGAATCATCACGACCTAAACACCCATGACCACAAACTCACCCTTATGCCAAAAATAATCTATTTTACTTGCACTACGTGTGGCCTGAATGGAGATCGAAGCCAATATGTATGTTTTCAATGCAATTTTGTAGCCCACAATGATTGTTCTGGATTTCCATGGGTCATAAACATCAACCGTCATGATCATCGCGTTTCTCGCACTTCTCTTATTGGTGTGGTGAATTCGGTATGCGGAGTTTGTCAAAAGAAAATGGATTGGAGTTGTGGGGGGGTTATTCTTGTCGAAAGTGTCCTAACTCTGTGTATCATACCACATGCGCTACTAGAAAAGATGTATCGGCCGGCAGAGAAATGAAAGATGAACCAGACGAAGATGAATATATCGAACCATTTAAGGTGATAGATATAAACTTGATACAACATTTCAGCCATGAAATGTAGATTACATTTAGTGATTTCAGTTATGAAATCTAATCCTATATTAATTATCTAGATTTGATTTAATCCAACCCTAGCAGTTTCTTAAAGAAGAAAGGAACACTAACCTTGATCCATTCTTTCCTTGGACTTATTGTGAGATCAATATTTCAATTGATCTTCTCCTTCCTTTGACCTTTCGACTCTCACGATTCCTTTTGATGGAGAAGGAATAAAAAAATGTCATTTTCTTATTTCTCTTTGTGTTTGTTTTGGTTACGTTACATGTCAAAGAAAAGATGTGGTCTTTTATACTTGAAAATAGTTGTGATGGTTTATCAATAGTTGTGATGGTTCATCACAATTATAAAACCCACGTAACCACCTTTTATGTAACCACCACTTACATGTATATATATAGCATCATCCTTATGTAGTTATAGATAATTAATTATTTATTAACTATAAATGCAATACATATATATACAAACAATAGATAAAGACATTTATACAACATAATTGGTAAGGAAGGAGGGTTATCAATACACCCGAATTCTAATCTCTGTAATCGAAACCGATCAATCACAGTATCGTCTTTTATATTAGAATTCATAATTTTAATATGAACTTAATCTTTATAATCAAACCGAAAGACACATAGGTCACACATGAGAATATAAATATTTTTACATTCTCCCACTTGACCTTTGTGTCGACTTGATGGTTCAATAACAATAATGCGCGCTTTTATATCAAGTTCATATAACCTTTAGCTACCATAGAAATCAGAAATGATTGAATCATGGCGGTCACACGTCATTATACGACATGATTCCTTCCATGTATCCCAAACCATTTCCAATTCTATTATTTCTTTACATTGAGGGGAACCTTAATTATTAAAATATATGTTATCCATAAATCTTAAGTGAATACACATACTTTAATGATAACATACTGTATAAACAGAAACATAACTTTAAGTGAATTCATAGTGTCACAAACTTAATGAGCATTACATAACTAAAATAGCAAGGTTTTATCTAATAATACCCATACGCTCTACATGACCAATGAACGCCTTGGGTGGTATACCTTTAGTTAACGGACCTGCTACCATCATATATGTTCTTATGTGCTCAAAGGACACTCTACGTTTCTGTACTTCTTCTTTGACAAACAAGTACTTTAACTCCATGTGCTTAGCACCCTTTGAGTACTTGTCATTCTTTGAAAAGAAGACAGCTGCGGAATTATCACAATAAATTCTCAGCGGCCTCTCAATATTGTCGACAATCTGAAGCCCTGAGATAAAGTTCTGCAACCACAATGCATGAATTGTGGCCTCAAAGCATGCCACGATTTCAGCCTCCATAGTGGAAGTAGCAATGACAGATTGCTTTCCACTTTTCCATGATACTGCTCCCCCAGCTAATAGGAACATATAACCAAACATTGATTTTCTTCTATCGACGCATCCATCATAATCTGAATCTGAATATCCAATGATCTCTAGATGATCGGATCTCCTGAATGTAAGCATGTGCTCTTTGGTGCCTTGCAAGTACCCGGAAATCTTCTTTGCAGCTTTCCAGTGGTCCATTCCAGGATTACTTTGATATCGACCCAACATACCAACTGCAAAGCTGATATCTGGTCGAGTACATGTCTGAACATAGTTCAAACTCCCAACCACTGATGCATATGGAATTCTTTCCATTTCCTTATGCTCCAATTTATTTTTAGGACATGGCATTTTACTGAACTTATTCCCCTTCTGTATTAGAGCTATCCCTGCGAAGCATTTTTCTATTTTATATCTCTCTAAGATCTTATTGATATATTCTTTCTGAGACAAACTTAACAAACCTTGTGATCTATCTAAGTTCGTCTGGCAACTCTACTAAGTCCCAAACTTTGTTAACACTCACAGACATTATTTCTTCTTCTGAGGCATTCAACCATTTATCAGAATTGTCACTTTCCATGACTTTCTGGAATGAGCTCGGGTCTTCATCAATACTTAAGTCATATTCACTTTCAATAGCATAAACCACATAGTCA
The DNA here is from genome assembly GCA_020283515.1 of Alliaria petiolata. Classification (NCBI taxonomy): domain Eukaryota; kingdom Viridiplantae; phylum Streptophyta; class Magnoliopsida; order Brassicales; family Brassicaceae; genus Alliaria; species Alliaria petiolata. The sequence continues at coordinate 214,324 of JAHZTW010000074.1, forward strand.
TTTGAAATGGCAGATCGTCTTTCCCTTCCTGATCGCCTTAATGGTTCTTCTGGTACACTATTCTCTTCTTGAATTGTGACAGGTTCATTGACTGTATTTTCAGCTAATGGGACTGGCATACCGTCATGTTGTTCAATTGTGTCATTTGACTCTGACGCAACAATAGGAAAAAACTACTTCAGGTGAAACAACAGTGGAAGGAACTTCAACTTGAACTTCTTGAATGTCCACTTTCCTTACTTCACTACTCCCACTAGATTGACCATTCTCAATGAACCTAGCATTATCCGTCTCAACTATTCTCATTCTATGATTAGGACAGTAAAAGGTATACCCCTTTGTTTTTTCAGGATAGCCAATGAAAAATTCCAATGACAGTCCTAGAATCAAGTTTCTTTTCATGTGGCTATATAGCCTTCCTTCTGCTGGACAACCCCAAACACATAAATGCCTTAATCTAGGTTTCCTTCCCGTCCACAGTTCATAAGGGGTCTTAGGAACTGCCTTACTAGGAACCCGGTTCAGCACATACGTTGCAGTCTTTAATGCATATATCCACAATGAAATAGGTAAAGAGCAATTACTCAACATGCTCCTAACCATATCTTTTAGAGTACGATTCCACCTCTCAGCTACACCGTTTTGCTGAGGAGTACCAGGCATTGTATATTTTGCACAAATGCCTCTACTTTCAAGTAACTTTGCAAATGGACGTGGACGTTGTCCACTTTCATCGAATTTTCCGTAGAACTCACCACCTCTATCTGATCTCACAACCTTTACTTTCCTATCTAACTGCATTTCTACCTCGTCAATGGACACCTCTAGGACGTTCACTGATTTAGACTTGGGAAAATTGGAAATAAAGGATGTTTTTAGGCCACTCTTGTCCATTTATACCTTCTTAAGCAATTGTTGGTGACTTAATCTTTATATTAATTGAAATCTAATTATACCCTCTAAATTTGTTAATTATTTCTTAAATAAAATTATAAATACATAATACCCTCTTTTTATTATTTTCAAAAATCAAATGAAAAAATTGGGCTTCAAAATTTTGTAAGACCCACTTTGTTAGGTCTGAAACTTTTTGGAAAAAAAAAATTATACTTCCTCACGAAAATCGACGAACTTCTTCTTCCTCACCTAAATCGATCATTTCAACTTAATTTGTTCAATTCATCTCAAATTTTAATCAATTCTCACAAATAGAATTGACACATATCAATTTGTGGTATAACAAACAACAAATTCAATAAACTCATCAGGTTTATATGAAATCTATCCAATCCTTTTTGGTTTAGACAATTGATTTTTGCAGAAATCTAAATAAATCATAAACATAAGAAGCGGCGTGGAAGATGCAGAGAAGAGATGTTTTAAAACTCTTAATTCTAAAACTCTCAGAAGACACCTTCTGAATTTCGCATAACACGTACATTATGCAGACAATATATTCTACGAAGTCGCAGAACACGTATATTATGCAGAATATAAATTCTACGAAATCGCAGAACACGTACATTATGCAAAATGTAAATTCTACGAAATCGCAGAACACGTACATTATGCAGAATATATATTCTACGGATTTGCAAAACATATAGAAACTGCAGAAGACACATTCTACAATTCGCAGATCATAGAAAATGCGCAGAATACACCTTCTGGATTTCGCAGAACAGATCGAAAAAGATTTATAAATATTTTTTTATTACTTTTTTGGAAAAATAAAAAATTTCTGTTTCCTTAAATATTTATTTTTTCCTTTTAAATATTTAAATTAATATTAAAAACAAATTTTACAAATAAATAAAATATTAAAATATATGATTGTAGGGGTACTTTAAGCACAATTGTACCTACTAAAATAAAGGTGTAGATAGACAAGAGTGGTCTAAAAACATTCTTTATTTCCAATTTTTCCTTTAGACTTTTCATGCAGTAGATATGTATGTCCATAACATGAGTAATCATCGATAAATGTGATAAAGTACATTTCTCCGCTTCAAGAAGGAGCATCGAAAGGGCCACAATATCGGTATGTATTAACTCAAGCAACTGAGTGCTTCTAGATGCTGGTTTCTTTGCAATATGTTTAGTCTGCTTTGCTTTAATGTAGTCTACACATATATTTAGGTCACTAAAATCCACCTGAGGAAGAATTTCATTCTTTACCAACCTCATAATCCTTTTTTGGAAATATGACATAATCTTTGATGCCACAAGAAAACAGAACTTTCATCATATGCACTACGCTTAATGCCTCGACTTTCAATATTAAATAAGGATTGAGAGAACTTTGCATCAAGATTGAACCGATAAAATGAATCAAACAAAGTATCACTACCATAAATGTAATCCTTTCGGTACAATGAGAAAACACCATGTCCAATCTTAAAATCAAAACCTAAATTATCCAACCTACTAATAGAAACAAGATTTCTAGCACATTCAGGTACATAGAGACACCCTTCAAGATCCACATGACATTTAGTGTCCATAATCAATCTATATGTCCCAATGCCTTCTATGCTTGCCTTCATCATGTTTCCCATGAACAAGTACTATTCAAGTCCTCTTATAGGCTGGATCAAACTGAATCCCTGCTTAATATGAGACACATGAGTAGTAGCACCATAATCTAACCACCAAATATTATTAGGCACTTTGATAAGGTTCAGTTCAGAGCAAACGAAACTATGATGTTTATCTTTCTTTTCGAACCATGCCTTTCTTTTAGGACAATATTTTCTGAAGTGTCCCATTTGCTTGCAAAAGAAACACTTCCTCTCCTTCTGGATTTTACTTCCAGGTTCTTTCATGAAAGTCTTATCCTTCCTTTTGTCCATTCTAGTTGGTTTTCCTTTACTGTTGTTGGCACTTCCAAGACCTACGAGATTAGCAACTTGATCCTTCATCTTCTTTAATCTCCCTTCCTCTTAAACCAGCATAGCCTTTAATTCCTTAAAGTTCCATTTATCCTTAATGGTGTTGTAAGTCACCCGGAACTAGCTAAATTTAAAAGGTAGAGAGTTCATGATGAATTGGACCAAGAATTGCTCATGAACTTCCATTCCCAAAGTCGATAACTTTGATGTCAAGTTAGACATGTGCGTCACATGATCATGGATTGGCTGAGACCAATCAAACTTTCTTGTAGTTAGCTTATTCATGAGACTCCCTACAATCGACTTGTCAGCCAAATCTCTTTAATTTTCTGTAAGAATTCCCTTGCCTTCTCTGTCACATGCATATATAGCTTAGTACTTTCTGCTCAGTCTGTTAGATCGCTCCCGTCTCTCATACCGAGACTTTTCAGATTCAGAGCTTTCTACTGTAATGGTTGAGGGCTCCTCATCAGTTAGTATTGCGGAGTCCAATGCCATTACACCAAGTGTAACCCGGATCTGTTCGGACCATTCCGCAAAATTAAGCTCATTGAACTTCACGATATAGTTAGCATATGCAAACAGATTTGATGAAGCTGCAAGCATTTACATGCTTACCAATTAGTGCTTTGAGATTTTAAAAACAGATTCAAAACCGTAATAAAACTCTAAAGCATGAATTTAAGTAATCTTTAGGCAATACTTAAACTCAAGCACTTTCATGGATGCTAAAATTTTCTACCTTTATAATTAATCAAATCAAACACAAACCAAATAACATGCTACCTTTGGGTATACATACAATTGACTATAGTAAAAAATGATTAATCCTTTTCATATTACTAAATATATTCGATGATCCGCCTTTCGATGACTTCCTAGAATATAGATAGTAAAATAATTGATCAATCAAAACTTTATGTCATTAATCATAACCATGATCAATTGATAAACTTTTATTAATTTTCAATATTTATATAAAAATAACAAGACCACTTTGATGACTAACATGTTATAAACAATATAAACATTAAAATTTTAATGAATAAAATTATCTATATATTATGTTAATAATTCATAACACAATTAATTATTACCCCTCTATATAAATAAAAATGCAGCGAAGCATTTATAAGTGCAACAAGAAATGCTCACTTAATTGTATTATCAAATCATAACCAACAAAACAACCGCCGGATCTAACCAATTCAATTCCATATTCCATTAACGTAATCTTAAGCCAAACAGAAATAGCAAAAAACAACTTCCGGTTTAACAATTCAAACACTACGAACTGTAACTTCATGATTCTATAGTTTCACAAATGCCATAATCTTACACAAACCATACGTGTATACATGGAATCAAATCTAACGGACTTAGAAAATCTATTATTTTTCTTCGCTTAAGGAAAAAAAAAAAAAACCAGATTTAAACCGTTACGAATCGTAAAGCAATTATCATAACTTCTATTTACTAAACAAATTTACTTAAGGCTGAATTAAACAAATCTAGTTGGCTCTGGTACCTGGTAAAGGTCCCAAACTTTGAACCCGATAAAAGTTCTTTTCTCAAGAACTGAATAAGAATACAAGACACTTTTGTTTTGGGTAGTTAATTAAGACTACCTCTTTATGATTTTTCATTTTGTTTAAATAGAGAAACAACGTACGATAGAATAAACCGATTCCTACAAAACAGTGAAATGGAAATGTGGAAGTATGGTTCCTTAAAACAAGGTGGACCAGTTCTCCCTTATTCGCACGACTTAAGACTGAAACAAATATGAAATGAAAACATAGATTAAGTGTTTGACTTAATCCATGAACTTGCGATTTGGAATCCTTCTCCTAACTGATCGCCTTCTCTCCGCCACGTCATGTTCCTTTTCAGCAACACATCGAGTCTCATCATTACTCCCTCCATAAAAATGAACCTTGTCCTCAAGGTTCAAGTCTGGAAAGCTTAACTTTAGCTGAACCGCATCTTCCCAAGTTGCGTCCTCCCGTGGTAAACCTTTCCACTGTATCAATAATTGACGTACCGTGCTTTGGCCTTACGTTGATTGGCATTGATCCAAAATCAAGTCAGGTTGAAGACGCATCTCCCATTTGTGGGGAGTGGAGGTAAAGAACCAAATGTTGGTGTATCCTTCCCCAGTCGAAGCTTTAACTTTGAAACATGAAAGACTGGGTGAACGCGACTCCTGTCGGGCCGTCGGGTAATTTGAGCCGATACGCAGCAGGACCAATTCGTGCCTCCACCTGGAATGGACCATAGTAACGATTGGAGAGTTTCTGTGAAGTGCGCCTGAAAACAGAGTGTTGTCGATACGGACGCAGGCGGAGATAAACCCAATCACCCACGTTGAACTGAACATCCCTTCTTTTAGCATCGGCAACCTGTTTCATTCTGTTATTTGCAATCTCCAAATGCCTCTTTAACTCTGCCAAAACCTCATCACGTGACAGAAGCTGCTCATCGAGCTCATCGGTGATGGATGAGCCAATTTCATAAGAAGGGATAGGTGGTGGTGGCCGACCATACAGAGCTTGAAAAGGGGACATACCAGTGGATGCGTGATACGTCGTGTTTTAACAATACTCAGCCCAAGGCAAGATTCACTGTTTTGGTTGTTGATGAACAAAGCAAAGTAAGAATTGTTCAATGCATCTGTTAACCACCTCCGTGTATCTGTCGGTTTATGGATGATAGGCTGATGACATGCGAAGTTGGGTACCCGCTTGTTTCCAAAACTCACGCCAGAAGGAGCTAACAAACACATGATCTCGATCACTGAGAATGGATCGGGGCATGACGTGAAGCTTGACGACCTGCTCAACAAACTTAGAGGCCACCGAACGAGCTGTGTAGGGATGGGACAATGTGATGAGGTGAGCCGCTTTGGTGAGTCTATCAACAACCACCATGATGGAAGTGTGACCTTCAGACTTTTGTAACCCATCCACAAAATCCATGGATACATCCTCCCACACATGATTAGGGATAGGCAATGGTTGTAGTAACCCAGCAGGCACCAATGTATCAGCTTTGGCCTTATGGCAGATGTCGCACGCAGCAATGTACTCACGGATTAATCGATGCATTAATGGCCAATAAAATTGATGTGCCAATCGTTTGAATGTCTGTAGTGTACCCGAGTGACCGCCGATTGGTGTATCGTGATATTCATGTAACAATGTCTTTATAAGAGAAGAGTTTGGAGGAATTACCACACGGTTGTTGTAGCATAACAACCCGTTTCGCCAAGCATAAGGTTGTCCTGGAGATGTGTCAGCCAGCTTCCCAATCCGCAACATGTACTCATCTGATTTCGCCAGCTGTCTAAGCTCATCCCACAACTCCACTTATAGAACAAAGATTCCATTCAGGACAGGGCTATCAGCGCGTCGTGACAAAGCATATGCGACTGCATTTGATGTACCCGACTTGTACGTGATTTCATAGTCGTATCCCACCAGCTTACTCATCCATTTTTGCTGCTCTGGAGTGAGTGTGTTGCTCAAGAAGGAAGCAGAGGCTGTGCTGATCTGTTTGGATTGTGAAACGACGACCAATCAGATACGGACGCCATATACGAATTGCAATCACGATTGCAAGCATCTCTCTTGCATAAGTGGACCAGATCCTCTTCGCCACTCCCAAGGTACAGCTTATGAAGGACAAGACTGCCCCAATTCCTTCCCCCGATGCATCAGTTTGGATAACAAATGTGTCTGTGAAATCCGGTAGGGCCAAGGTGGGCGTGGTTGTCATCGCAGATTTTAGCTTGTCAAAGGCTGTTTGTGCTTCTTCACTCCATTCGAATTTACCCTTCTTCAGCAAATTTGTAAGCGGACGTGCGATGACTCTGTAATGATGTACGAATTTGAGGTAGTACCCCGTGAGACTGAGGAAGCCACACAATTCATTGATAGTCGAGGGCGGTGGCCAGACTAGTATTGATTGAATTTTGTTCTGGTCAACTTTGACCCCTTCGCCTGAGATAATGTGGCCGAGATACTCCAACTCATGCTTCCCGAATTCACACTTCATGCGCTTGACAAATAACTGATGATGTTGCAAAATCGTGAAAACCATCCTGACGTGAAGCAGGTGTTCCTCCCATGTTTTGCTGTAGATGAGTATATCATCAAAGAAAACCAAAACAAATTTTCGGAGGTGTTCACGAAATATCGCATTCATCAGAGATTGGAAAATGGATGGCTCATTGCATAGACCAAACGGCATGACCAAGTACTCGTAGTGACCGTTGTGGGTGCGGAGAGTAGTTTTGTGGATGTTTGGAGGGTGAACTCGAACTTGATGATATCCCGTTGTCAGATCGAGCTTAGTGAATATACTGGCTCCGTGCAGCTCGTCGAGCATGTCGTCCACAATGGGAATCGGAAATCTGTCTTTCACCGTCGATGTATTCAAAGCCCTGTAGTCGGTGCAAAACCTCCATGATCCGTCCTTCTTCTTAACCAGGAGCACCGGTGAGGAGAAAGGACTTGAACTGGTGCGAATCAATCCTGAGCTCAGCATATCTTAAACCTGCTTCTTGATCTCCTCCTTCTAGAAGTAGGCATAACGGTAGGGGCGCACATTGACGGGATCCGACCCTTCTTTAAGCACGATTCTATGCTTAATTTCGCGTGATGGTGGTAGCTGGTTCGGAATCTGAAATACACCGTCGAACTCGTGAAGAAGACGAACCAAATCTGCGGCAATGGGGGACATGATGTCGTCGTCTGACGTTGTCCTCTGTAGGCTTAAGGCAAAGCAGGCCTGGCCCATTCGTATCTCCTTTTCAACTTCTTCGGATTGGGCCTGTTTGATTTGCAAATGTTGAAGCCCATGTAGAATCCTCTGCTCTCCAGACCATGTAAACGTCATCGATGTTTCAGTCGCAAATTGTAGGACCCAACTGCTCAAGCCATTGAATTCCCAGAGCGATGTCAAACCCAGTTATCGGCAAAGCGTAGAGGTCGATGAAACAAGACTTTTTAGTCTTGGAGCAATTCCTCAATTGCTCATATCATTGCAATACTTGAGGTATCAATCCATCTTGGGAGATGATTCAATAAGAATGCAAAGTTTTGCTTAAGCTAAGCTAAATTGAAGGGGGTTTAAGGTGACAAGCAATGATTAAAATAGGAAGCACAACCTAAGAGACACACTACAAGTGCAATAATATGAAACTAAGCCTTAATCACTACTAATCAAGTCCTAATTATGAAATTAACTACTAATCAAGAATTCAAATTGCTAAAAATGAAACCTAGGGATGGGTTCATTGATTTGGGAGTCTAAATGGGCAATCTTGCAATCATTTAAGCAACTAATCAAGCTATCTCTATGCCTAGAACACTAATTATAGACTAATCCATGATGTTTGGTACTAATCCCTTCACTAATCACCCTAATGAACTAATGATGTTTTAGCATTAAAATGATGAGCAAGCATTGATTACAAGTCTATTAGCATGATAAACACCCTAGACAACTAATGATGTGTTAGGCTAGGAATGTAAATCCCCTATTAAGTTGGTTCAATCATTTCATCAAACACTTGGTGGGTGTATGAAATGCTTATGATCCAAATAGCAAAAATTAGCTATTTGGTATTAAGAACTACTTAATAGAGAGAGAGATGGAAGAATCTAACCTAGATTGCAAGATTTGATCATTAGAAATCCCTAAATCTAACCCATCCCTAAGTCCCTAAAGGATCTACTCACTAATCATCCTTAAGCACATCAAATCAAAGGTGAATGATAAGCTAAACATGATTAGAGAAGAGAAAATGATAAACTCAAAAGAGATATTGGATTAAACTTAAAAGATTCAAAGCAAATACAAGACTTTTCTCAAAGTGGCTAGAAAGTTCTTGACAAGATAATAGGGAATAAAACTTAACATAAAAATTAGGTCTTATGAGTATTTATAGGAGGGACCCATGAGGAACCCAAAAAGAAGTCGTCTGGGTTCGGTTCGACGAACACGTCGAACCGAACCTCTGGAAAAATGGTTCGACGACATTCATCGAACCGTGTCATCGAACCGAGCTCCTGTTCTTCGGCTCTTTTCTTGAAGTTTTAGGTTTGGTTCGACGAGTTCACCGAACCATGTCGTCGAACCGAGCTCCTGGAATTTTGGTTCGACGACCTTCATCGATCCATGTCGTCGAACCGAGCTCCTGGAATTTTGGTTCGACGACCTTCATCGATCCATGTCGTCGAACCGAGCTCCTGGAATTCTGGTTCGACGTGCTTCATCGAACTGCCTCGTCGAACCAGCGCCAGAAGTCTTCTACTCCTTCTTCTTGGTTCTCGTTTCAACTCCAAGTGTTATGCAATCTTTCTCCAGCTCCACCCATGCCTCCTTAGTGTCCTTTTTACCTGATCAAGGTTCCAAATGCAACAAAATATGCAAAGACTATGCAAATTACGCCCTAGGACTCTAAATGATCAAATGCAACACAATGACACTTAGCTAGGCTTCTAAATGATAAGGAACTTACACTTATGGATGCTGAAATGATGCAAAATATAGACATATCAACTCCCCCAAACTTGCCTTTTGCTTGTCCCCAAGCAAATGAAACACAAGCTAAGGAGAGAGGTTTGAAAGCGGGGACTCAAATCCAAAGGTGGTAAGCAAATGAATCAATTCAATGGTCCTAGTTCTTAATTCTAGGATGCTCTTTATGCAAATTTCTACTCCAAAAGGTCTAGCCATACCCATACTTATTCAAGTGAACCCAAGCCTTAACCTACACAAGCATTCATTTTCACCAACTCTTTAACATTCATTAAGTAGTAACCATGGATCGTGAATCATACAATGCTAGAAAACTTATTTGGTTTTTGGGTAAGGTTTTGAGATAAAAATGATCTCAACTTCATGGGGTTCCAATGCAAGGGATCTCTCAATGAACAAGTGAACTTTGGCAAAATGCTAAGAGTAAAAAGCAACCTATGCATACAAGGGCAAACTTCCATCTACCCTTTGTAACACAATTGTCTTCACTCTCATTTTTCTTTTAAGCTCACTCACCAAATCCACCCTAAGCTACCCATTACAAGGTAATTTTCCAAACCCATAAGCTTAAACCACTTTCTCCTTTTCTCTTTTAAATACTTGGGGAAAACTTCTTCTACAACCACAAATGTTGTCACACTTTTACTTCAATCTCTTTCTCTTTTCATTCACAAATTGCTATCCTCTTTCTTATAACATCTTAGCCATATTTTTTTTTTCTTTTTCTTGGCTCTTTTACTTTTCATTTCTAGAGGATTTTTTCTTTTCTTAACACTTAGAGCAATATACAAAGCCAACACTTGTTACAAATATTTTCGTTTTTCCCCTTTCACCAACTCATCTTCACCCATTTTACTTGTTCCATATCAAATATCAAGCCAAAATCCCCACTCAAGAATCCTATCCTATCACCTAGCTCATTGTTTTCGAGCTAGCTACATGGAAGCCTATCCTTGTCGCTCTAAACTCAACACTTTTTGCTAAGTTCACAAGAAGAAAAAGGCCTAATGCACTCAATAAGGAAGAGGTTTCAAAGGAAGCTTAGTTAGGGAGTTCGTTTTCAACCGCTCTAAAGATGAGAGTCGGCTATTTGGGTTAACAAGAGTGGTAAAAGGAAAGAAGATAACCCAAATATGTATATGGTATCCACAAGTTCTCTAGCAATGCATAACCATGATAATTACTTGTTCAAATTAGGTTCAAGTTCAAGAGAGTTGGTTTCTATTCAAAGCTTGCTTCAATTAAAACTTGAATTTCAAATGGTGAGGTCCAAGTAGGGTTCAACTTTAACTTTCAAAATTTGCACACAAAGCATCAAACAACTATTAACTAGGGCCTTGAACTAATTCATGAGTTAAACACCTTACAAGGAAAAATCATCATTGTCCCCTATGCATGAATGCAATCCTATATGAAAGCTAGACTCAATCCTACTTATGTAACAAATGCAAATGCAACTACATGCTATTTTTTTTGGAATTTTCGAAATTTTTCAATTTTTTTGGTTTTTTCTATGCCATAAATGTATGCATGAGACTCAAGAATGCAAGAGAAAGAAAAATAAGAACACAAAACACATGATCAAATACCATACTCCCCCAAACTTAAATTACACAGTCTCTTGTGTAATCCAAGCTTGGAGAAGATTTCAACAATGCAAATGAAAAATAAAAAAAAGATGGTATGTACAATGGTTTGAAATGGTACCTTAATCAAAAACGCGTGGAGGAGGAGGAGGATGACTCCATGGAGTAGGATGGATTGCTTGATTGAGGAGTTGGGGATCGCATGACTCTCTTTCCACGCCTTCTTGTCTCATGGGAGGAGGGGCGTGGCTCATCTTCATGCCTTGGCTCACTAGGGACTCCTTGAAAGGAGTGGCGCCTCTCTTCCATGTGGCTATCTCCTTCTTGATCCTCATCTTGACCTCTTTGATGCCTAGAAGATGAGACTCCTTGATCCTTGGATGTGAGGAACTTGATTTGCTTCCCCATGTCCTTGACAGTTTTCACAAGCTTCCTTATGGTCTTGTCTTGCCATTTGTTCCACCTTTGAAGGAGCTTGATGTGCTCATGAGCCTTTCGCGCAGGCTCTCCTTGGTTTGTGCCTTCATAGGGGTCAAAGAAGTACCTCTCACTACCATAGATTGGAGGTGCTTGGTATGGCTCATGAGTGGTGTCCCAATAGGCCATAGGGAAGGTCTCGATGTCCTCTAGTTGCTCGTCAGTTGGAGTGAATGCAGCGTTTGCTCTGTCCCTTAGTGTAGTGAGGTGAATGCAAGGAAGCTTGATTGTGGCCTCCTTTAGCAGCTCCACATTGAACTTGTACTTGAAGCTCTTTCCTTCCTTCACCAAAAACTGACCCTTGAGGAGATAGGAGGAGTCGATGTATTGCTCATCAGCTGAGGGTTCTCCTAATTTGATGCCCACTTCTTCAAGAATAGGAGTGATCATGCCCCCAATGGCTAGATGGTGTCGATCTTTCTTCTTGGCTATAGCTTTGCTGTGATAACTTGCTGCATGAGCAACCCAAATCTGCACTAAGCCATTCCCGGTATCATCACCTCGCATCTCATAGTTGTAGAGGTAACGGATTATACCCTTAAGCCCAACATCAAGCATCTCCCATTCTTCAGCAGTCATTACCACACTCTCCTTCCTAGCAAAGAAGGTATGAGCTAGCACCTTCTGAGCATAGCGAATCGCTGGGTGGCGGATGAGCTTGCTCTTGACCTTCCCGGTCTTGTAAGTCCCGTTACCAAGCAAATTCCAAAGCCTCTCCAACTCTGATTTCTGAACATTCAACCGCGAACCACGCCCTGTCCCATCATCAAAACCAAGCACTTCACCAAGCTTCTTGAAGCCCATCTTGTATGACTTGTTGTGAACTCGGAATTTGATGAATCCGAACCCATCCTTTTCGGGATCAATACCCGCTGAGCTTGAGGTTGTCACCTTCAAAGATGAGAGGAATTGGCATGTCTCCTCTTGGTGGCTTGGGTATGATCGGTTGAACCATCTTTCACACCCCAAATTTCTGAAAATTTCAGTCACATCCTCCAAGAGACCCAACTCCTCAAGCAGCTCATGATCCGGATACTTAGTCCCCTTGAAAGGCATCTCCATAAGGGACTTGTAAATCGATGAGGGAGTCGGATTTGAGGCCTCAGCTTTCTCAGCCTTCTTTTGCTTGGCTTTCTCTCTACTAACATCTCCCTTGCTAGACAACTTCCTCATAACCGGAGGACTCTCTTCAGGATCCTCTTCTACCTCCACAGGCCTCTTGCCTTGTTTCTTGCTAGCATCACTCCTTGTTCTCCCCATATCACCTATAAAATCGAAAATCTTGGAGAGGAGTAAGTATATTGTGAAATTAGAATTCTTGCAAGCAACAAGCATGTAATTATAAAAATTCCATGGATGCTTCAAGAATTAAAACTCAATAGCAATTAAATTAGAGCAAGAAACAATCCAATTATAAGAATTTCTCTTGCCACACAAAGTTTTTAACAAGGAAATATTCAAATTAAGCTTCCTCTAATTGATTATAAATTAAAATTCAAGAGGATTCTAGCTTAATTACTTATATAACAATGGAAATCAAGTTTAAAGAAACCAAAATCCAAGTTTTTGAACAACACTTAGGCTAAAATTTGAATTTTCGCAACCCATCAAAATCCTAAAGAAAAATTGTTCAAAAACCAAAATTTTTCCATGTAATTCCTTGAAAAACTTCATCAATCATCACCCATAACATTATTCAACTATACCCAACTCAATCAACTCATTCAAAACCTATCTACCAACCATAATTCCCAAATCATTCTTATTGAGAACTTGAAGATTAAAAGAGAGGATTAGAAGTCAAACCTTGGTTCCTTGCAAAGGTATGGCCGAAATTCACTAAGGAATAGAGATTAGCCAACAATTTCGGAATTAAAGCACTTGGAATCAAAGAATTTGATGAAGAATTGAGAGAGAAAGGTGAAAAACAATTCTCTTGCTTTGGGGAAATCGTGATACAAGAGAGAAATCGGGGAAGAGGAGGCTTAAATCCTCAAATTCGGTTCAATACAAGTGGAAAAAGTCAACATTAAACCGGTCAAAGGAAGGGAGAAAAGTCAAGCAAACCTGTGTTTTTAAAAACGGATCGACGTGGTCGTCGATCCATGTCGTCGATCCGTGCTTTGTTTTTAAAAACGGATCGACGTCCTTCATCGATCTAGCTCATCGATCCGACTCCCTGGATTTTTGGTTCGACGAACCTTCGTCGATCCATCTCACCGATCCGACTCCCTGGATTTTTGGATAGATGAACCCACGTCGATCTGTTTCGTCGATCCAGCACCCTGGAAAAATGGATCGACGTGTCTCATCGATCCTCTTCGTCGATCCATCTTCAGAAACTTTCTCCACACTTTTCTCTTCAAGTCTAAATCCTCCATACTCAACCTAAAACTTTCAAAAACTCAAAGAAACATAATCATAGAACTAAAACAAGAATATAAACAAGGATAACCATGGGAATGCCTCCCAAGTGCGCTTGTTTAAAGTCACTAAGCTTGACTTTTCAAACCTTTTAGGCTAGAGGGGGGTTTTGAAGAGGAATTGAGCTTGCCTCCTCCTTTGACTCATGCACCAAGAATGGCTTGACCCTATGACCGTTGACTGTGAAGTCTTCACCATTCTTTCCTATCAATGTGATGGCTCCATATGGCAACACTTCCTTAATCTCAAAGGGGCCTCCCCATCTTGACTTGAGCTTGCCCGGGAACAACTTCAATCTTGAATTGTAGAGAAGAACTTGGTCACCAGCACTTAACTCCTTCCTTACAATCCTCTTGTCATGAAAAGCCTTGGTCCTCTCCTTGTAGATCCTTGAGCTTTCATAAGACTCAAGCCTAATCTCTTCAAGCTCTTGGAGTTGAACCAATCTCTTCTCTTGGGCAGTTTTTATGTTGTAGTTTAGAAGCTTCACAGCCCACAAAGCTTTGTGCTCAATCTCCACAGGTAGATGACAAGCTTTTCCATACACAAGGTTGAAAGGAGACCTCCCAATTGGTGTCTTGAAAGCTGTTCTATAGGCCCACAAGGCATCATCAAGCTTGATTGACCAATCCTTTCTTGTTAGACCCACAGTTTTCTCCAAGATAGCTTTAATCTCACGGTTTGAGATTTCCACTTGACCACTAGTTTGAGGGTGGTAAGGGGTGGCTACCTTGTGTTTTACACCATGCTTGTTCAATAACCCTTCAAAGACCTTGTTGATGAAGTGGCTTCCCCCATCACTAATCACAACTTTTGGAACACCAAACCTTGGGAAAATTATGCTCTTGAACATCTTGACCACGACCTTGGAGTCATTAGTAGGACTTGCTATAGCTTCAACCCACTTTGACACATAATCAACAGCTACTAGGATGTATTGGTTACCAAAAGAAGAAGGGAAAGGTCCCATAAAGTCTATACCCCAAACATCAAACAATTCTACTTCCAAGATGGGGTTTTGGGGCATCTCATCTCTTTTGCTAATGTTCCCCTTCCTTTGACAAGGCTCACATCTCTTGATATACTCATGAGTGTCCTTGAACAATGTAGGCCACCAAAACCCACTTTGAAGCACCTTTGTAGCTGTTTTGAAAGTTGCAAAATGCCCTCCATATTTAGACCCATGACAATGGAAGATCACACTCTCAACTTCTTCTTGTGCCAAGCATCTTCTATATATCCCATCAGCACATCTCTTATAGAGGTAGGGCTCATCCCAATAGAAGTGTGACACATCTCTCAAGAACTTCTTTTTGTGATAGGTGTTGAGATGAGTGGGCTCCTCATTGCATACCAAGTAGTTAACAAAATCAGCGTACCAAGGCTCACTCCTTGCTTCCATGCCTTGAATCTCTTCAAGCTTTCTTCCAATTCCATGCACACTAGCAATGCTCTTGATCATCATAATTTGTTCCTCCGGTAAAGAATCATTGATTGGCAAAGCATCTTCAATCCTCATCCTTGACAAATTATCAGCCACACCATTTTCTACACCCTTCTTGTCCACTATTTCCATGTCAAACTCTTGTAGAAGCAGAATCCATCTAAGGAGCCTTGGCTTGGTCTCCTTCTTGGCATAAATATGGCGCAATGCAGCATGATCGGTATACACTATGACCTTTGATCCCACCAAGTAAGATCTAAACTTCTCAAAAGCAAACACAACTGCCAAGAGTTCCTTTTCTGTTGTAGCATACTTGGTTTGAGCATCATCAAGTGTTCTACTAGCATAGTAAATCACATGAAGCTTCTTGTCTTTCCTTTGCCCAAGCACAGCTCCAACGGCATAGTCACTAGCATCAGCCATGATCTCAAAAGGTAGACTCCAATCCGGTGCTTGCACAATGGGGGCACTCACAAGTGCCTTCTTGATGGTCTCAAAAGCTTGCAAGCACTCTCCATCAAACTGAAAATCCACCTCCTTGCAAAGGAGTCTTGTCAAAGGCCTAGCAATCTTTGAGAAGTCCTTGATGAACCTCCTATAAAACCCAGCATGCCCAAGGAAACTCCTTATGCCTTTCACATTTGATGGTGGTGCCAAGTTGATCATGACATCTATCTTGGCTTTGTCCACTTCTATACCATCTTCAGAAATCTTATGACCCAACACAATGCCTTGGTTGACCATGAAGTGACACTTTTCCCAATTTAGCACCAAGTGAGACTCTTCACATCTTTGTAGAACCCTGCAAAGATTAGAAAGACAAGCAGAAAAAGAGGCACCATACACAGAAAAGTCATCCATAAACACCTCTACCATTTCCTCAATAAGATCGGAGAAGATACTCATCATGCACCTTTGAAAGGTGGCTGGAGCATTACATAACCCAAATGGCATCCTTCGATATGCAAAGGTACCATAAGGGCATGTGAAAGTAGTCTTCTCTTGATCATTAGGATGAATGGGTATTTGGAAGAACCCACTATATCCATCAAGGAAACAGTAGAAGGGATGGTTAGCCAATCTCTCAAGCATTTGGTCAATAAAAGGAAGAGGAAAATGATCTTTTCTAGTATAAGCATTAAGTTTTCGGTAATCAATGCACATTCTATGGCCCGTGATAGTTCTAGTTGGTATCAATTCATCCTTTTCATTCTTAATCACAGTGATTCCACCCTTCTTAGGGACAACAAGCACCGGGGAAACCCAAGTGCTGTCACTAGGATAGATCACATTAGCCTCTAAAAGTTTCAAGATTTTCTTTTTTACTACTTCCTTAAGGTTTGGGTTTAATCTCCTTTGGTGTTCTATTGAGGAAGCATTTTCATTCTCAAGGTGAATCCTGTGAGTACAAAGTATAGGAGATATGCCCTTGATATCACTTAGTGAGTAACCAATGGCTCTCCTATACTTTCTCAACTCAATCAAGAGAGAGTTGAGCTCATCATCACTTAGTTGTTCATTGACAATAACCGGGTATGAAGAGTTAGGACCTAAGAAAGCATACCTTAGTCCAATGGGAAGTGGTTTGAGGTCCACCTTTGGAGCTTTGAGTTTGCTCCAATCCTCATCAAGGTCCCTTGCTAGTTTGCCATTTCCAAGCTCCTCTAGCCTCTCCTCTTGACCTTGACTTGATACCTCTACCCTCATAGAGCCCTTGTCTTGAGCCAACTCCTCATTACCCTCACATGAAGCTACCAAACTTGTGAAACCTTCCTCTCCACCTAGTGCCTTGCGTGAATCTAGCATTTGCATGTATGCTAGTGTTTCTTCATGCAAATACCCATCATCTCCATGTGGTTTGGTGAGGGCTACACTAAGATGGTCTTCTTGAGCTATTTCCTCTAGTAACTCATCGGCCAACTCATCCATGGTCTCAATGTAAAATGCTTGACCATCAATGGTTGGCTTCCTCAAGGTCTCCTTTATGTCAAACTTCAACTCAACTCCTTTTCCAAGATGCAAACTAATCTTCCCATGCTTCACATCAATGATAGCACCAGCTGTAGCTAGGAAAGGTCTTCCCAAAATCAAAGGATCCTTTGGTTCCTCATCCATCTTGAGAACCATGAAATCTGTGGGAATAATGAAGTTGCTAACCTTGAGAGGCAAATCCTCAAGAACTCCAATAGGCATTCTTACACTTCTATCCGCCAGAATTAGGGAGATACTACATTCCTTGTACTTTGTGAAACCAAGCTTCTTGGCTACCGAATAAGGCATGAGGTTGATGCTAGCTCCAAGATCACACAAGCAATTTTCAAACCCAAGAGGACCTAGGGCGCATGGTATAGTGAAAGAATCGGGGTCTCCAAGCTTCTTTGGTATCACATTGCTTTGAATAATTGCACTACACTCTTGAGTAAGCAACATAACTCCTTGGATGTCCCTTGCTCTTTGTGCCACGGTATCCTTCAAGAACTTAGCATATTGTGGAATCATCATAAAAGCATCCACCAAAGGCATCTTGAGCTCAATGTCCTTGATTTGCTTGTCAAACATAGCCTTGTATTTCTCCACCAATTGTTTCTTAAACCTCCCGGGAAAAGGAAGTTTAGGCTTGTAAGGTGGAGGAACAAATCTTGGCTCTTTCTTGTGCATATCCTCCTTTGGCTTTTCCTTTACCACTTCCTCACTCTTCTTTGCAATATACACATCATCAAAAGTTACAGCATCTTGATCTTTTTCAAAGCTATCCTCCCCATCTTGAATCTCAATGTCCTCATTGATCAAAGGACTTGTCCTTGGAGGCAACTCCTTTCCACTTCTCAAAGTAATGACATTGATGTATTCCTTGGGATTTGCTTCACATTTACCCGGTAGAGTACCTTGAGAACTAGAAGCTTTACCCTTCTCAAGTTGCTTGAACTTTTGTTGTAAACCACCAATTTGTGTAGCAAGCTCATTAAGTGAAGAATTCATCCTTGTATTAATTTCAGCAATCTTCTTCCCCATGTTAGCATCACTATGTGCTTGACCTTGTAGAAGTTGTTGAAGCATAAGTTAGATGTTGTCTTGTTGAGATCCTTGTGAATTTTGAGCAAAACCCGGTGGAGGACCTTGTGTAAACTTTTGACCACTAAAGTTGCCTTGGTGTCCTCCTTGGTTGTTAGCCCTTGGTGCATAACCCTTTTGTTGATTGTTGTAGGGCACAAAAGGTTTGTTTTGAGTAGCTTGTGGAGGATAGACTTGATCTCCGGGGTTGGCTACATTAGTACTTCTATAAGAGATGTTGTTATTCCCCTTATAGTTGTTGTTTGAGTAGTTGTTGTAGCCCCCTTGGCCACCCACGAAATTTACCACCTCTTGACCCTCTTGATACTCAACTTGATCCTCACAATCCTCTTGGTTCTCTTCAACAAAATGTACATGCCTTTGATTTGAAGACATAAGCTTGTCCATCTTGTCATGTAGAGACTTCATCTCTTTCTTTGTAGACTCATACTCGCTTCCCCTTGGAGCTCTATCATAGTCTTCATTGTAATTACCATCACTCAAGGTAAGATTCTCAACAAGCTCCAAACCATCTTCTACTTCTTTGCCTAAGAAGTTCCCATTACTTGCGGTATCAAGAAGCATTCTAATCTTTGGAAGGACACCTCTATAGATGGTGCTTAGGAGAGACTCTTGTGAAAAGCCATGATGAGGGCATTGCATAGTGTAGCCCTTG
The DNA here is from genome assembly GCA_020283515.1 of Alliaria petiolata. Classification (NCBI taxonomy): domain Eukaryota; kingdom Viridiplantae; phylum Streptophyta; class Magnoliopsida; order Brassicales; family Brassicaceae; genus Alliaria; species Alliaria petiolata. Next base: position 233,419 of record JAHZTW010000074.1, read on the forward strand.
AATCTTTCCCATGCTTCACTGAAAGACTCATTGTTCTTTTGAGTGAAGCTAGAGATCTCATTCCTCAACTTGGCTGTCCTTGAGTTGGAGAAGAACTTAGATAGGAAAGCTTTCTTGCATTCATCCCAAGAGGTGATAGTACCTTGAGGCAAGTTTTTCTCCCATTGCCTTGCTCTATCCCCAAGAGAGAAGGGAAAGAGTCTTAGCTTGAAAGCATCCTCACTCACACCATTCATCTTGAACAACCCACAAACTCTATCAAAGTTATCCAAGTGATCAAGGGGATCTTCCATAGGCAAACCATGGAACTTGTCTTGTTGAACCATAGAGATGAAAGCTGGCTTCACTTCAAAGGTGTTGTTGTGAACCGGTGGAGGTTGAATACCATATCTATTTTGGTGAATATTTGGAGCATCACTAGCCCCAATGGTTCTTCCTTGTCTAGGCGCATGCAAGGGGTTTCCATTGCCCCTTGGAGCTTGCTCATTTGCATGATGAGCTTGGTTTGCATGCACCCTTGGTGGAGGAACAACAGCTTGTTCTTCCATTCTCAACCTTTCTAACCTTGCAGCTTCCCTTCTTGCAATCCTAGCAACCCTTTCCAACTGATCAATCTCTTGAAAGCCTTGGAAGTTGTTGTCTCCTTGTGATCTCAAATGCATGCAAGGGTAAACTGAAATCTAGAAAATGAGATGGTCAATAAACACAAAAGGAATACTTAGTCTCAAACTAAACTCAAATCTTAATGATCACTCAATCCCAATATGGCAACGACGCCAAATTGAAACAAGACTTTTTAGTCTTGGAGCAATTCCTCAATTGCTCATATCATTGCAATACTTGAGGTATCAATCCATCTTGGGAGATGATTCAATAAGAATGCAAAGTTTTGCTTAAGCTAAGCTAAATTGAAAGGGGTTTAAGGTGACAAGCAATGATTAAAATAGGAAGCACAACCTAAGAGACACACTACAAGTGCAATAATATGAAACTAAGCCTTAATCACTACTAATCAAGTCTTAATTATGAAATTAACTACTAATCAAGAATTCAAATTGCTAAAAACGAAACCTAGGGATGGGTTCATTGATTTGGGAGTCTAAATGGGCAATCTTGCAATCATTTAAGCAACTAATCAAGCTATCTCTATGCCTAGAACACTAATTATAGACTAATCCATGATGTTTGGTACTAATCCCTTCACTAATCATCCTAATGAACTAATGATGTTTTAGCATTAAAATGATGAGCAAGCATTGATTACAAGTCTATTAGCATGATAAACACCCTAGACAACTAATGATGTGTTAGGCTAGGAATGTAAATCCCCTATTAAGTTGGTTCAAGCATTTCATCAAACACTTGGTGGGTGTATGAAATGCTTATGATCCAAATAGCAAAAATTAGCTATTTGGCATTAAGAACTACTTAATAGAGAGAGAGATGGAAGAATCTAACCTAGATTGCAAAATTTGATCATTAGAAATCCCTAAATCTAACCCATCCCTAAGTCCCTAAAGGATCTACTCACTAATCATCCTTAAGCACATCAAATCAAAGGTGAATGATAAGCTAAACATGATTAGAGAAGAGAAAATGATAAACTCAAAAGAGATATTGGATTAAACTTAAAAGATTCAAAGCAAATACAAGACTTTTTTCAAAGTGGCTAGAAAGTTCTTGACAAGACAATAGGGAATAAAACTTAACATAAAAATTAGGTCTTATGAGTATTTATAGGAGGGACCCATGAGGAACCCAAAAAGAAGTCGTCTGGGTTCGGTTCGACGAACACGTCGAACCATGTCGTCGAACCGAACCTCTGGAAAAATGGTTCGACGACATTCATCGAACCGTGTCATCGAACCGAGCTCCTGTTCTTCGGCTCTTTTCTTGAAGTTTTAGGTTTGGTTCGACGAGTTCACTGAACCATGTCGTCGAACCGAGCTCCTGGAATTTTGGTTCGATGACCTTCATCGATCCATGTCGTCGAACCGAGCTCCTGGAATTCTGGTTCGACGTGCTTCATCGAACTGCCTCGTCGAACCAGCGCCAGAAGTCTTCTACTCCTTCTTCTTGGTTCTCTTTTCAACTCCAAGTGTTATGCAATCTTTCTCCAGCTCCACCCATGCCTCCTTAGTGTCCTTTTTACCTGATCAAGGTTCCAAATGCAACAAAATATGCAAAGACTATGCAAATTACACCCTAGGACTCTAAATGATCAAATGCAACACAATGACACTTAATTAGGCTTCTAAATGATAAGGAACTTACACTTATGGATGCTGAAATGATGCAAAATATAGACATATCAGTCGACGACAAATATCACACCGCTCAGATTCAGCGCCACCTTCTGATACGGTCCTTGACATCGAAGAGGAAACCCACTCCTACCGTCACGTTAAAGTGTTTTGTGGCTGTAATCTTTGGATTGAGTCGATTAGCTGCTCGCTCACTAATGAAATTGTGTGTTGATCCACTGTCAATCAATGCCACCAGGTTTTCCTGATTGATTAATGCTTGGATTCGCAATGTTTTGGACGAATCCCACCCTGCTAAAGCTTGCAGCGTGATTTCGGGCTCGTGCACTGCTTCGTCATATTCAACCCTCTCCTCTTCTTCTTCTTCTTCTTCTTCTTCTTCTTCTTCTTCTTCTTCTTCTTCTTCTTCTTCTTCTTCTTCTCCTTCCTTGAGCAGTAGTTGAGGCTTTCGACACTTGTGTCATGGGGTATAGCGTTCATCGCAGCAAAAACAGAGACCAAGGCTCCTCTTCTTCTTCAATTCGTCCCACGAAAGCCTCTTTGGCGTCTGTTCCGATGTATCTTGATTCACCATTGGTCGGTTCACAGGCCGTGTGAATGGCCGTGAAGAGCTCGCTCCTTTCCGTTGGCGTTGGAGCTGAGCATCTTGCAGCTGTGCATAGTTGATAACTTCCTTGAGCGTCTTAGGCCGGAACATTCGGATCCCATCGGCAACAGCAGGCTGCAATCCTCCCATAAAAGTTCCAACAAGCACGGCTTGTGACCATCTGTGGACTTTGTTCTGGAGCATCTCAAATTCTTCTTGATCATCACGTAGGGTACCTGTTTCTCGTACCCGCAATAACTCTTCATGAAAATTCTTTCCGTCGGTAGGTCCGAACCTTGTCCAAAGCTCGTCCTTAAACACCTCCCACATGATACAAACATGATCTTCTCGGAGAGCTTTGGATATAGCTTGCCACCAAGCGTTGGCAACACCATCAAGGTGAAAAGACATGAAATGCACCAATTGATCACGCGGCATCTCGTGGTACTCGAAATACTGTCGCACTTTGCATAACCACTTTCCGAGATCCCGCCGGAAAATCTCGGAAAGTCAATTTTCACATGTCTGTTTGGCACTGCAGGTGGTGATGCGAACGGATTCTCGTTCTCCCCTCGCCGGACGGAAGCAGAGTGAGGGCTCCCTAGCGATCTCCCACTTCCCCGTGGAGCACTTGGACCACTCTCCCGATTGCTGGTGATTGCCTCCATCATATGACCGAACTGATCCTCCATAGTCATCCGCATTCTTTGCATCTCATCCTGCATCATCCCCACGCTTGTCTCCAACATGTCAACGCGATCCTTCGTGCTTCCCACTGACTCTCCCGATGTGGTACGAGTCAAGGCTTGCTTCCCTTTTGCTTTTTTTTGGTGGAATTGTGAATGTAGGTGTAAATGGTTTATGTGGTGGAAAACAAAAATAGAGCAACTGCTCTTATACCAAATGGTAAAGGTCCCAAACTTTGAACCCGATAAAAGTTAAGAATTCTCAAGAATTGAATAAGAACACAAGACATTTGTGTTTTTGGGTAGTTAAGACTACCTCTTTATGATTTTTCATTTAGTTTAAATAGAGAAACAACGTACGATTGAAATCCTACAAAACAGGGAAATGGAAATGTGGAAGTATGGTTCCTTAACAAGGTGGACCAGTTCTCCCTTATTCACACGACTTAACACTGATACAAATAAGAAATGAAAACAGAGATTAAGTGTTTGACTTAATCCACGAACTTGCGATTTGGAATCCTTCTCCTAACTGATCGCCTTCTCTCCGCCACGTCATGTTCCTTGTTAGCAATACATCGAGTCTCATCAGTACCACATGAAGATTATATTTAGTGATTTCAGTTATGAAATCTAATCCTATAATAATTATCTAGATTTGATTTAATCCAACCCTAACAGTTTCTTAAAGAAGAATAAAGGAACACTAACCTTGATCCATGCTTTCCTTGGACTTGTTGTGAGATCAATACTTCAAGTGATCTTCTCCTTCCTTTGACCTTTCGACTCTCACGATTTCTTTTGATGGAGAAGGAATCAAAATGTCTTTCTTATTTCTCTTTGTGTTTGTTTTGGTTACATTACATGTCAAAGAAAAAATGTGGTCTTTTATAATTGACAATAGTTGTGATTGTTCAGAATAGTTGTGATTGTTTATCAATAGTTGTGATGGTTCATCACAATTATAAAACCCACGTAACCACCTTTTATGTAACCACCACTTACATGTATATATATGGCATCATCCTTATGTAGTTATAGATAATTAATTATTTATTCACTATAGATGCAATACATATATATATATATATATATAAATAATAGAGAAAGACATTTATACAACATAATTGGTAAGGAAGGAGGGTTATCAATACACCTGAATTCTAATCTCTGTAATCGAAACCGATCCATCATGGTATCGTCTTTTATATTAATATTCATAACTTTAATATGAACTTAATCTTTATAATCAAACCAAAAGACACATAGGTCACACATAAGAATATAAATATTCTTACATGAAAAGCATAACCTAAAACTCTACAAGTCTGGTGTCTTTATTAAGAGGGAGAGGACCAAGATCATATTTTCAATGTATTAGGAGGCGTGTATTCTGCACTCTCACATCTCAGATCTCACCTATCCGTTCGAAGCCATGGCCGAGGAAAAAATATTAGTTACCCGATAAAATTGGATCTCCGTCGTGCTCTCCCCTCTACCGGTTCTTCTCCTCTGAGCAACGCCTACATCCCCTGAAGCTATCGTTATGTCGCTCCGCCGTTCCATAATTATGACAAGAAACCTCCCAAAATCTCTCTCATGGTGAAGAAACCAGGAAAAGTCTCTCTACTCCTTCCGTCGGTGTGGATCCCAGAACCACCGACGAGATCTCTCTTGTTCCTTCATCTAATTTCTCCGACCAACCATGGCTTCCCCACTGCTTGGCTTTGATTGGTCTGTGTTTGTATTTTTAGAGGCAGCTCTCAGATCTGCTTTTTCTCTCGGCAAACAACAATAGGAGAATCTCGGTTTTTCTTCTTTGTGGTGGGTAACAATCAGAGCTCTTAAGATCTGCATCTCCCTCTCGACTGCGTAATCAAAAGTTCTTCTGTCGACTTATCAACGGTGGCAACCAAAAGGCAAGGCCATCTCGCCACGAATTGGAAGCCTCAATCAATTTTTTCGAGGTGGTTTCGTTTGATTTTCAGCTCGCCGGAGCTCGCCGCTGCTCCAGGATACGATCCGGTTTGATCTCCGCAACGTCTTTCACTGGGAGGACAAACATCCGCACAATTCGAACTTAGTGTTCTATTTTCCCCAAATTTGGGTGTGTTTCCTAAGACCTTTATGTGTTCCCCATGTGCGGGAAATTTTTTGAACCTCTAACGATTTGCAGTGAAATCGTTTGAGCATACGGTCATTTTTTTACTCTTTGTCTCCGTCCGGCCACGCAGAACGTCCGGCAAACAGTGCCAAACCCCATATTTAATTTAAAAAAAAAAAAAAAAATACTTCGACTGCTAGAACCCTGATCTACTCCCTCGTCCTGAGGTGCCAGCTCTTTTAACGTCAATATACTGATTTCACTCGAAAATAATGAATGTGGTAGCATGGAATTGTCAAGGAGCTGAAGCTGATCTGACCAAAAAACATTTGGTGGAACTACACCGTTGTTTTTCACCGAGTTTTTTATTTTTATGAGAGACTAAAAATAAACGTCATTTTCTGCAAAATTTGCAAGTATCTTTTGGTTATGATCATGTTTTTACAGTTGAGCCTAAAGGTAGAAGCGGAGGATTGGCTCTTTTTTATATGAATGATCCATCGGTTTTAGTTTTTTATTCGAATGATCGAATGATAGACGTAGAAATAACACTTGAAGGCCACAAAATCTTCATGACATTTGTTTATGGAGATCCGGTAGTGGAGCACCGTGATAGAGTTTGGGAGAGTCTTACTCGCATGAGTCTTACTCGGAAAAATGCTTGGTTAATGATAGGTGATTTTAATGAGATTACCGGAAACCACGAAAAACGAGGAGGGAGAAGACGTTCAGAAATTACCTTCCTACCATTTCGGACTATGCTAGAGAACTGCGGGATGATTGATTTTCCTTTTAAAGGGAATTCCTTGTCATGGTTTGGAAGTCGCCGATCCGGAAAAGTGAAATGCCGCCTTGATAGAGCCGTAGGGAATGACGAATGGCATGACTTATTCTTCCACTCTTCAGTAGAGTATCTAAAACTCTGGGGTTCTGACCATCTGTCGGTTTTGGCAAGTATCCAATCTATTCCTTATCGAATGAAGCAAAACTTTCGGTTCGATAAGAGATGGGTGGGAAAACCTGGTTTTGAAGAAGCAATTAGCAATGGTTGGGGAACTTTCGAAGAACGACCTACTAGGAATTTTCACCAGAGATTGGCATCCTGCCGAAAGAACATCTCCTCTTGGAAGAAAACTCTGTCTACTAATACGGCAAGATTAATCGAAGAACTGAAAGATAAAATTGATATAGCTCAAGCTGATGATGATACCACCCTTGAAGAAATAGAAGACCTCAGGAGACAACTTTGCTCAGCTTTTAGAGAAGACGAAATCTTTTGGTTCCAAAAGAGTAGAGAACAATGGCACAAAGGAGGGGATAAGAACACAGGTTTTTACCATGCATTTACAAAACAAAGGAGAGCCCGAAATCGTATTTTATGTCTAAAAGATCAGAATGGGAATTGGGTGGAAAACAGCGCCGGGATTGAAAAAGTGGCTTCTGATTACTTTGAAGATCTCTTTACCACATCAAACCCAACTGATTTCTCAGATCCACTCCGGTTTATTACCGCGAAAGTCTCCGAGGATGTTAATCGATCACTTATAGCGATTCCTTCAACGGAAGAGATAAGGGAGGCAGTATTTGATATCAAAGCAGACAAAGCCCCAGGTCCAGATGGCATGACCAGTCGGTTTTATCAGAAATTCTTGCATGTTACAGGTCAAGATAACTTAGATGGTCTACGATTTTTTTGAGAAAGGCAGATTTGATCCAAGACATAATCAGACGAATATCTGCCTTATCCCCAAAAAGGACCGTCCAAGAGCGATGACAGAATTCAGACCGATAAGCTTATGCAACGTAAGCTACAAGATCATCTCAAAGATTCTTTCCAAACGACTAAAGAGAGTACTCCCGACCATTATTTCGGAGACCCAATCAGCTTTCATGGCTAGACGACTAATCACAGATAATATCTTGCTAGCTCAAGAGAATTTCCATGCCTTGCGCACAAATCCAAGTTGTAAAGAAAAATTCTTGGCAATTAAGACGGATATGAGTAAAGCATATGATAGAGTCGAATGAGGTTTCCTAGAAGTTCTTCTCCTAAAGCTTGGTTTCTCGGAAAAATGGGTTAAGCTGTTGATGTTCTGCATCTCTTCCGTCTCGTACCAAGTTTTAATAAATGGAGAAGTTAAAGGAAGGATAAGGCCATCGCGGGGTTTACGCCAAGGAGACCCGCTCTCTCCATTCCTATTCATCCATGTACCGAGGCTCTTATCTCCCTCCTTAAAGGAGCGGAAGAAGAACAACGTATTACGGGATTAAGGATTGCCAGAGCAAGCCCTAGAGTTTCCCATCTTCTATTTGCAGATGACAGCTTATTCTTCTGCAAGGCAGAAGTCCTGCAATGTGCAGAGATACTGAAAATAATTCATTCTTACGGAGCAGCTTCGGGACAACAGTTGAACGCTGCAAAATCCTCGATTCTCTTTGAAAATAAAGTTGGGCATCCCCTTTGCCGAGAGATCAAAAGGGCTACCGGAATATCCAAGGAAGGAGGTATGTGAATGTATGTAGGTCTTCCAGAACAAATATGCGGTTCAAAAAAATAAAGTTTTTGCATATGTTCAAGATCGATTGAACAATCGGATTAATAATTGGTCGGCAAGACTTCTTTCAAAAGGAGGAAAAGAGGTCCAAATAAAATCTGTAGCTCAAGCCATTCCGACATATGTTATGTCGTGTTTCTTACTCCCGCAAGGTGTAACTGATAACCTTCGGAGCGCGATCTCAAATTTTTGGTGGAGCTCGAAACAAAATAGCAGAGGCATGCATTGGATTGCTAGGGACAAAATATGTACCCCTCAAGAAATGGGAGGGTTGGGTTTCAGAGATCTACAAGATTTCAACATTTCTTTGCTAGCAAAGCAATTGTGGTGCCTTCTACAATACCCATCTTCCCTTCTGGCTAGGGTATTGCGAGGAAGATACTATAGAATGTCAAGCCCTCTAGATGAACGTAAGTCATATTCCCCATCATATGGGTGGAATAGTATCATGGCCGCAAAACCCTTACTTCTTTAAGGACTCTGGAAAACCATTGGGTCAGGATGTAATACCCGAGTTTGGAGCGAACCTTGGATCCCGGTTATTCCGGCGAGACCCGCTAGGGGAATTGGTCCCGTAATAGACAGAAATTCAGACCTTTTAGTCCATGAACTTATGAGAAGAGATACAAAAGAGTGGGATACTCAGATTCTCAGTGACCTTATCCATCCCGACGATATCCACCTTATCCTCGGGATGAGACCTAGCCAACACTTCACCCTGGATGGGTATGCATGGAATCACACAAAATCGGGGACCTACACAGTCAAATCAGGATATGAGTTAGCACAACGATTAAAATCGAACCAGAAGCCGGTTGAGATGACGGAACCAAGCATCACTTGTCTGTTAAGCCAAGTTTGGAAGATTCGGGCGCCCCCAAAACTTAAACATTTTATGTGGCAAGCCCTTTCGGGTTGTGTGGCCACCTGTCAAAGGCTAACATTCCGGCACCTAGGTACAGATAAGAGCTGTCCCCGCTGCGGTGCACCAGAGGAAACAATTAACCATATGATATTTGAATGCCCCCCTGCCCTTCAAGTGTGGGCTCTTTCGGACTTTTCGTCCCTTCCTGGTTGCTTCCCGAGCTCTTCTCTATATGGAAACATGGATTTCCTATTTTGGAGGATCAAAGAAAGTGAGCTTCCCGCTCCTCAAATGGATATTTTCCCGTGGATCATTTGGTTTATTTGGAAGGCAAGGAATGATAAAGTTTTCAATGGGAAAATTGTATCACCTTTGGATACCATGCAACATGCTACTATAGAAGCAGAAAGTTGGCGGAAAGCAAACGAAAAAGAGATAGACGAGGAGAAAGAGGAAAGGCAAGGCGCAAAGGTCCCCGATGGACCCGAGGAGCTGCTTGTGATCCCCGCATCCCGACTTGTCAGATTGATGCCTCTTGGATCGATCATGGACCGGTTAGTGGACTTGGGTGGTGTCTGATAGACATAAGGGGACACACCACCACCGGACAACAAGGATGTAGAAGAAGCTTGTCAGCTCTACATGCAGAGATGGATGGGATAATTTGGACAATGACATGCTTGAGAGATAGAGGGTTACAAAGAGTTTGTATCGAGACAGATTGCTCCAACTTGATTCAGATGATCGAGGAATCCGTGGACTGGCCAGTGTTTAGATCAGAGTTAGATTATTTGTGTTCTCTTAGGAATTCTTTCGTGGAATGTCTTGTACGTTTTATCCCTTGCAGCAAAAATGTCCGTGCGGATACCCTTGCTAAAAGGGCGAGAGCACGAGGAACTATCTTTTCCCATGTAAGTCACACTCGGTTAAGAGAAACAGAATCTACTGATTCTGAATCTATTAACCCAAATTGATTTAATATATGGACGTTTGTTGACAAAAAAAAATTAAGAGGGAGAGGAGCTATGAGGCATGCGCTTATCCTATCTATCAAGATTTCTACAGTCGCATGAGTTGTACGTTCATGCTCCATGAGAGATGCGCTAATTTGCCTAAATGGAAACGGCATATGGTAAGCAACAAGCCATATACTCTACTAAAATATCACAAATTCGATTTCAGTCTATGTTCTGCTTGTGGGGTAATATACAATGGTTTCAAATACCATATATATCCACGTGGAATAGATGTGTGATGTGCTTCAGTGTCTGAGCCATTTGTCTATCAAAGTCATCCTCATCCTTTATTTTACACGTCACCTCAAGGAATCTGCAGTGCTTGCAACAAAAAGGCATCTCATGTGCTCAGATGCGTTGAAGATAATTGTGAATACGTCCTGGACTTCGAGTGCGCTCTATTGCCATATCTGGTAAAACATAGAGTCGACGATCATTTTCTCTCTTTATGCTACGGTGAAAAAGCAAGTGGAAGATATTGGTGTGATATTTGTGAGAAAGAAACAAATCCAAAAACATGGCTCTACACCTGTAAAGATTGTGGGGTTACCTTGCATATCAATTGCGTGCTGGGAGATTTTTGAGCTCTTAAGCCACGAAATCTATTATCAACGGACTCCAGCTATTATAAGGTGGTTCATAACAATAGTATGTCTCGACCACATTGCATGGAATGTAAGTCCCGTTGCATATTCCCTATTATCCTAAAAGTCTTTGAATTCGATAAAAGTTCTGATGATTACGTTTGTTCTATTAAATGTTCTCGCATTGAAAAAAAGTACATCATAACTTTTAATGATTATGGAGTTTTTTTTTTGTAATAAATGTTCCTAATTTTGTTATATATGGAGTGAGGTTGCTCTTATTATTGTATTATATTTTTTTGTCAGTAGGTTACTAAGCAAGATCCAGAAGAAGACTTTGCATAAGACATTAAAAATCCTGGTTCTATCATAAAATGAGAAAACATAATAAATTAATTTTTAATCAGAAAATGAGCTGTAACAAACGTGATAACTAGCTGTTACTTGGATTGATTTTATAAAGCTATAAATCAGTCCAACTAACGATATAGAATGACTTTTTTATTGCTACAAGAGTTGTAACCTGAATAATGCTTTAGGTTTGCACTCAATTAGAATATTAGGATTTTATAAGAACTACACCACAATTTGCAGTTGATTAGAAAATTGGGGTAGTTCCAGAAAATAATTCTCTTTTGGCAACTGTTGAGCCCCTACCAACGCAATAATAGTATTTCTTGTTATGGCAAATCACTACAATAAAACAGCTGATTACCGACGAACATATCTGTCAGGAACCTTTCGGAAAGGACCCCTTTTTGATGGATTTTCGACGGATATCATCCGTCTGATCTTGGTTGTCGGAAAATAGAAATCGGTCGGAAACCTGTCGGAAATTTCCGACGGACAAAAATTTGTCGGATCCGACAGGCTTTTTTCAGACGGGTTTCCGATGGACTTTTTTCTAACGGATTTCCGACGGATGATATAATATTAATTAAAAAATAATTTGATTTATCAAATGAAAAAATAATTTAAAATTTGAAATTGAAATTGAAATTAAAATTTGAAATTAAAATGAAATTTCTTTACAATGACCTCTAGATTTTATTTTAATAAATTAGACTTTGTAAAAAAATTGTAACATTATATATTTTCAAATGTGAAAATTGGTGTGATTTAACAAATATTAATTGAAATTTTGTTTAATAAATTAAAAATTATATATTTTCATATCTGAAAATTGGTGTAAAGTTTTTACAAGTATTAATAGATATTATGTAAAACTCATCTTATATATAATAACTTCTTTAAATTATTAACTATTTAGAAACAAATTATATAATTAGGTTTTTCACAAATGTTAACTCTTTAAAAAATTATATAATAATTCTTTTCTATATATTTACCATTGTTATTATTTTTAGGAAACTAACATTTTTATTTACAAACAATTATAAAATTAAACAAACAACTATAACAAATTTAAAAAATAAAAATAAAAAATCATAAATCTAACAATATTAGCAAAATCTTCACAATCTTTAAAAAATAAAAAAAAACCTAAATCTAAAAAACCTAACTCTAAAAAATCTAAATCTGAAAACCCTAAATCTACAAGTTATTTCAAAATCATTGTTCTTAAAACCTTAAATCTAACAATTATACCCAAAAAAACAAAATCAATCATAAATGTATCAATTGTGAATAGATTAACCAAGATTTAGGAATCTAATAGCTCAAACAATCTAAAAAAAACTAACAATTTTGACAATCTAACAACCTAACTACACAAAAACCTTTAAAAATGAGAACTTAATAGTTCTTTAGAATATGAGATAGTTAAAGGAGAACAGCTGCATAGGAGAGAGATCAGTGGCTAGAGCGGCGGCGAGAGGACGGGCAGAGATCGGCGGCAAGGGAGAAAAAAAACAGTTTTTTCGTAAGGGTGGAGAAGAAAGAGGAAGCTGGTGACTAGTTATAAAATAGAAATTCCGACGGCAAACCCGTCAGAATCTCGTCGGATTTTATTTTTAATTTTCCCAATTTATCGAAGCGCGTAAATGTGGCGTCTTCTGCAAAATTATCGCGGGCAAAATATTTACAACCCGTCGGAAATCCGTCAGATATTTTGCATGCACTCTAGTTGGCCAGTCAACCTATGACCCAACCAAAGTATTTAACCATTCGTCAAAAATTTCCGACGAATTTGAGGTTTATGACTTAAAACCCATTAAAATTGATGTTAAACTAATCATTATATAATTTGAAACATGATTGTATTTTTATATAAATAATTATCATCACCTACATCAATATCTTTCAAATTTTCAAAAATTTGGACATTCACTATACTTACACATAAACATACTCTAACTTATACTACTAATACATCAAATCATTAAAATTCAAAATAAGTCACTAATATAAGCTTAGTATTAAAAGTAATTTGAGATGGTATAAGATATTGCATAATGATGAGGAGGGATCTAAAATTTTGGGGTTTTAAGCCCCTAAACCCCATACCCATTGGAAATTTCCGGTGGGATTACACAAAACCAGTTACACATGTTAAACGTGATTTCCATTAACAAATACATATAAATATTTTATATTCTGTCGGAAATTTTTGATGGATTTTTGACGGACATGTACTGCCGGAAATTTCCGACGGGATTCCGACGGATTGTGTTGCCATTTAAAAATTCTGATGAAATTCCGACGAGAGAATAAATCAATCGGAATCTTGTCGGAATTCTGTCGAAAAAATTCCGACGGCCTTGAGTCCGTCGGAAAAAACCGTCAGAATACGCTATGTTTTCTTGTAGTGAAGAGGTCATGTCACCAATAGTTTATTCGGGTGTTTACTCTATAAAAGTACTAATTATTTTTCACATTATTTTCTTCATATCTAAAAAATCCAAAAAGTGATCGTTCATGCTAAAATGGTGTTATGTACCGGAAGTACAACGACCCAAGAGATTATATGGAAATCAAACGAGTTTATTCACTAAAGCTACGGTCCGAAAAGGATGATATATATATATATATATATATGTGATCGGAATGCATATCCTGAAGATAATGCGTTCAAAGAGAGAAATATGATAATGTGCGTGGTTGTACTCTTTTTCTTATCATGGTTTGTATCTCATTGAGTTTTTTTTTATGACAAAGTTTATAAAAGCAACAAAGAAACACACAAATGATAGATACACAAAAGAAAATGTTATAATGCAAATGATGAAGGTCTATCAATCTTCAAAGTCTTTCACGCATTGATGAATATCAAGAGAAGCAAAGAAAATGATTAAGATTAATCATTGACGAGATCAATGAACTGCAGAAGAATGGCGATATACGTATACTATAAATTTGTTCAAGTGAAAATTTGGCGGACCTATTTACCAAGGCGCTTTTGATACTACTTTCAAGAAGTTAGTTCATCATATTGGATTGTATCATCTCAAAAATCTTAAGTGATGTCCTTAGAAAGGAGTGTCAATGCACGTTGCACTCTTTTTTTTTTTAAATCATTGTTTTTCCCATTGAGTTTTATTGGTATGATTTTTCCTGCAAATATTTTTAACGAGCCAACATTTTACATCTTTTATAAAATGTTTTTGTATAATTGACATTTAAAAAGAGTCTTATAAACTATTATGTGATGTTCATTATAAATCTATAAGCCCATATTTACATTGTTCCAGATTTATATGTTATCCAAGTATTGTATTCCTATATATCTTTTAGTACTTATCGAATACTACAACACTAATTCCATCTATCTTTTCTTTATTCACAACATATTTATGTCCGGTCTAGACAATCAAATATACAACTCGATGTTAAAGTTTCCCGTCCAACAAGCATATTGTAAAACTTTGGTTTTTCGAATATTGCCATTAATCCAATTTTCATCTTCTTATTCTCAGCTTACACATATCTATGTTATGTGGGAATAATAATCATATGTGACAATAAATAATCTACACTATAAAAGATGAAGGGGAGCTCTCCAGCAATGACACATCAGCATTTATAAGCGAATAAAAAATTAATATGTGTCAACAATTAATTATAATTTTAAAGGATGTAATTTAAAATCATTTCATTTGAATCTAACTATTTAGAAATTATTAAAACACAAACATAAAATAAATAAAAAAATCAGATTTAGTTTTTTAAAAACATACGATTTATACGCATATTTTATGTTCTTCGCATGATTTAATCGTTCTCTCCGAACAAAGCGAAGATAATTGAATATTAATACAAATAAAGAATAGAGAGAACAATAATGTTTTTATGAATATTAATTTTATGTTTTTTTGTCATATTCTTCTCTCTAATTATCAAAAATAGAGAGAAGAATATGATAAAAAAAAATTAAAAAAATATGAACAAACAAGTATACAAAATTTTAAAACACGGAAAAAGAAGTAGAATCAATAAAATATATGGGGAAAAAAAAAAAACTCAAAATGTTAAAAAAAGAATTAATGTTAGAATTCGGATAAACGAAAAGGACATGAGAAACAAATAAATATTTATTAAATAATGTATGGAAAAGTTTAAAAGAACGACTAATAAAAATAAAAATAAAATAAAATTTGGTAAAGAAATGTAAGAAAAAATAATCAAAATAACCGTATAAAAAATCTCACTTATAACACAAACTAAAGTAATCACATTTTTTCTTCTGTGAATTACTAGGAACATCAATAAAAAAATTATTAAAAATATGTAAAATAATATTGATAGTTAAAATAAAAATCTAAAAACATATTAAGTATTTGATTTGAATCTAATTCCGGCGAATGGATACGAGTACAAAATGATAAAAAGTAAAAATTATTATTAAACTATTTTCTAATCCATTACTTATGTTTTGAATTTATAAATAGTTTAAACAAAAACTTGTTGATTTAATAAATAGTAATTTTGTATGAATCGGATACCAGAAAACGAAAACGAAAACGAAAGAGTTTCTCTCTCTGAAAGATCTAAGTGAGAGAAGTGAGAGAAACTTGGCAAAGCTATCTCTTTTCTCTCTCTTCTCTCCTGCGATTTTATTGCGATTTTACCTAGCTGTCTTCTGCCGCCGCCATGGCCGGAATTGCCTCATTTCGGCCTCCTCCGAAGCCTAACCCAAATCCACCGCTGGGTTCTTTCCATTTCCCTCCCTTGTCTCCCCACGTTTCCCCTTCTGGTGGTGTTCAGTTTGATTCATCTCCTAGTTTAGCGCCCTGGGGTCCCCCAGCGCAGGTTCTCTTTGCTAAATCCACTACTGTTCAAGCCGAACAGGTTGTTACTAATTCATTGATGGAGATTGTTGACTCTAATAGCAATGCCTCCAAGAATATTCAGCAGCAAGACAACGCTTATGTAGATATCACTATGCAAGAATCCACTGTGGGTTCTTCATCTATCTCACCTTGTCATGATGCTACAATTCCTGCTAGTACAGTGACCGTCTCTACTATAGTCTCTCCACCGCCCTGCGGTTGAGAGTTCTTCAGCCCTTCCACCTTCTCCTCAAGCTCATATCTCCTCAGATCTGCCTTCGTTTTCTCAAGAAGCGGTTGACACCTGGGCAGCAAGAATGCAATCTTCCGTGGACAAAAACTTAAAAAGTTCACTAACCCTAGCCTTTCCCCAGATGGAATTCCTAGAGTAAAAATCCCAGATTCGGTGTTCCAAAGAGGAGCAGACCTTCATCACGACTTTGTTCTCGGTATTTTCATGGGCAAGAGCCCCTCCTTTGGCCGCATCCAGAGTGTTCTTACCCACATATGGGGCAGAGGTATGAAACTTAAGATTCACCTTCGGCCTGAATCTCGTTCAATTCTAGTACGCATCCCTAATGCTTCTGTTAGAACCAAGATTATTGAGCAAGAGATTTGGCATATTGGAAACTCATTGTTCTATGTTGCCCAATGGTCTGCTTCTTTGGCTATGAAACCTCTGTCTATCACCTTAATCCCCCTCTGGACTCATGTGAAAGGGATTCTGTTTGATCTCTACACCCAAGAGGGATTTGGCAGGATCGCTGATCTGCTAGGCTTTCCTGTTGAATGTGATGATTATACTAGAAAAATGGTCAACATTAACATTG
The DNA here is from genome assembly GCA_020283515.1 of Alliaria petiolata. Lineage (NCBI taxonomy): Eukaryota > Viridiplantae > Streptophyta > Magnoliopsida > Brassicales > Brassicaceae > Alliaria > Alliaria petiolata. The sequence continues at coordinate 250,137 of JAHZTW010000074.1, forward strand.
CTCACCTAAAAGTAAAAGCAGATTGCACTAAACCTCTCCCTACCTATGCAGAAATTGTAAAGGATAATGGAGATGTCGTACCTATTCATGTCCACTATCCTTGGATCCCTCTAACGTGTCCTTGTTGCAAACAGATGGGTCATCTGGAAAAATCTTGCCCTAACGCATCCTGGTCTTCTAAGGATTCCCCTAATCACCATGTCGCTGATCCGACCACCTCTGTTAAGAAGTCTGCAGGCTCTAAATCTTCTTCTCCTCCTGCTGCGCCATCCTCCACAGTAAGTAAAGATATTCCACCAGTGGGTTCTGGCTGTGCAGACAAGATTATGTCTCCATGTATAGATGTCACTGGATTTTCTGATGTTTCTGGAGTTTCTGATTTGGGTTTTCCACCCGCCACTGCCGAAGGGTCCCTTCCCTCCGCTACCTCTGTCAATCCTCTTTCGATTATTGGTTCGGGTATTTCTGCTAAGGCTTCTAATATTGGTAATCCTATTGAGGGTCATCTTCCTTCGTTTGGATCTCTTGTGATACCCAAGCCTTCTTCTGCCATTAATCTGCCAGGAACTGGCTGTCTCTCTGAGCATGAACAAAATCCACCTGGTGATCGAATAGGTGTTGTTGTCTTTGGAAAGCACTCCATTGATACATATATTTCTAAGCAAGAAAAAGTTACTCATCTACTCGCCCTCCCTGCTCATGCTTCTTTCAGGCCTGCGGTTCAAAGATTATTCAAAACTTCTCTCACGCAATCTTCTAGCAGAGCTAACAAAAAAATCACATTTTGCTTCATCAAAAACAAGGGAGATTGAAGTAAAAAATGCCTTCTCTTGCCTTGATGTCGCTACTATGGATTCTGGCCCCGCTGGGATGTCTATGTCTACCGCCCCTTTTGCTTTCCCTCCTCATCAGGATATCTGATTATCTGATTCTTCCCTTGCAGTGGGTTCACTCCTTACCCAAGGAGAGACCCAATCATAAATAATTGTTTCTCGCAACATCTAAATCGCAATTGGGATAGCAACTGTATTTGGTTTTCGCTGGTGAGATCAGGTTTCCTTACTAGTCGGCGATCGACTATTCATTGTTATAATCTCTTCACGGCTTCTCGTCACCTAGAAACGTGAATTGATTATGGGTCTTCAATTAGGGGTCTTCATCTGGGCTTTTCTGTTATCCAAAAATGGGCTTTTTCTCATCTCCTTGTTGGGTCTTGGTCCTCCTTTTGTTTAGTGGATCTTAACTAAAGTTGGCTTATTGTAAAAACTATGGTAAGCACTTTTGCTTCATTTAAATTAATGCACAAAAATGTTCAAAAAAAAAAAAAAAAAAAAAACTTGGCGAAGCTTGTTGATTTATTAAGTGCTAAAATGAGATAACACTTTTATTTTATTTAACATTTAAACAAAAAAAAACACTTTTATTTTAGTGACAATTCTGGAAATAAGATCCCTACAAGGCTCAATGTTTGGGCCATAATTAATTATATGGTGGGCCTCTCTTTTCGAAAGCTCCGCCTTCTCTCTTCACCTTCTAAAGCGATTGCTGTTCTTCGGCTCCGGCGGCTACCATAGCGTCGGGGCTGTGCCTCTTGTTCTGTTTTTCTGTTTATCTCCCTTGCTATTGGCCGGTTCTCTCTTTGGATGGTTGGATTTTAATTTTATCGATATTTTCTTAGATCTAGATTTATAGATCTGGTCTTTGATTGTGGACCTAGTTTTATTTTCTTTCATCTGCTTAGATCCGGCTTTTAGTCTTCTTTTAGGGTTCTGGTTTTCCTCGCTTCTGACCTTTTCAAAAGCGTTAAGAGTGGTCCTAGTTAGTGTTCCTTGGTTCTTCTGTTGCGCTCCGTTCTCTTCAATTTCCACTAGTTTGTGTTCGCCTTAGTCTAGCTGTCTGGTTCGCCCTTGTGATAGGTTCTCGTTGTGGAGGTATCTACTACGCTAGCTCTATTTCCTTTTTAGGTTTGGGGTTGGTTTCTAGACGAAGCATTGGTTTCGATCGTCAGGTCTTCTCTTGCGAGGAGGTGAGCAGTCTTTGGTCTGTAGGTCCTGGAGGGTGATTCGCGAGTGTCTGCGTGAAGAGTTGGTGGTCTCCTTTGGCGTTTTTCCGGATGGCGTTCAAGGCTCTTGATCCTTGAGGTTTTGTCGTCGCGAGTGCTTTGGGTTTGTGAAGTTCCGATGTTTGTAGTAGTTTCTGGTGCTGCTGGTGGGTTGATTTTGCGCTCCTTTCTTCCGTTGTTGTTGCTGCTTTCAGCTTGGAGTAGTTCTCTTTGTCGGTTCTGCTCAAGTGTTTGTTGGTTCTTGGCTCAGCTTGGTGTCTCCCATTCGTATAGAAAAGTTCGTAGTTAAAACTCGTTTCATCAGTGTTAGCTTTAGTGGGGGTTATTGGTTCTAATATTTTAATGGATTTAGAAATCTTTTTTGGATTTATAAAATACTCAAATCCACTCAAATAATAAGGTTAAATCTTGTATTTGAGTCTTTGTATTTTAGTCATGAAAACACTTCTAAATCCATTCAAATCCAATAAAAATCAAAATCTTTATAACACTTGGATTTTAAAATCATAGAACCAATAACACTGGATTTGGTTTGGATTTCCAAATTCATTAAAATATAAGAACCAATAATACCCCCTTAGTCATGAAAACACTTCTAAATCCATTCAAATCCAATAAAAAATCAAGTCTTTAAAATACTTGGATTTTAGAATCATAGAACCAATAACACTGGATTTCAATATAGATTTTAAAATCATAGAACCAATAACACTGGATTTCAATATGGATTTTAAAATCATAGAACCAATAACACTGGATTTGGTTTGGATTTCTAAATCCATTAAAATACAAGAATCAATAACACCCCCTAAGTGGGGGTTATTGGTTCTTATATTTTAATGGATTTAGAAATCTTCTTTGGATTTATAAAATACTCAAATCCACTCAAATAACAAGGTTAAATCTTGTATTTGAGTCTTTGTATTTTAGTCATGAAAACACTTCTAAATCCATTCAAATCCAATAAAAATCAAAATCTTTATAACACTTGGATTTTAAAATCATAGAACCAATAACACTGGATTTCAATATAAATTTTAAAATGATAGAACCAATAACACTGGATTTTAATATGTATTTTAAAATCATAGAACCAATAACAGTGGATTTGGTTTGGATTTCCAAATTCATTAAAATACAAAAACCAATAACACCCTCTTGGTTCCGTTGGTTCATTTGCTAGTTTCTCTCTTTAGTGTTGAATATTATGTGGTTTCCCTTGTTTGGGCTTAAGGCTCCCTCGTTTGGGCTTTGATTCCGGGGATTTATTGTTATTCCGCCGGCTTTCGTATATTCCATCTTGTATTTCAACTTTGGTTTATAATAATAATCAGATGACAAAAAAAAAAAAAATCCCTACAAGGCTATATACTTAAAACATTTATTCTCTCTAGTTGTGAGGTGGTTGATATGAAACCCAAACAATCTGTTTCTTCACAGGGAAGAAGTAGTGAGTATAAGTCATGGGGCCAATCTATGAATTATCCACGCAGGAGTCCCGTTTACGTCTTGAAGAGAATACTGCAGCCTGCAGATCAAACACACGTGTTCCACAATCATACATTAGCAAACATTGGCTATGGCTAATTTTCTGTGCTTCTAAGCCAAATTAAGACATTAGTTTCCTCTTCATGCTCTTCAATTTCAAGCTATTTCAGGAAATAAAGATTAGAGGCACCTGTCATGCAAACGAGATGGCTGTCCCTGCCAAAACTCGAAAAGGTTTGGTTTAAGTCTGAATCCTCCCCAGTTTTTCGGCTTTGGTATCACACTTCTGCAAGCAAGAAAACAACAGTCATGGGCTCTTTGTAAGTCTTAGTCATCAATCAAGAACATCAAATCAAAAAGAGTGTTCTTTGAAGAGTTTTTAAGAGATTTAGAACTCACCCATCTGAATATTTTTTCGTTAGTTCTTCATACTCATCGTATAAAACATGCCTGCCAGGTACTACAGAGCTCTGATAGAAACCAAAAGTTTAAAGCATGAGGGTCCAAAGCAAGCTCCTAACATCATATGAAAACATTTTCAGAACTGCAAGAATTCATAAGGCACCTGCTTGCTAACGATAGCACCGATCTGACTTCCTCTAGGACGACTATGATAGTAATTCTCGGATTCTGCCTCGGATATTCTCTCCACTGGTCCTTCAATTCTTACCTGTTTGGTACAGTGAGAACGGATATTATTACTGCTAAATGATATTTAGTTACTAATTCTTGTGTATCAGTAGTAGTGGAAGCATCTGGCTTTGAAGAACAGAGTATTCTACTAGAGCAGATGGCTAACGATCAGCTAGAACAAAAGGTTAAGGGAGATGAAAACTCATACCTGCCGGTTCAAACTTTCCCAGTAAAAAAGAAGTGCTGCACAAGGATTTTCGGTTAAATCAGATCCCTTTTTACTTTCGTAGTTAGTGAACCTGCATTTTACTTTCGTAGTTAGTGAACCTGCATTTTACAATTACAATTGCACACAAAGATCTTCACACCCAAATTCATAGAAGAAAAGGATGAGGATGTACTAACCAGACAAATCCATTCTCATCAAAGCCTTTCAGTAAAACCATTCTTGATGATCTGCAGTAAGTATCAGGCTCATTAGAAAAGTTAATGAGAAAGAAACTAAACAGGTAAATCTTGTGTCCAATGCAAATTTGTGCATGTTCTATCTATTATTATAGCTTAAGATGTACTCAAAGCATTAATCACTCATGATCGAGATTCAGGTGTGCAGAGACACTAATATATATACTTGCAACTACTTCAAAAAAGAGTGGAACAAGAAAAAAACATGTTATAAATTGCATATCATGCAGCAAATAGGAAACCTGAGACACACTTTGTTGTATCACATGCTGTATATCACACAACAACAAGAAATCATAGCTGGATGCATCTCATCCTATTGCAGAAAGCTATATAAAGTTCCACCATTCTAGATAACCCTGACATCTAAGAGAGATGGACACAAAAATATTTTGGAACATGGTTCATCAACATATTGTTCCATGGAGTGAAATCTCTTGAAACATCAAAGTACTCTTACGGTTTTCTGTCCTTGTTCGTCGTAGATAAAGCCATAGCATTTGTTTCTCTTAATCCAGAAGCAACTGCCTCATCAAACCATTTACGGAACTGCAAAAGAAGAATGAACTGTTTTAGCAAAAAAGGATACCTAATCTCTAGTAAGAAACCACAATAACTAAGCAGTGAGTAAACTAGCAGAAAAAGTTATTGATTAGCCATTAAAAATGAGCAAAAGTGATAAATAAAATTATTACATCAAATAACAAAATGAGTTGTGTGCTACAAAGACACTTCATTTTTTATTTTCTGGGAGCAATATAACTTTGTGCTCATTCATTATCCGTGATTGTAGAAGGGGGACGATACAGATAAGCAAACACAAATAAATGAATTCATACCTGTAAAGTAGGATCAGTTTCAACCTGGTCCTCGAGCAATTCTGGAGAGACATAGTTCACTCTCATTGCTGATATGTCAACTTTTGGAGGTTTACCAATTCTAACACACATCGATGTCCCAGGGTAACTAGGAAGCTCGAGCTTATATTTTTCTGCAACTTGAGGTGGTACAAATCTGCCACCTAAAAAGTGATGAGGGCCACAAAATCTCTTCGCACATAATTTTGGGGCAGTCAAAGATACCTAACAAGAGTTAAAAGATTCAATTAACAAAGCAGTTCTACTTATGTATGATAATAGCAAATGATGCAAATGAAAAAAGAGTTGTGTAAGCATTTCATCTAAGGCATACCAACATGTCAGGCTTAATTCCTCCACCTTCATGGTCTCCTTCTTCAACGTGCCAACCAGAGGGAATATCCACAGAGACAATGACAGGGTGTTTTTGGAGCGTTTTCTCAGAGTTTCGCAAAGACACTAATCTCCGGAGAAGGTCATCAAAAGGAGGCCTTGGAGCACCTACATGTGCAAACATTGACATCAAAAAGCAACTGAAACACAACACAAATGAAAATCGGTGCATAACTGAACTATTCAAGACTTTCTCTCCATAACCTTGCTGTTCAATATGAATTTACTTCCTAAACTATTCATGTGGGCAGAAGAATAGTTACCATGAAACGAAAACCCAAAAATTGCATCTACGACGACATCAAAGTCCTTTGACAAGTCCTCTGGCAGATCTTCGACAGAAATGAAAGGGACTGAAAGTGACTCCAACTGCAGAAACAGACAGTTTCAGCAGGCAGTAAGGATCAGAAAAAGCTAACAAATTCTTAAAATAAGCAGCGCTTTACAAACCTGGGTGACTAGTCCAGTATAAAGTGATTTGGCAGTACGTTTGGGATAACAGATAGACGGTTTATATCCAAAGTGGTGAAGATGCCTCGCCGCCACAAGACCATCACCACCATTGTTTCCAGGACCACAGATTGCTAGAACACGGCTATATTCACTCGGTTTATAAACCTGGAAAAATATTGTAGACTTTACAACCAATGTACACAGCAAGAACAAAATTTGTAACGCTAAAAATCAACTGTGATAACCATGTTTGTGTTCCATTTCCTAATTAGTATAGTTCTTCTCCCAGTTGAGTTTTATTTTGGCTTCTAATATATAGTTATGAAGTCCCCACTTGTGAGACTCGCTTAGAGAAAGCTTTAGAGGTTCACCGGTTTCAAAGGTCAAAGCTTTGAGCTTTGCTATATGGTTTCACATTTGGAGATCCGTTATGGTTTGATTCGGCAATAAAGAACGCTTTTTTTTTATGGGTTTTACTTCATTATGTTCTTTAACTCCAACAAAAGCTTTAAGCTTTCGTATAAGGTATAGTACTAACAATCTTCCTCAAACTCGCGAAACAAAACAAAATTGTGATAAGTTAAAAGGTAAAAGCTTTGAGTTTTGTTAAATGGTTTGATTCTGCAATAAAGAACGCTTTTTTATTGGGTTCATACTTCATTCTGTTCTCAATTCCAACAAAAAGCTTTGAGCTTTCTAATACTAACTATCTTCCAAGAAAGAGAACACTATGAGAAAGAAAAATTGGGTCGAGCAGTGTCTAAAAATCCAACGGTTGCAATCAATTACCTCAGCAATTGATGTTGCGACACTAAGACCAGCCAATTCCTGCAAGAAGATCAGAAAATCGATCAATGATCAGGCGAGACAAACAAAAGCAGAATAGAGAAGAAGAAACAAGAGAAAACAGAGACCATGAGCTGATCAACGGTGAAGCCGAGAGGACCCATCAAGGTCTCATCAATCTCGGCGGCTTCTCGCTGCGTAAGATAAGACACTGCTCCTGAATCTTGCATGTTTGGTATGGGTTTGGTAGAGAAGCTCCGAACGCGTAGACGAGAGCTCTGGCTAGGAGTGATGAATCGTTTGGTGGGTAAAGGAGGAAGAGAGAAGGGAGAGTAGTATTGTTGTGGAGAGAGAAAGGGTTTGGGAGAAATTGGGAGTTGTGGTGATTGGAGGAAGAAGGAGAATGTCATTGTTGTGACTCTACGCATCACAGACTTCATTTTAGCCCCAACAAAACAATCGTTCTGACCCCAAATAAGCCACTTAGTTCGGTTATCCATATCAAATTTGGGTCCATTGCTGCCTAATTCATTTTTACAAATTAGTTGGAGTTTCCAATATTAATTCAAAATAATTCACAGAAACAATGTGTAGTAAAGTGTCATTTTCTACGTTTTTATTGCGTATATGACACCCACCAAAATTTTTTGCACCCTATCTTATTCGGTCAAGGACACATTACACATACACATTCTTGCTTGAAGTTTGTGGTGTGTTAGAGCATATGGTAAGACTGCTCTTACCTTTTTATTATTTTTATTATTATTATTTTCTTACAAACAGATTTACAAAAAAAAAAATCGACCAATCGAATCTCGACACGTGCGAACTTTCTTCAGAACCGATTCATCAGTCTCTCCCCAAAGAGACGTTTCTCTCAAAACTCTACACATCATTATTTTTTTAATTTTTTTCTTAATCTTTTTGGTTAAGAGCTTTTATAAAGCTCTGCATTACAGATGCTCTTAGAAGTGATGGATGCAGAACCGTGTCTTGTGTATATAAAATAAGGCATTAGCATAAGGCCACATAAAAGTGAACATAATTATATGATCACATTTTTTTCCAAAATTAGGCTTTTATATATGCATTTAGATTGTTTGTTTGAGAACTCATAATATTATTAAACCTTTTACTATCACAAGAGAAGTTATATAATTTGGACGTGTTTGAAAACTCAAATATGTAAATTTGATGAATGATTTTATAGAAAAAAGTGAATGCAAAATTGTAAATTTCTATATTATCATTATATTGTATATTTTTATAGAATATTAGAATTTTTTTAAATTTATTTTAGTTATAATGAAAGCCACATTTTTTTTATCTACCTAAGACGACACTGGGTGAACGGTTGTTCTTTGTATAGAATTGACCTTCGCAAAAACAAAATGATTACGGCAGTTACTAAATCTTAGTATATAGTGACCATTATTAGTTAGTAGTTACAACTCTTAAACATATATAACTATACGTATAAATACATCGACGTAACCTGATATGCTCTCAAATTTACCTTAGATCTACTCTCTCAAATTAAGAGATCAGTTGTAGTATTTAGAGATCGAATCCAAAAGGAAGGGATAGTCACACAACAAACTTCTAAGTTCGAATTAAGCTAAGTGAGAATGTAAAACTAAAAGACAGAAAGCAGTTAAAAGCGATGTAAGTTCAGGAGACGAAACGCTAGGTTTAGGAAAATTCTCAGGTGATCTAAATTGCAGGTCTAGGCAGAATGTTAGGAATTATGAAGAACTGTTCTAGAACTCGAAACACTAGTGTAAAATCAACCAACTCTCGCTGCGAAGATTATCTATGCCTAAACCCTAGAATTTCAAATCTCTTTGCAAATTCAAACAATTCAGACAAGCATTAGTAACAGGTTGGATTGTTCACAAAATCTTAAACCAAATCTCTTTGCGAATACGTATTTTGCTCATCTAACATTAGTTCATGCAATTAATAATACTCTCACATCTATTAATTAACCTAAGATAAGATTCTAGGTCGCGAAGCTAGAATAAGCATTAAACACAAATCCAGATGAAGAACTCTAATGATTTTATCCTAACAATTTAATTCGACCTAACAATTCATTAATCACCTTTGAAAAACCCTAAACCTAACAAGCAAACTACTCAGACATGATTAATGAAACAGAAATCATAATTTGAATAGAAAGCATAAAAGAAATCAATAGAATCAAAGGAGTTCCAAATTTGCTCTGAAGGAGACAAATTCTTCTCTCTAAAATCTCTCTAAAAATCTCTCTCTAAATAATGTGTGTTTTATGCCTAAACAATGGCTGAAAAACTATATTTATAGGCCTAGGTTCGCATCTTCAATTCCTTGGAGGATTAGGAAAAGTCTTGGAGATTTCCTTTTCTTCAAAATATGGAAACTTCTCGATTCTGGAAATTGGAAAACCTGGTGTCGATCGACACTCATCGTGTTACAATTCGTGACTTCATTCCATTAAGCTCCAAAATGTATCCAAATCTCCAATTTATCTCCAATTGTACCTGAACCTGTAAAGACTCTATATAGACTCGAAAATAGCCAAAAGACTCTATAAAAACACTTATATCATGGTCTAAAAATGGGTAAAAACCATGATATATCAACTCCCCCAAACTTAGCTTTTGCTTGCCCTCAAGCAAAACAAAAACCAAATATAGAGTCGAAGTTTGAAAACCGAAATATCCAGCTAACCTTCAGAACGCCACAATCATTAACACTCTTGAATCCACATGCTGTAGAGCCAACCTTAGGTAATGTTCAGTGTACTTACCACAAGCTTAGCAATCTCCCACTTTGAATCCAGATCCTTTCCTTGGTAAAATTTCGAACTCTAACAGTGGTATTGCCACATAACTTTTCTGATTCTTTCCCTTCCTTAGGGCCTGAACAAGATTTTCTTTGTACAGCTCTCCTATTTTCTCTTTCCTTTGTCAATTGTTGCCCATTTTCAGGGTGTTTTAATATCTTTTCATTGACTCTTCTTATTCTTTTGAAGTCTCGGAAAGTAGTGCTACTCTCTACTTGTGTTCCTTGTGAGGAGACAGGTTCAAGAGCACTTACTAATATTGTTCCTTGTGAGGAGACAGGCTCATGAGGTTCTTTGTACTATTCCCAGACTTAGACTCTTTTTCTTTTCTCAAGGGAAAATCAAGGAGAGACTGCAATTTTCTATTTGTTCAGACTGAAAGAGGAATCAAGTTCTGCGCGTACCTAGTTCTCATAAGGGGACCTGAACTCTCTCTGTTAGATTGATCCACTTGCAGCTTTCTACTTAGTAAGACCTGTAATCAATTACTAAAGCAATGGTCCTTCAAGTGTCAACATTCTGTGGTTAGTTCCAAGAAAAGTTGAAAATTTCAACTGATTTTGACTCAATAAAACAAAGTTTTTGACTGACTCAAATGACTCTCAAAACAAAACACAAAGTCAGTAATCACCTCCCCCAGACTTAAACAACACTGTCCCCAGTGTTATCAAGCCCGAAGTTGGCTAAAAGAAAGATTAGAAACAACATAAAAGATCAGATAGAAGACTTACCTTCGTGTGCGCGTGGTGTCGATCGACACTATAGTGGTGTCGATCGACACTAGTCAATGTCTAGTCCAATGTCGCCTTTTTCAACTGACTAAAACTAGGACTTAGTAAAACCAAAACAAAATAAAAAGAAAAACGTACCTAACAGTGGGTTGCCACCCACTCAGCGCTTGTTTTCAGTCATTAGCTTGACTGTGTTCAGGTTTAGACGTCTGGTGGATCAGACGATGGCATTGAATTCTTCCCAGACGAATGTCTTCTCATCCATGGTGGTGTGTAAGCATTAGGTGCATGAAAGCGACCAAGGAAATGAGGAACACCAGCAGGGCGGGACTTGACTTCGGGTGGGACACTTCGTTTCCCTGCAGAATCATCAAAAGAAACACCAAGCCTTCTACGAGAATCTCGTGGCTTGCATAAGTGTAAAGTATCTTTTGAACCTTGGATATTCTTATTGAGAGGATCAGGAGGTTTGGAATTGATTCCAGGAAATGCATACCTTTGTTTTCTTCGAGGTTTATGGCATGTAGGATGTGGAGGCATCTGTTTGACCAAAGATGATAGACTTGCAGCAGTAGAAGCGACTTGTGTCGTGATCTACGGAGGGTGTCGATCGACACCAATGTAGTAGCTCGAATCTCTGCACTTTTTCTGCATTTCAGCTCCGCAATCCTTGTTTCCATGATGAAAACGTCTTCTTCCATCAACTTGGCGTTGTTTAGACCTTCATCTTCGCTCAATGTTATGAAGATATGATTGTTTCCACTCCAATCTTCTAGCTCAACAACTTTATCAGAATTCTCAGCCAATGCTTGGTTGCTCACTTGCTCTTTAGGATCCAGCTTTTCTCCAGCAATTACAGCAACACAAGAGATGTGTTTGGAAGTTCCAGTAGTAGGGATAACTTTGTAGAACACTTCTTTGTCAACATTAGAGAAAGACATTCTCTTATTGGGCATGTCTACAATAGCTCCTACCGTGGCCATGAATGGTCTTCCAAGGATGAATGGTATGCTAGACGTTCTGCTTACTTCCACAACCTGAAAATCCGTTGGAACTAGGCAATTCCCAACTTTGACAAGTAAGTTTGAAATTGTACCATATGAGACTGTGGTAGAAGAATTGGCGAATTCAAGAGTCATGCTTGAAGGGTGAATGTCAGCAATCCCCAGCCTCTCTGCAATGTCTTTTGACATGAGGTTCACGCTAGCTCCTGAATCGCAGAGGGATTGTTTAAACTCAACTCCACCAATGGAGCATGGAACCACAAACATCCCAGGATCTTCAACCTTAAGTAGTTGCTTCATTGGTGGTGGTGTTTCCCTTGCTTTGTGAAAGAGTTCTTCCATCTCTTCAAAGCTTTCTCTGTTATTCTGGAAGAAGGCACACAAAGGATATCTCTCATAAGCCTCATCAAAGGAGATCTCCTTAGGAATCATCTCCACTTTTTTGTTGAAAGCAGCCAGCTTCTCTGCACTAATGGGCGGTCTTAGATGTTTGGGTAGAGGAGGATTTGGAATATTGGCCTTGTAGACTCTTTCCAATGCAACTTGTGAAGCTTCACGTGATGTCTGAGAGTGGTGTCGATCGACACTGATGTTTCGTGTCGAGGATGCTGTGTCGATCGAGCTTGATCCGTCCGGTTTTTCCTTGAGTGTCGATCGACACACAGTAGTGTCGATCGACATTGACTCCGCAACATTTTCTACATCTTCAAGCTCCTCGAATTCTTCAGTACTTAGCCCTCTTTTCTGCACAGGCTGAAGGTTCCCTCCATTCTGGATCTTGATGGCATTCACATGGTGTCTCGGATTCACGTCTGCCTTTCCAGGAAGAAATCCTTCTTGTCTCTTCAAAGCTCCTGCAGTTTGAGCTACTTGGACATCCAATTGCTTCATATGAGTACCTAGAGACTCAATTTTCCCATTCAGATCAGTGTACAAGACATCGATCTTCCCATTGAAGTCCACATTCATCTTCTGTTGTCCCTCCAAGATTTGTTGAATCATGGACTCCATCTTATTGTCTTTAGCAGGAGGATTCTGGTAAGAAGAAGAAACATAAGTTTTATTGAAGTTGTTGCTTTGAAAAGGCTTCTGGTAAGAAGAACCATAGTCTTGCTGATTGTTGAACCTCTGTCCTTGAAAACCAGCACCATTGATGTAATTGACTTCTTCTTGCTCTGGCTCAAAGGTCTCCACTTCTGCAAAGTGGACTTGCTTCTTTCCCACTAGAAGGTTATGCATAGAGTCCAACTTAGCATTCACCTGAGCAATCTGATTCTCATCCAAATTTCCAGCTCGCTTCTTCCTATCAAGATCTGCATTCTTGGTACTATTGCTAGAAACCAAATTCTCAATCCGCACATATGCATCTTCTGGATATCTAGTGTTGAAGTTTCCATTGCTGGCAGCGTCCAGAGCCATCTGGTACCTCCAATCAATCCCTCTGTAGAAAATTCCCAGTAGTTGTGGCTCGCTGAAACCGTGATGTGGACAGTCTCTCTGGTAAGCCTTGAATCTCACCCAAGCAGCCTTGAATCTCACCCAAGCAGCCTTGAATGCTTCAATTGGTCCTTGAGAGAATGTAGTGATCTTCATCCTCAGCTCCTCAGATCTTGCATCATCAAAGAAATTGCATAAGAATGCATTCTTTGTTTCTTCCCAAGTGGTCAAGGATCCTGGATCCAACTTCTTCAGCCAGTATGATGCATCTCCAGCAAGCGAGTAGGGGAAAAGCTTGCAGAAAAGATAATCATATGTAACTCCATTGGCCTTGATGCTTGATGCCAAGTCTTCAAATCTCTCAACGTGGTCCATGGGATGCTCATTAGGAAGACCATGGAAAGGATGCTGAGCCACCAAAGTGTAGTAAGCAGGCTTCAACTCAAAGTCATTCCTCTGGAATGCAGGAGGACGGATGGCAGCTCTATTAGAATAGAACTGGTCTGGTCGGTTGTACTCGCCAAGTGTTCTTTCACGTCCAGCGTCTGCATGTGCTCGGTGTCGATCGACACCAAGGTTGTGTCGATCGACACCATCGAGCACCTCTTGTTCGACGACAACAGCTCCATTGTCATCGAGTCTCTGGCCTTGAGCGTTCCTCCTATGCCCTTCTCCATCCACCAAGTTACCAGCTTCGTCGCGGATCAAAACCATGAAACCAGCCATCTCTGTCTGCGGAGGGTGTCGATCGATGCTACTAGTGTCGATCGACACTCGGGAAGATGCTCGGTTCCTACGTTCGAGATGACCGAGCTCCTGGTTGAGTGCGATTAGTTCCTTGTCCTTGTTGCTTCTGGTAATGCGATTAAGCATGCACCTGAAAACAAGAATAAGAAACTAAAATTAGTAACCAAAAACAAAAATTAAAACCTAGACAAAATTCTAATACTAGAAATCTGTAGGTAACTAATCTCCTTCCCCGGCAACGACGCCAAAATTTGATATGCTCTCAAATTTACCCTAGAGCTACTCTCTCAAATTAAGAGATCAGTTGTAGTACTTAGGGATCAAATCCACAAGGAAGGGATAGCCACACAACAAACTTCTAAGTTCGAATTAAGCTAAGTGAGAATGTAAAACTAAAAGACAGAAAGCAGTTAAAAGCGATGTAAGTTCAGGAGACGAAACGCTAGGTTTAGGGAAATTCTCAGGTGATCTAAATTGCAGGTCTAGGCAGAATGTTAGGAATTATGAAGAACTGTTCTAGAACTCGAAACACTAGTGTAAAATCAACCAACTCTCGCTGCGAAGATTATCTATGCCTAAACCCTAGAATTTCAAATCTCTTTGCAAATTCAAACAATTCAGACAAGCATTAGTAACAGGTTGGATTGTTCACAAAATCCTAAACCAAATCTCTTTGCGAATACGTATTTTGCTCACTAACATTAGTTCATGCAATTAATAATACTCTCGCATCTATTAATTAACCTAAGATAAGATTCTAGGTCGCGAAGCTAGAATAAGCATTAAACACAAATCCAGATGAAGAACCCTAATGATTTTATCCTAACAATTTAATTTGACCTAACAATTCATTAATCACCTTTGAAAAACCCTAAACCTAACAAGCAAACTACTCAGACATGATTAATGAAACAGAAATCATAATTTGAATAGAAAGCATGAAAGAAATCAATAGAATCAAAGGAGTTCCAAATTTGCTCTAAAGGAGACAAATTCTTCTCTCCAAAATCTCTCTAAAAATCTCTCTCTAAATAATGTGTGTGTTATGCCTAAACAATGGCTGAAAAACTCTATTTATAGGCCTAGGTTCGCATCTTCAATTCCTTGGAAGATTAGGAAAAGTCTTGGAGATTTTCTTTTCTTCAAAATATGGAAACTTCTCGATTCTGAAAATTGGAAAACCTGGTGTCGATCGACACCTTGCGTGTAAATCCGCTCATGACTTCATCACTTCGTGACTTTATTCCATTAAGCTCCAAAATGCATCCAAATCTCCAATTTATCTCCAATTGTACCTGAACCTGCATAGACTCTATATAGACTCGAAAATAGCAAAAAAACTCTATAAAAACACTTATATTATGGTCTAAAAATGGGTAAAAACCATGATATATCGTAACCTTATAAGAAAAGTTATATATAATTAAGAAGTTTTATTTTTTGGGGTCATCTTGGTAATATATATTGCGATCAAGGTTTTGAAGATTACATAGCAACCATCTAGTAGGCCAAACGCAAGCCATCCCCAGACATCACTAGGCCTTAACGAAAAAACAACAAGGCAAAAATGATGACCTGAGACTAAATATTCTAACACCAGGGACATCACCTGAGACAAATCAAACAGAGGATTTGAGGCGCATATGGTTGAAAACGGTCATCTACCGCTAGGCTTTTAGCAATTACTTATATAAGAAGTTAATGGTAGTTAATGGGGTTACTAAAATTGCTCATTCCATCATCTGATGGTTTTATAAAAAAAATCAATGCACGAGTCAAAGTATAGTCGAGTTACGAACACTTTAAAAATCCCTCGTCTTGAACTTTAAAAATCTGCCTCTTCTTCACCAGTTTGTTGATCCTTCTTCCAAAATAAGATGCTACGAGTGAGGTTGCTAACCAATAAGTCTTCTATCTCACCATTCTATTTGGATGGCATAGGGCTTAACGGATCCACATTCCAAAAAAGGTATTGATATCAACCTAAAAAATGAAAACATGTTTGTAAAAACCAGAATTAAAACATTAACTTAACTTTCTCCAGAATCATAACCACTTGGTGATAGAGAAACATCAAGCAAGCAACCTCAATGTAAAACAAAGATTGTACCAACTAGGAGATAAAAAAAACTAGAATCTAGAGAAGATTTCATTTTTGATTAATGTGCTAACTTCTTAAAAACCAATTTGAAGCCGTCTAAGTAGAATAATGTATAAACAAGATAGGAGGCATCCTGAACATGAATCTGATGGACCAGAAACAGAAACATGAATCTCACCGATGAACCAGAAACAGAAACATGAATTAACACCATAATCAAATCGATCACCACAAAGAAAAGAGGAGGTGCATAACGTGAGAAATATAGAGAATCAATCATAGACGGGTTAGCTACAAACACAGAGATACAATAATCCAACAGAAGTGACATAATAACTTGTTTGGTATGTTCATCAGACAGTAGCATCAAGAGCATACTCCAATTGATATGACTTGGGGACCGTACACAACACGTCACACCACTCGAGCTCCCCCCAAACCTCACCATTCTCACGCCTCTCGAGAGTAATTACCGCACACCAAATCATCTTGCTTTTATCGCCACCGATACGCACAAGCTCAGCCCATAAAACTGCCAAATTTCCACCATAACCGGCCAACTGAAAACCGTAACTTACAAACTTAGGAAGTCCATTCAAACCCTTCAGCTTCCTCCACTCTCCTGCCTTGGTGTCATACCATTTGAACACTTCGGAACGATAACGATACAGTACGTTTTTGATCACGCAACAAGAAAACCATCCCAAACTCGGTTTCCAACCCCAAAACCTTTCCCATTGGCCTTCTTTGGGTTTGTAAGCCGAACCATTAGACAATCCAAACATGTAAACTTTTTCTCTAATCACTAAGCTCAAGAAAGTGGGAGGGCTCAACAACTCAGGCTCCCAAGCCTGGGTGTTTGGATGGCATTTTTTGCTGCCTCTTGCTACATATATCTTTCTATCAAGTACATTGATCGTCGGGTCCACCCACATGGTTCGAGCCTCGGTCGTAACACTGGACGATGGCGAATCATCAATGGGTCCGCCAATGTTGTAAATATCATTTGAAGGTCCACCAATGAGACCCGACCAGTGCGCAGGAGCAGAATGAGGAACTGAGGTTGGAACCAAAACATTCCCACTTGACCCATTAGTTAGGGTTTGATCAGGTTTCCGACAGAGTGTGAACCATCGAGGGTTAGGATCAGGATCGGACCCAAAGCACACATAGAGACAACTCTCCGTGCGGCCTAAAGACGATCGGGTCTTGTATAGCTCCGGTGAAGCTATGAGAGATCGAAATCTCTTGGAGACGAGGGAGAGAGTTGGATAGTGCAATCTAGAGATGCGAGCGAAGCAGCTCAACAGCAAATCATCGGGAAGCGAAAGAATTGGGGTCGCCTTACTCATCCTCTCTGGGGACATCATCGAGAGGAAATTGCCATTTATCAACTTCCAGATTTCTTAAGAAAAATTCTTAAAGGGCTAATTCAAATGTGGGTAATATTTAGAAATAGTGATCAACACATCTTTTCCACTGAGTCGGTCTCAAAAACAATAAATTAAAAGTTTCTAATTAAATAAATAAGAAGAATTTTAGTTGGAAAAAATATTAAATATCTACGAGTGGCGAAACTATATACATTGTAGACTTCGTCACATACTTATCTGTTCGAATGTGGCACTTTCTTCTATGGCAAGAAACCATAACCGAATGCCAACAAAAGCCTATACGTGAACGAAAGCAGGTCTCAAAAAGATAGTTTTGACAAGTCTATCCTAAACATAACAGCCTGGAAATTCTTGCACCATACTTAGACAAAACATTCATAAGGAATTACCTTAAAATGCACATGACAAAATTGACCCAGGCATGCAGCTATGGAAGACGACTTATGCGTATGCATCATTTACAATGATTCTCAACAAGAAATTCCCTCTTAACAATCCATGAAACTCAGAGATTAAAGTAACTTCAAGAAAAAAAAAGAGAGGTTTCAAGCATCGTCTCATGCAAGATCACATATATGAGGACACCAAAGATGATGGATAAGCTCTGCTCGTTTTGCTCTTCAGCCCGTGAATCCTAGCCGCTGCAGCCTTGTGAGACGTTTTCCCGGCGAACCGTGAATAACCATGCGACGATCTACATACGGATGGAAAGCCTCGGAGTCTCAACTTTCTATAAAGACATATAGTTGGTTCAGATCAAAAGTATATGATGAAAGTTATCGTTGTTTCTTCTCGCCTGATTCAATCTGCCTGAAACTCTAACCAGCGCAAATCTATCCAGTTGTACGGTGGAGGAAAGAAACGAATGAGTAAATGTATTCTAATCAATATGAAAGCAGATTGTCATTTGGAGTTTTTATATGAAAGTTATGACTGTGTTGTCGGACCTGATTTCTGCAGTGCAAGTCTGTGACCAGACAGAAGAGAAGGCGTGTTGCGAGTGATGTAGTGATGTGTTCGAGCTGATTTTTCTAAGAAGATTCATAACCAATAGAGCTAGGTGTCTGTAAAATATCTCGGTGTTAGCTATTGTGGTTTAGGAGTTAACACTTTTTACCGGGATTATTCTGTGCAGCGTGTATCCGTAACCAACTTGTTGAGTGTTGATTTTTTGGTTCGGAAAAAAAGGTTCGTTTATCCTGAAATTTTGCAGACGTGTTAAGGATATTAGGATCCATCTCTCGGTTGAACGAGAACCTCTATGAGACCAATGAGCATGAGTAAACATGATGTTAAAGGTGTGACACCAAATCTGTCCAAGAGAGGAGAAAAGTGAAGTGTATTCAGTCTTCGTTGTCAAGTGACTAAGGTGAGGGTTCGTGACCTGTGGATTCATATTATGCAATGGTCTGGTTCTGTAATCACATATGTTGAGTCTAGCAGATTGTTTGTTTATTGATAACTAGTATTTTTACTAGGTTTTTATCAATGCCTAAAGCATTCTTATCATTGTAGTACTTTAGGTTATCAATCCAACTTGGGTTAAAATACACAAGGAATGCAAGAACTAAGCAAATCTAAGCAATATTCGGTTTTAAGTGAGCAAAACTATTAATCTAGGTGATTTAAAATAAACTAGATGGCTATTAATTATCAAGAATTCAAACTAGATGATTTATTACTCTAAAGAGACAAACTTTAAAACTAAAGGTGATATTTTTAAATCTATTCAAGTGGTAGAAACATATTCGAGGTTGAGGTTCATGGTTTTGAGGATTAAAGGTTCGGTTTTAAGATTTTAAAAGAGTAGATCTACATATTTCTAATGAGCTATCCTTAAATCTAAAAAGTAAAGACTAGATTATCCACTTTCGTGGCAAGAACCCTTTCACAAACCTTCCCTCCTAACCCAACATCTCGGTGGAAAGGATGATTGATGAACATTAAGCAAAAATCTTAAAATGACTTGATATGCACCCTAAACATCCACCATCGTGTGAAAAGGATGTGCATATCTCTTGGTTTGGGTTTAAGGGATTCAGTAGGTCCTTTTGAGATAAGGAAATCCCTAGGATCCAAGAGACCTCCATCGAGTGACTCTAGGCTTTAAGCCTTCCAAACCAAGAAAGGATAAGAGATTAAGAACATTAAACACCAAAGACTCAACCTTTAAAACTCCTAATCCCCTCAACCTCAAATCCTCAAACGTCTACGCATGTTCGAACCCCCACTAATCATGAGAAAGAGGGAGCTAAACATGATCAGCTTAACAAAGAAGAAGATTTTATATTAAAAAGATAAGTACTTGCTATTAAAAATCAAAACCAAAGTATGTACCAAAGAGATTAGTAGCCAACTATCAAAACCTGGGGAGAACTTAAGGAACTAGTGAGGGATAAGTATGTACCAAAGAAATTAGTACCAAAGATCAAGGAACTTTATCCCAGAAGTTTCTTCTACCACATAGAACCCAACAATGCTCCACAAGCCAATGTCGAAGTCCAAGGTAAACTGCATGTTTCTAAACAATTACAAGGACTAACTTCTTATAGGCACAAGGAGAAATGCTACACTGCCACAAAAATTCTAAGTAAGAAAGCCACATCCTCAACGAAATCAAGTTGTGAAAAGAGGCGAGTAGTTCAAGCAAAGAAACCGGTTATAGTCTTGGATCCAAAGAAAACACCAAATTCAGTGATGACTAAGCCAGACTGGGATCAAACAGAGGTAAGTATCTCAGCTAGTTTTCAAAAGCTTGATCAACTCTGTGAAAAGGCAATACACTTGATTATGTCCACTAGAGTTGAGAAAGAACTAGTTACCAAAGAAGAATCAGATCAAACTGATTGTTGCGCTTTACAAGTAGACGAGAAACAAGATATAGTTTCAGCATCTAACCATGAAAAGGTACAAGATAAATTGTCTCCATATGTTTATGATGATCCCATGACTGTTATGATGCGCTTGCCCCTGTCCAAAAGTGTCGAAACAGATCAGGAAAAGAAGACTCCACTAGAGCCAAGCTCACCCCCACTTGAACCACAAGGAAAGCACACACAAGCTACGTCTTCTGACACTTTCAAATTACTAGAAGTAATATGTTATAAGTGTCAAAACAGTGGGTACTATGCTAAAGAATGTCCATCTAAGAGAGTAACAAACCCAGCAACTTTAGAACTGAAAGAGAATAGCGTTAAGGAAAGTGACCGCACTGTTAACTCTGATCTTAACGTCCTTAGTGCTAGTATAATACACTTGTCTCTGTCAAAAGAAGTTGAAACAAGTTTAGAGAAACTGGATGGAAAGACGAGTCACGCAGAAGTTCCACCAACCGAAAATGTGTGCATGGACAAAATTACAAGTACCATAGTGACAAAAGCCACTAAACCGAAACCATACAAGGTAAGTGATCAAATAAGCCAATTTGTATCAAATAATTTTCATAACTTGATAACACACTTCTCTAGTTCAAAAGAAGTTGATAAAGGTCTAGGTGTAGAGGAGAAACGTCCAGAGATACACAACTCACTCATTTGTCAAGATGAGGAGTATGAGCAACTTGCCATTGACCCACGTGCACCAACTGATCTAGCTTCAAAGAAGGCGATTATCAAAGCTGATTCATTACAAAACATTTTGTGTGGTATACAAGTAAGTGAAACTCAAAACTTGATTCAATATTGGAATAACTTCTTAATAGATCATAGCTTTAAAAATTATGTGTTTGAAATTCCAATGTCTAGTATAATGCACTTGCTCTTGCCCTTGAGTGTTAGTAAAGGAACATGTGGAAATGAGGAGTATAAAGGCCTAGGAGAAGCAACCACAAAATATAGTACATTCTCAGAACAAAGCCAATGTGTTTTGAGAACGGTTATGTGCAAACCTGCCATAAGAGAAGCTGAAAGTGCCCTTAGCACTTTGAAGATTGAGGAAGAGACTACTCATACCGAGGATCAAAAGGAGTCGCCAATCCAATCTTCAAACCAGGAGCAAGAAATTACCCAAATTGTGATGGCTCAAGAACGAGGTAAGTGTCTAACACCCTTTGTGTTTAGTGAGATTCACGAGTTATCTGATGATGCAGGAAGGACGTACACGAATTATAAGCTCCCAGAAGAAAAAGAGGACATATACGAACCATATCAACACTACCTTACTTCAATGCAAAGACCCCCAAGGTAAGTTCTCTAATCTTTCAAAAATTGATGACATAATATGTTATAGATGTCACCAAAGAGGTCACTTTTCTAGAACATGTCCCAGTAAGAAAGTGAAAGCAAATTCATTAACAGAACCATAACAAAAAAAATCTAAAGAAAAACATGTTGAGATGAATTTTATTTTAAAAATTCCAGTACTAGTATGATGCACTTGTCTTTGTCAAGAAATGCTGAAACAGGTACATGAATAACAATGGAGGCTTCAAAGAGATCAGATTGTGGCAGATAAGTCATTGGTCCCATTCAAATCAAGGAGAAACAACCAGATTCATGCCCTCGATCTCCAAACAACAAAACTCGAGGTAATTATCTAGACTCTCAAAGACGAATGAAACCTAACTTGCTTTCTTTTGATACAGGTCAAACAGTTTTGAGGACAAAACTTTTTGAAGAAGGAGAGTATGATGCGGACATCAACCCGAGCTTAGAGCTAAAGCATGTACTCGAGCTGAATAAATCACAAAGACACGTCCCAATGTAAGGAGGCTAAGAGAAGGGCTCAAGACGCCAGTAGAGGCCCTCATAAACACCATGGAACTCGGAGACACGATCAGAACCCCTTCCCAAATCAACAACCTCCAAGATAACTCCAATGCACTCAAATCAGACCCAATGATGGTTTTCGCACATTTGAGCCTTAAGGAACATCATCATCGACCAAACCAAGGTAATAATGTTTAGTTGGAAGGAAGTAGAGCTCAGAATATCAAGAATCTCCTAGAGATCATATTAGAGTCTCAAGATATCGCAAGAACAAGCTGTGAAGCCGATAGAGAACAAATGGAGCAAGAGGAGGATTCTGAAGCTAAGGACGAGGAAACACTTGAAGATCTCAACTATTTTGACGTCAATGGACTTAAAGAAGAAGAATTAATCAAAGACTTCAAGCTGACGAACCAATATCAGCCTTGAACACTCCAGCTATAAAACCAGCCTGTCCAAGTCCGAGCACAAACGAGGTAAGTTCTATTTATTATGAATTTGTGGAGGTAAACCACAATGTTTCAGTGGTATTTAGAGCTTCAGGAAGCCACGGTTCAAGCTTCACTTCTGGCATAATTACTTTAGATAGTTTTCTTTATATTTTAGAAAACTTTCCTTTTTCTATATTTTGAACGCTTTGTTGTTTCTTTTTACAAGTCATGTTGTTTTGAGTCTTTTTTTTTTCTTTTGTGTCGACCCAATTATGTCATTGGCAGATAGGACCAGTTTATAAGGTCTCCTTGGAGCCTTGTAATCTTTAGACTTTTTTTATATTAATAAAGACGTTGTTTTATGTTCTTCTTCAAGCTGAGACCTTGTAGAGAAAATCTGCTATGTTCTTAGTGTGTGGAATCACCTAAGTCCGAGTTTTTTTCAGTATCAGAGATCCCCTCACAATCTATGTGGTGACTTCGATCCATCTCGTTCAGATTGCTTGTGGAATCAAGCATTCTAGTTCGATCCATCTCGTCCAGTTTGCTTGTGGAATCAAGCTTTCTATTCGATCTGCTGCTTGTGGAATAGAACAGCAACCTTCCACCCTCATCTCTACCTGACTCATCACCCATCAAGCAGCAAGTCTTGAAACTGTGTGTCATAAGAGGAGGTAGATTCAGAGTCTTATATCAAAGGTTTGAATTCTGACCGTGTGATAATCATCGAGTCCAAGTCATTTACCGTATACGGTTCCAGAAAAGGCCATGTCCATTTTTGTTGAGCAATCTAATAGTTATTTAATCCTGCACCATTTCCTTCAAGAAATAAATCAAAACAACATTACTCATTACCGCAGTAAGCAAATCAAATCAGAAAAATCTAATGGTCACCTGATTCACTCTCAGTTATAACATTTATGCAAGTCCCAAAATCTTCAAGCTCACTTTACCCATTTCCATTGAAAACTTCAAGTTCTAAATTCTCGGCATCGCAGTTTGGCACAAGCGCAGGTTCCTCCTGAACAATGATATAAACTAATCAAAGCAACACAACCTTCCATACTTTAAGAAGAATGTCTTCTTTCTTATTTTCTTTTTGTGTTGACTAAAAATTCAAAAGATGAATCTAAAAGAGAATACACATAAAGCGACCAATCCATGAATTGTTAATGCACACACAATGAAGGAGGAACCTAACTTCAACTTTTGAAACTATCTATATACTTATACTCAAACAGAATTTCAAGCATCAATCTGAAACAACAACGAACGACCAAAATAAATCTTTAAACGTTCAAGTACTGTCCAATTTCTGGTTTTATGCAACCGCCCGGAAAGGGCGTGAATACAATATGTAACCTCTCCTCGAGGAGGGGTCAATGTTGTTGAAGCGAAGATTTTTGCAAAAGTGATACAATAGAGAAATCATTCCTCTCTCTCTCTCTCCTTCAACAACTGCCCTTCTCTCTCCTCTACCAAAACACCTCCCGACCTCTCTCCACTCCTTCTCCGGCGTCTCCTCCTTCCGCCATCGCGACCTCTCCGGCGTCTTCCTCGCTTTTACGTTTTGCAGAGGAAATAAAATGTTATGGTGTTGAATCGAATGAAACATACTCGATGAAATTTTCAAATCATGAAAATTGAAAATCAAACTCACACAAAATGATAAATGTTCCATTTACCGTGCTCTGAGGTTAGAACACATCCGGTCTCAAAGACCTGCGCAATCACCGATATGAGATTGTTCGCAAGCATGATCGGGAATTAGGGTTCATCTCTGGTTTCTAATATTGTTAACGGCTAAACAAAACCCTAGATCTAGGAGGATCAATGGAGGGGATTTGATGGAAGAGATCAATCGATCATCATATCATCGATCATCAATATCTTTTCTCTTATAAATTTGATTTTTGAAACAAATATTTGAATATAAGCTTATGGCAATATATGATTTTTTTTTTGGATAAAATGTAAATATTATTCAAAAGAAACGTTATAGGTCACACAGTAACCTTATGGTACTTTGGTAATAACATCTGCAATCTAGTGGTTACGGGAAAACTTCATCGAAGTAACTGGTTAAATTCCTAGGAAGGAAAAGAATAAGAGACAAGCAAGAATGAAAAAGAAACCGAAAACTCCAAATCGTTCGCCTATGTTGATGAAAGTACCTTCTCTGGAGGCCCGAACGTGGATTGCTTCTCGATGAAGTTGTGGTCCACGGCAGCAAGGACCAAATAAACTTCCGTGAGTAACTGTTTGGACGGAACCTCAACGAGCCAAGACACTGAGTTGAAAACACTGCCGCTA
Organism: Alliaria petiolata; assembly: GCA_020283515.1. Classification (NCBI taxonomy): domain Eukaryota; kingdom Viridiplantae; phylum Streptophyta; class Magnoliopsida; order Brassicales; family Brassicaceae; genus Alliaria; species Alliaria petiolata. The sequence continues at coordinate 274,965 of JAHZTW010000074.1, forward strand.
CTATGACATGGAGCGAGACCAACTACAATGCAGAAGTTGTACTAACTCCTTCACAAGCCAAAACAGACGGTCGAAGAAACTCGGCCGATTCTCCAAAACAAACAAAATCCAAAACTCTAATCCAAATGATCCCTTTCGAGATTAGAGAACCAGAAACACAAAATCAACAGTCTAATCCCAAGGACCGGAGTTGCCCATACCTTGTACCCAAACTCGGAGAAGCCACAGCCGGTCGGGATCTGTTCAATTCCGGCGCCGGAAGGACGGGTAAGAGAAACATGGCAACCCACGGAGAGGAGGAGACCGGAGCGCATTCCAGAAACAGTCACGCAGTCTTAATCCCGAAGCCATCCCGCCGAGAAAACTGAAACCTAATTTTCCGGGCCAGAGAACTGCAACACCTTGTCATCAAAGCCGTTGCATGACCACCGTGATAAGATTCTGGTGTTGAGAAGCTCAATCGGAAGGGAAGCTTTGAATGAATCTGAAGATTTGTCGAGCCTTGCCGGAGAGAGAGGGAGTCTGGATCTGAGGTCGCCGTCCTCAAAGCACCGTCATACCATCTTCTGTCACCTCCAAGCTTGAACTTTGTCGACGTCCGTCCAACACTCCACCACACACGAGAAAAGAGGAGACCCAACCCAATCTAGATTCAGATCTACCAGGTACAAAACTAGCAGAAAACTGAAACAGGGGATGGGAGGAGACCTGTAGCATCCACGACCAGAAATCCAGATTATGGTCGAGCGGGTCGTGGGATGGCCGATGTAAATATATTGAGTCGATGATATTTGACTTTGTTCGTGTAAAATTGGACTGTACCGTGACTGTGTGCATGACGTTATGGACTGTACTGTGACTGTGTTCGTGAGGTTATGGACTATAGCCGAGTAAAAACTGTGGATATTGTCGAGAATTTGACTAAGTGTCGAGATGGACCATGGGCCGTTTGGTGAATCCGAACTGTTCGTATGAGACGTTTTCTGCGATGTTCCAAAGTAAGTACTTCCCGCAGGAAGCTTACAATTAGTTGGAGGCTGAATTTCTGTATCTGCGCCAAGGGACCCATATGGTTTGGCAGTATGAGACTGAGTTTAACTTGTTATGTAAGTATGTGGGACGTGACCACGATACTGAGGATAAGCTGATCCAAAGGTTCATGAGCGGACTAAGGGTTGAGCTGCGTAATGGTTGTCTGGTGCGTGACTATGCAACAGTCACAGAGCTCGTTGAGAAAGTGGCTTTGTTGGAGTCTAGACAAGCGGAGGAGGCTTTGTCTAAGGCTGGTACTATGGCCAGGAGTGGTCAAGCGTCTGGAGGACAGAACCGCAAGTTTGGAAAGATTGTTCCGGCTAAGTCGAGTGGAAACCGCAGCGTGTGTGGATCTTGCGAAAATGTGCATGTTGGTGTGTGTAGACGTGCATCTGGAGCTTGTCATCGTTGTGTTAGCTTGGAGCATAGGGTTCGTGATTGTCCTGAGCCAGACTCGAGGTTGGTGAGAGTGTCGGATGGTGTTAGCGTGTCCGTGGTGTGTTCCGGCTGCGGAGAGCCGGGACATTACAAGCGTAACTGTCCAAAATCGGGAGCGGCTGGGCAAGCGGCTACTCAGCCTAGGCGTGCAAGAGATGCATTGGCGGCACTGACTAAGAGGCAGGCCATCATGCCAAAGGTCTATACCGCGACCGCATATGTGACTGGAGATCCGACAACTTCTCGACCGATCACTGGTAAGTTTTAGTACTTTCTGTTTTCTAAGTTTTCTGTTTTTGCGTGTTCTATTAAGTGTCTTAGCATTCTAAGGATTGAATGTAGGGACCTTACTAATGGGTGAGGTGGAAATCCATGTTCAGCTCGACTCCGAAGCGAGTCATTGTTTTGTTAACCCATGGATGATTGGGAAAGGAGGATTCCAGAAGGAACTCGGGGAAGAGTTTGGACTAGTGATAAGTAGGTATTTCTATTGCTTCTACTCAGTCAATGACCCGCTACTTATAACCGAATGTAGTATAGGTTATGGGTCTTATCAATCCGATGGGAAGGTTCAAGTTACTGCATTTATGAGAATCCTTTACAAGCTAAGAAAGATTTAACGGTTTAAGAGGGAGGAAACTATCATCCTATTTGTCACAATGATAGCAAGCTAAGAATAAAACTAGATCTAGCTAAGGAGGAAAAGACACAGTAACTAAAGAAAGCAAACTTGCAATATAAAATAAAGATCGGTTCAAGGGACAAGGAGTTGTTGAGGTAAATAAGCTAAAAGTCTTTCCTTGATGCATAAATCAACTACCTATGAGGCTAATCCTTCAGCATAGAGCTCAAGATCTAGATGAATCCACCGTCGTGGTATAAATCTCTTTGCTAACTCACAACCTAACCTCGCTCTCGCCTAGTGATACCTGAGACTAGCAAGCACGATTAGACAACTCTACTAATGCCAAAACGCTCCCTAGGCATCTAATCCCTTAGGCTAGGATGAGTGAATCTCTTATGAGATTGGTCCTTGCAAACATTCAAACATGGCGTTTGTTTGAAGAAGCTCGATGGCAAA
>JAHZTW010000074.1:287286-316070 GCA_020283515.1 Alliaria petiolata
CCCCCCCCACCCCCCATCCTCTTATATTTTTTTATTTGACATATAATCGGGTATATAGATGAATGAAATAAATGGATATCGAGTCAGCTGAGTTGACTCAGTTTGTACGGGTCCTTTTTAAAAAATCTGTTTGGTAACATGTTTAACTTAGATATAATACTGTTTTTATGCTGATACTATCCTTAATAAACTCGAAAATACTGTTTTATGTTTCATGGCAGAAATTGTAATATCACACATGAATGAAGTTTATTTATAAAGAGTCAATTTAATGAATAACCAATTTTTATTTTCTATTTAAGAATATAGCCATCATAATCCTATATTTGCAGAAATAACAAATGTACCCAGAAAGAGACAATGCTACCCTTGACATTAGTTGCTTTGATCTGGCAAAACAAAGAGCGACACCTAAGTAGAGGAAAAAAAGATATATTGTTTTATTTAACCAAGTGACATACGTGCAAATGCTTTGTGAAAAACTTGACGTTCTATTTAATCATACATAAAATTGAATAACATACTATACTATTTTTCATAAATTTTAAAAATCTAATTGTAAATGCAAAATTGTGAACCCTAAATCGAAAAACCTAGGATCAAAAAAAAAAAAAGTTTCACATCATATAAAAAACTAAAATTCAACTAAATTACATAAATATAGTTTTGAAATGCTTTGTATATGCTGTTAAAAAAAAATTGCTTTGTATATTATATGATTTCTATGTAAAATCGAACTATACTATATGAATATGAACAATAATATAGATTTGAAAATCTAAAACAACTCTACAACAAAGTGCATAACTTTAAACATACAAATAGCTCAAATTCATGATTCAAAAAATAATTGCATTAAACAACACTTTGAAAAAATTGAGTAGATTGCTTAATACATATAATTCAGCATTATATATGAGAAAATAGATAGAATGAAATATATTGTATATTATATAATTCCTACAAAACTATACTATATGCATGTGTAAAATAGTATACACTTGCGAGCCAAAAACAAACTCCAATTATATTATAGAGTATTTTAACTAATAAGTAATTATGCAACAAACTACATAACTTTAGATAAACAAATTACTGAAACTCATTCACAAAACATTTACTTAAAGCAACACTTTAAGAAAGTAGAATAAAATGGTTAATATATAGAACTCAACATTCTATGTATAAAAGCATAAATATAATGGAATGATATTGTGTTCAATATAGAACAACATGTTTATACTCTAAATCATATATATTATTTTAAAAGCAAAACTATACTATACTAAAACCCCCACACCTCATATCTTTCTGCTGCAGTTAATAATTTCAAACTGAAGAAGAAAATACGGCAAAATTGAGGCCTACAGGGTATTATGTTTCACTTACCCGAGTAGATAGAATGAAATAATTTGTATAGTATGGTATACTATACGAATATCTACAAAAGTATAAACTTGAAAGATGCAAACAAACTCTAATTATATTATAGAGTATCCTTACTAGAATTTAAATTTACAACAAAGTTAATAATTGTGTACATATAAACAACTCAAATTCATTCACAAAACAGTTTTATGGAGCAATAAATGGAGAATTAATCATTTTATATAGAAAGACATAGATAGAATATAATGATAATCCTTCTTCCTATTAATTGAGAATCCTTTTTAGTGAAAAAAGCTTAGTTGTCAACTCTAGAATCAAAGTTAGTGTATTTTTTTGATGACATGTAAATGTGACATGTCAAATTTCCTAAAATAAACGAAATGTATTGATTAGTTGAGTTAAAATTAAATAAATTATAAAATTAAAACATAAATACACTAGATTATAACACTAAAATTAATAAATTTAAATTAACAGAAAATAATAATTACTATGATTTCAATTTGTTAGTACATATATTCATAATAAATTGCATAAAATATAAATACGAAACTTTTACAACCAATATATTTATATAAAAAATAATAATATATTATCCAATAGGATAGTAAATACGCTATACCATTTTATCTCTTATTAATTTTAAAATAAATAATTTTTTTTAATCATACTCATATATAGTCTCACTGTAGATCGAGAATTTGAGATCAGAAATAAAATGAAATGTAACTCGATGAAAAAATAAATTATAAAATATAAAACAAATATGAATAAGAAGTAGAAGTAAAAATAAAAATAAATTTCTACAGTTTTGGTTTTTCTGTAACATTCTCGTACTTTGTTTTAAGGAGTCATTTAAAAATCTGAAGGAACAAATTTTATAATAAACGCATGTGCGACTCAAATTTTATAATGAACACATGCATACATGCATAATAAATTTATTTTCTTTATCAAACCAATTCCTCTATATTATTTAAAGAGATGAACGGAGAGCTACCGGAGATTTTTATAAAATATGATTTAACAAATTTTATAACAAATATTTATTATAATTTTTATTGAAAAGGAAAATTACTAATAGATTATCCAATGTACTACATTTATTTTCATGATAAAGTCAAATATTATATTTTAAAGTTTTAAATTTTTTTTTGTAATTTTTGTTAATATTTAATATAAATTTAATTTGAAACCATATATCATAAAATGCTGAAAAATATAAATTTTTTATTAAATAAAAAAACGATAGAAAAGATTTTTGTGATTGTTCTTAAATATTAAAAACTACATCGTGTAAAAACATAATATTTACAGAAAATATTAGAAAAACTAACCAATACCTAAATATTACAATTCACTTATTTTTAACTCATACTCCCTCCGTTTTTACTTAAGTGTCGTTCTAGACTTGTTTTTTTTTTACAAATAATTGTCGTTTTCGGATTTCAATGAAGATTTATGATAAATTTTCCAATTTTAATTATATTTTTTAAACTTATTAATTGATGATATCAAATAAAATAGTGTATTAATTAAGGGGTAAAATAGAAAAATTAGTTGTTTTCTTAATATGTGTGAAACAACCTAAAACGATAATTAAAAAAAAAACATAGGGTGTACTTACATGCATAAATATACATATTTATTTCTTTTTAAAATTCAACCATACATTATAAAAATATATATTACAAAACATATACTTTGTTATTTTTTTTAACAGATAAAAGTTATACTTTGATTTTTTCACAAATATGCGTGTGTATATAAATATTAATTATGCAAAAGCCAAAGTCGCATGCGAACTTGTCGTGCGTGCATTTTGTTAACCTCGATTACTGTCCAATTTTAATTTTAGTTATTAAACAATTCATATATATATATTTATAATCTTTATATGTCCTAAGAGCGGTGAGGTGGTTGGTATACACGAACGTGCGGATCAACCATCTACCCGCCCTTATGATAAGTAAAAATTGTAAAACCCATTTTTGTTTAATTAGCAATAGGTCAAAGAAAAAAATATATTTGAAATATATATATTGGCAAGACTATATTATGTAAAGAGAAAAGAAAGCATAGTATAGATAATATTCAAAGCATATTATAAGAATTTAATTATTATTTAATATAACGTTTACTTTTGCAATTATATGTTACTGTAAACCGTAGAAAAATAAATAGTTTTAAAATAAATCAGTTTCAAAAACACAAAACGAGATGAAATGTTTATGTGATTGTTGTTAAACACTAAAACTTTATATGTATACAAATATAACGTTTACATAATATATAAGAAAATTAATCAATACTGTAATATTACAACTATTTATGTCTATTAAAAAAATTATACTGTATGCAGGCCAACCATAAAAATTAAATAAATTTTTATATGTTTTAATATTTTTGAGTTTATTTAGTTATCATATTTATACATTTTATCTAAGGAAATATTTTAAAACCTTGGTTAATTGCTTTTTATCTTCAATTTCTATTGAAATCTAGAACATTTTTCATTTGATTTATCATTTTTTATTATTAAATATTCATATAATGTTATTATTAATACATAATTAATTATGCACAAATAGATAACTTCAATATACAATATAATTATATATTGAACATATAAAATATTTTATAACTCGCACACGGTGCGGACCGATCACCTAGTATGTTAGTATAGAAGGACACGTTTATCCTTCAAAACTTCTTAATGTTTTGAAAATTTTGTTTCCGTATTCAAAATTACAAACTATAGTATGTGCAGAAAAAATTCAATATTTTTTTCCAATCAATTAGCAAATTTGAATCAATGTTTGTGAAAAGATTCAAATCAAATAAAATGAGACGACGTAAAAGAAAATAACAAAAAATAAGAAAAAGAAAAAGAAAGAAAGAAATACAAAAAGTTGTTCAATAGAAAATGTTTCTCTCTTCACATGTGTTCGTAAGAAGAGAATGAGAAATAATATAGAAAATACACCGAATATCGTAACCAATGAACCCATTTGGACATAAAGTGAAATATAAATTTTTTTGTGGATATTACGCCTAATTTCTCTTATATATATACTCAAGCTTCTTTTTTTGGAGGACTTCACTATTTTTCGTAATAATATTTTATGATGTTATTTAGCCTTGTCTAAAATATGATCAGCGAACAACCTTGACATCTTTTAACATGGGTCACCAGTACAATTTAGATGATAGTATGTCCACATAGAATGCTATTTTTTAATACTACATTATTGTGATATATATATATATATATATATCACTCATACTATTATTTTAATATTATCTTATTGTGTTATGTATAAACTCATCATATAGAGAATACAATCGCACTGTAATTTATATATTGTTGTATTAAATCACAGAGACTTACTTTGATTCACTTATATCCAATTTTTGCGAAATTTGTTTTTGTTTTAACTTCAAAGCCTGTCATATAGTAAACATCAAATATTTAATTGTTAAATTAAAAAGTGTCGTTTATATTTATAATGCAAAGTCTTATATATTTTGTTTCATTATATTCTATTTTATTTCTTTATGAACGATGTTTCTATTTTGTTTTGTTATATTTTAAATATTTTGTATAAAACACCACAAAATAAAAAAACCTGTGACAACGCGCATATTTGGGAGTAAAATTATCGTTATAAGGATGATTAATATAGGATCTATAATTGGCCACTTGGAAAATTCAACCCTCTTAAAACATTAAATCAACTAGATGAATATCATGATGTATTTTTTCCATTACTATATTTTTTTCTCAATTTTTTAACATTTTTGTACTTATATTTAGTTTTATAGAAATATTTAAATTTTGCCAAAAAAAAAATATAATATGAGCTCCATTATTTGGCTGTGAGAAATTTTCATGAAGATATTAGAGCATTTCTATCAAGAGGTTCTCAAAAAGTATCTCAACCCAAAACAAATTAATAAATAAAAAGTATGAAAGAAAAATGAGATGTGTATCTCAAATAAGAACCTTTGAGATACCCACGAGAACTCCTTAGACCACATATCATATTTTCATTACTTGAATTTTTTTTTGTTTTAACTAAAATTAAATCACAAAATTAAATTATATTAAAATAACATTATTATATTATTGACATACCCATAAGAGGTTCTCGAACATCTACAAAGGTGTTGAGTCTCGTATCAAATATAATATTGATATCTTAAGTATAATTTAATTTTGTCGAAAGAGTTGGATTAGGTTAGTTCATTTCAGTATGACCCTTGGATTCCAGCATCATCTCCGAGACCGGCTGATGAGATTCTCCCAAAAATCGCCACTCTAGATTTGGTAAGAGGATAAGCTTTGCACCAAATAAACTGTGAAGTTTTTAAAGATCAAAGGATATGGAGCGAATGGTCGCATAGAAACTGCGGCAGATTTCTGATTTACCTCTTAATACTCTCAGATATTACACACTAAAATCATTGAGGTTTTCTTTGAAGATTACACACCAAAGAAATGAATCTAACTTAAAAGGGTTTTTAATAAAAAGATTGATTGATTTTATTCATAAAAATGAGCCTCTATTGATAGATGAATTACAACAAATTCGTCCATAATAGTTTCTAAACATGCAGAGCATCTAGTGAGATGAAATCCAAACTCTAAAGTGCATGTTAGAGAGAGAAATGGACATAACTAAATGCTGTCTTTGCTATGGACGAAATTTGATCTTTTTTTGTTGTTTTTGGGCTGAATCCAACTTTATGGGCTTCTATGATGGATCAAGATTGTAGAATGAGTCCGTTTGTAGCTTAGTTCATTCAGGCCTGGTCGAAATCCTTTAATGAATGCACACAGGTCCGAATCGGCTTAACCCTAAACCGGAAATCACCTGTTTTGTAAATTGAATAACTCCTTCATCCGAACTCCATTTGATTTTATTCTTCTTCGAGGAGTTCCGTGATTGAGCTGAGCACATTTTAGAAGTATTTTCATTCATTGAATCGTTGTGATTAGACAGATAGGCTTCGAACAATGCACACATGTCCTGATGCTTTCCATGATCATATCACCAGCTAGAAGCAGATGATACAATTATTATCCCCTCCTCATGGTCAATCAACTGACTGACCCAGTAACATCTATGTGGAACCGGCCACTAATTGCACAACTAATTGATTCAGACGATATACTTCTGATATATGGAATACCAAATATGGCAGAAACTTGCCTGGATTCGTTGGGGGTGGGGATTCACAAATTTAGGGCAATATACTGTAAAGTCAGGTTACGATTTTGCACGAGATAATCCTTTTGGGGGACCATACATATGGCTTGTGGACCGGATGTGGAAAAATTACAAGACCAATCGTGGAAAGTTAGATGTCTACCTGAGATGAAACATTTCTTTTGGCAAATCATATCGGGATGCCTATCAGTGAAGGCCAAGCTTAATAGTCGAGGCATAAATTACGATCCACAATGCATCTGTTGCAGAATGGTGGCTGAATCAATCAATCATACTTTATTTGAGTGTCATGGCGCTTCAGGTCTGGGCGTTATCCTAATTCCTACACCTCCCAGAAGATTTTCGATTTATGCATTGTTTGGGAATATGACGTACCTATTCTGGCATTTACCCAACAATGATTAGATGATGATGTATCAATGGGTACTCTGGTATATATGGAAATGGAAGGCACGTAATGATAAAATATATTTATATATTGACCGGGATCTACGAGAGATTTTGCGAATGGCTAGCAAAAGCATGGGAGTCCACACAAAGTGGAGAATATGAGGGTATTAATTTACATTTCATAAGCGGCTTACAAGGGGAATGGGTACATACATGTGTTGTCTGTCAAGTTGATGGGTTTTGGAAGGAAACAATTAATAGGGCCGGAGTTAGATGGTTCTGTTATTATTCAAGTACACAGCAAATACTTTTGAGTGCAAGTAACTTGCGTCGCTGTTTATCCCTGCTCCACACGTGTCATAGAGATACAAGTGTCTCAAAAGTCTCTCATGAGAGCACCTCCATCGCTTAGCTACTCAAAAATAGTCTCTTAATTTTTCATTAAAACATGACAAGTGGCTGGAGAGTCTAGTCTCTGATAGTTTTTTAAAGTATCTCAAACGATAAACGGTTTTCTGTCTCTCTTATACTTTTTCATTATTATTTTTTTAGCGGTGAGAGAGTTGGTTAGATACGAGCGATGGAGATGTTCTGAGTCTCTCAAAGTATCTCATTTGAGAGACCCATCTCACTCTCTCTCTCCTTTTTCTATTATTTTCTATTTTTTAATCATGCCATACCCATTGAGAGATCTTCAATGGAGATGCTCTAGGGTTTCTCTCTAATCACATATCTCTCTCTCAAATTTTTTTAATATCTCCCCTTCCTAATTTGGTTACATGTATCCAAATGTTTTTCCCTAAATACTGGAGGTTACATACATGTATTACATATATCACTCTGATATTACTTTTGTCACCGCATAATCATTATGTGTGGCTCTTCCATCTCACTCTCAATCTCTCTCTCTCCTTTTTATATTATGTTTTATTTTTTAATCTTGAGAGACACAAAGACTTTCAATGGAAATGCTCTAAGGTTTCTCTTTAATCCAATACCTCTCTCTAAAATGTTTTAAGTATCTCGTCTTCTTAATTTGGTTACATGTATCCAAATGTTTCTCCCTAAATATATTGCAGGTTACATACATGTATTTCATCTCACTCTGCTATTACTTTACTCACCGCATAATCAGGTTGTGTGGCTCTTTTACGAATATTGAATACTCAAGCTGATGGTAAAGAAGTATTTGATACCTTTTATTTCTTGAAACTTTGCTTAAATCACTTCAAAAAATGAGCTCTCTTGAAGTTATAATTTGTCTGAGGTACATCTCTACCATTAATTCCACAAATTATTTCCAATTCTTAGTTTCATCCTCTGTGCATAACAGTACATGAACATTGTGCAAGCCTTGAGAAGAGGTAATCTTACACAGCCTTCAAGAGACATAAAGATCTGAAACAACAAGATTAGAGGAATCGAGAAGAAAATGTAAGAACTATATATATTCCAGAGTTTTACGGCTGCAGTATTTTGATAATTTATTAATCTTCCCACACTGCATCATGTTCGAAATATAATCCAGAAACTAAATGATCCAACAATGGCTCAACAGCTTAAGCTTGAAGTTATATCTAAAGCTAGACTTATTACATGAACAGTAGTTGGTATTAACTATAGAAATAAAGAACTTGATGATTCTATTCAATGAGAAAGTTACAATATATAGCTACTACAGAGGAGAGAAATTAGGGAATGAATATTTACATATCTATGTTTCCTTATCTGTTCTACACGCCCCCTCAAGATGGAGGGGCATCGATCACTCCAATCTTGTGATTTAGCTCAATAAAGCGTGACCGAGGAAGAGGTTTAGTGAGTGCATCAACCAACTGATCTTTTGTAGATACGTGAGTGACGCGTAAAGCATCGGACTGTATATTGTCACGTATGAAGTGGTAGTCTAAAGCCAAATGCTTCATCCGGGAATGAAAAACAGGATTCGAACATAGATATGTGGCACCAATGTTGTCACAATAAATCACAGGTGATGCTGGCAACTTAACACCAAGTTCGGAAAGTAGTGAACATACCCATGTAAATTCTGAAGCTGTATTGGCTACCGATCGATACTCTGCTACTGTGGAGGAGCGTGCAACACCTTTTTGTTTCTTTGAAGACCAGGCTATAGGTGTGCTTTCCAGATACAATATATAAGCATTTGTTGAAACAAAGTCATCAGTGTCACCTGCCCAATCAGCATCCGAAAACGCATGAAGGGAAAGAGGAGAATCAGCTCTTAAGAATATGCTGTGAGACACTATTCCAGCAAGATATCGGAGTACGTGTTTCGCAGCCTGCCAGTGTGCATCAGTAAGACAGTGCATAAATTGAGACAAGCGATTGATTGAGTAAGCAATGTCTGGTCGTGTCAATGCCACATACTGAAGACTACCAATGACCATTCGATACTCACTAGGATTGTCCAGTCGTGTACTTGTGTGTATGGAGAGTTTCAGTGTTAGAGGCATTGGTGTCGAGACAGGTTTGGCATTAAGCATTTTTGTCTTGGAGAGCAAGTCGAGGATGTATTTCCGCTGCATGAGATGAAGAGCCTTTGGTGTCCGTATGGCCTCTATACCAAAAAAATACGACAATTCTCCGGGATCTTTAAGAGAGAAGCTCTGTGATAATGTATCGATGAAGCTAGTGATGAGACTGGTGTTGCTGCCTGTCATGACTATATCATCGACATAGACCAGAGTGAAGACAATGTCCACACCATTGATGTAGACGAATACTGATGTGTCACCAACTGAGTTTGTAAAACCAATGTGAAGAAGATAGTTTTTCAACTCTTGATACCACGCCCTTGGAGCCTTTTTCAATCCGTATAGAGCTTTCTTCAAACGACACAAATAATGAGGCCAATCTTTATCTATGAATCCTGGCGGCTGTGTGACATAAACCTCATCCGTGAGTGTTCCTTGGAGGAAAGCGTTATTGATGTCGAGTTAGCGAATGCTCCAGTTCCAACTGACTGCGAGTTGCAACACTAAGCGAATCGTGATGGATTTGACCACGGGACTGAAAGTCTCAGAGTAATCGACACCATATTGTTGATTGAACCCTCTGGCCACAAGCCTTGCCTTATACCTGTCAAGAGAACCATCAGGTTTATATTTGAGAGTAAAAATCCACTTAGTCGCTATAACATTTTGATTCGGCTTTGGAGGAACTAAAACAAATGTATGATGGCAAATATGGGCATTATATTCATCGGCCATGGCATTTCTCCAATTGGGATCTCGCATAGCTTGGTTTACGTTGGTGGGGATGAGAGGTTGGGGATTTGATGTGGTGGCTACGAGGGAGTATTTCTTGTTGGGTTTAATGATATTGTTCTTGCGACGGGTGGTCATTGGGTGATTTTCTGGTTTTCGTGGAGGTGGTGGTATGATGGCGGAAGAAGATGGTAAAGTCGTGGTTACATTGGTGGGATTTGGAGTTGGGGGTTGGATTTGTGATTGGTTTGTAGTTCTGAGCTCGGTATCTGTTTGAGTTTGGGTATTTGTTTGGGCTTGAGTATCTGTTAGGCTTGGCTCAATGGGATTTTGTGCAATACTTGTTTTTATTGGGCCTGTTGGAGAATTGTGGCACAATGTCTGATTCTGTACATGACCATCGACTTGTTGAGGCGTTGTAGATGGTTACGAGTGCGATGATGATGAGTGGTGAGGATCCGAGCTCAGAGGCGCGGGCAGAGACAGAGGCGCGGGCAGAGACAGAGGAGCAGATACGAGTGGTGGCTGGACAGGGATAGAGGATGGGCTGGTGTCACTGAGAGTAATGATGTCTGGTTCGGTGGGTCGGTACAGCGAGACGGAGAGGAAAATGGGAACGTTGATTCCACGAATTGCACATGTCTGGATGTGTAAATTCGACTGGTGGAGACTTGGATACATAGGTACGCACTCTGGGTTAGTGAGTACCCGATGAATACACATTTTGAGGACCGTGCGTCAAGTTGGTGATTCGTATAAGGCCTAAGCCATGGAAAACACAAACTGCCGAAAACCCGAAGCTTTAAATAATTTGGGGCTTGATCGAACAACTTTTCATATGGGGAGAGTTTATGCAATATTGGGGTTTGTAATCGGTTGATCAAGTAGACGGCGGTGGCAAAAGCGTATGGCTAGTAAGCTTTCGGCATAGATCCTTGATGGACCAACGTGAGGCCAGTCTCAGCAATGTGTCGGTGTTTGCGCTCGGAGATGCCGTTATGTTCTGGTGTGTGCGGTGGTGAAGTGAGGTGAGATATTCCATTAGCCGTGAGGAAGGACCGCAGCGCAATAAACTCTCCGCCATTATCGGATTATAAGGTGCCAATCTTGTTCTGAAAGCGATTTTCCACTAGTGATTTAAATGCAATGAACGTTGCACGTACGTCTGATTTTTGCTTCAATGGATAGAACCACGTGTACCGCGTATGATGATCCACCAGAATGAGGTAGTACTTGAAATTGTCTACCGAAATTATTGGAGACATCCAGACATCGGAGTAAATATATTGCAGTGGTTTGTTTGAGGTAATTGTGTTTGAGTGAAAAGGTAGTTTATGGCTTTTATTGAAGAGACAATGAGAGCAAGGAAATTGTTTTTGCAATGAATCCGAACATGGTAAAGAAAATTGAGAAACAATAGTGTTTAAAATAGGTGGAGAGGGATGTCCAAGTCGGGAATGCCATGAGGGTAGAGATGTTTTTGAAGTTGGTGAGGCAAACAGGGATAAGGTTTTATTTCAGGTGACTGGCCACTCGTATAGCTCGACTTTAGTTCTGCCTTGGAGTAATCGGGCCCCCAATCTGAGATCCTTCACGTGAAAGTGGGCAGGAAAGAATTCCACAGACACTTGATTAGTATTGCACAATCGGTAAACAGAGATAAGGTTTTTCTGTATGTTTGGGACATAAGACATCGTTTAAAGTAAGTGATTGATAAGGAGTAGGGAGTTTGGTGGAACCAGTATGCGAGATTTGAAGGCCGGAACCATCAGCGCTGGTAACTTCTTCACCGCCATTATAGAGTTGGTGAAGAGAGAGGTTGTTCAGGTCAGTGGTGAGATGATGAGTAGCACCACTGTCGAGAATCCAATTGTTAGCCGGAGAGAATGACGAAGCAACCATATTAGCCGTTGGCTGCCACAACGTCGAAGGACTTCCATATGGGCGTGAAGAAGAGCCATAAGAACCACCAAATTGTTGGAGTTGTGAGCAACTTCGAGCACTATGACCATATATTCCACAGATTTGGCAACGGCCTTGGTAACCATGAGGAGCACATTGGTCTTGACGAGGCTGAAACTGCTGTTGTTGCCAAGTCTGGTTTGAGTTATTGCGTTGCTGAGAGTTGCGGTTGTGGTGGTTCCGAACACGTTTATTATTGTTGCTTGAGCCACGAAACTGAGTTGCATTCGCCGAGATTGGGACAGAGGAAGTATGAGGTGTAGTGGCGTGGAGTTTAACCTCAAAATTGAGTAGCTTCTCATGTACCCCTGTGAGCGACGGTGTGACATCACGACCTTCAAGCTGATCCACCAGAGTTTTGTAGTCTTCAGGTAGATCCTCCAAAAGGTACTCAATCTGATCTTCATTGTCTATAGCTTTCCCGAGAAGAGATAATTGATCAAAGCGAATTGTAAGGCCCTGAAAGTACTCATCAATTGACTTTGTACCTTTCGTCCATTGTTTGATCTGTTGGCGCAGTTGTTTGATGTGTCCACGACTTGGTTTTGCATATGTCAAAGAAAATGTGGTCCATATCTCGGCTGCGGTGGTTGTTGTTGAGAGGAGCGGTTGAATGGTGTTTGATATAGCACCAAGCAACGCACTGTATATGAGCTTATAATGTCGCTTCCACATGGTGTAGACATGATTGACAGTGACGAGCCCATTTGTAGTGAGCGTGGGAGGTGGGACGATAACAGATCCGTCGATGTAGCCAGCGAGATCGTATCCATCAAGTAACGTGTGAACCTGACGACTCCAAATCAGGAAGTTGGAAGCCGTTAGCTTAGTGACATTCGTAATATTGACGTTAAGGAGATGATGAGTCTCGAAGACTGCAACTGTCTCGTTGGATGAGGCCGGAGAAGCATTCATGTTGATGAAGAGGAAAGAGATTTGAAAAGAGGGAGTGGCGACCAGGATAAAAACAAAACAACTTTTGTTATTTTTAGGATTTTAGATATCTCTCTGCTCTGATACCATATAGAAATAGAGAACTTGATGATTCTATTCAATGAGAAAGTTACAATATATAGCTATTATAAAGGAGAGAAATCAGGGAATGAATATTTACATATCTATGTTTCCTTATATGTTCTACATTAACCTACTAGAACTTGAATTATAATTAACTTGATGTTTAAGAATAATTTCCATGTGGATATACAATGACGATTCTGATATTAAAAAAAATCTTGTAAAATATTATATGGTTCACAAGAATGATATACCCTATAATTTACAACTTTTTAAATATATTTTAACATGTTTTTAATAAATAAATGATTGGGTTTTATTAAATATCAATGTTTTTAGTGGTTTTGTAGTTTTTAAAGTTTTATCAGGAAATTTGGCTATTTTGGGCAAAAATAAGATGTTTTTGGATATTTTGAAGATTAAACATCTTCCACACATCACAAGTTTTGCATTAGATGGAGGACTTTCCATCGTTATATAATTCTCATGGATATAAGATAGTTGAGGATGTTAGCTTTAATCTTCAAGTGGTTTGAAGTCAATCAGATGGTTGGACAACGTGTTATCCAATCAGGTAAGCTTAGCAAAAAGGACGCAAAATAGAGCAAAACGGAAAATTTTGGAACATGTGCGAGATGACAAAAGTTTAGCATCAGATGGATACCTTCCCACCACGAGATCAAGCTGAACTTTTGGTGACATGATAGTCTGATCTACTACCTTTCATGCAGAAGTGGCTTGAGGACAATTCCATGGTTGGATCTAAAGTTATAGGGAATGTAACAAGGCCCGTCAAGACACCGAATGAAGAAGGCTGGCCGCTCCAAGCAAGTTTACATTTGCATGGGCCCCACCACCGCCTCTTGCTCACCCGGCCACTTCACTTGACATTTGGAGTCCATTTGCAACCCAAACTCATTCTCGCAACTGTCAAACGCAAGCTAACCCTAAGTGACACCAAAGAAGAGTTGAAGACTTATAAATACTTAGATCCTAGGGCTTTATTTCAAGAAGTTTTTGAGTGCTCAATACATCTCTCAATACTTTGTATTTGTGAATCTCTTTTTGTCGTTTTTGTCTTTGTTCTTCGAGGAAGATTTTTTTTTTTGAACCCTCTTTCGTTTTTCATCAATCAATCTAAGTCCTTCATTTATCCATCATGATTTCTTCTACTTCTTCTATGTCTGAGTAGTTAATTTTTGTTGGGTGTTCTTTAAAGGAATTTACGTGGAATTTCATTAACTGTTTTTAAACTGGCTTCATCGATTTCTTAAGTCATATTCTAGGGTTTTCTTTTGTCTGAATTTGTTCTTATTGCATGAGTCAAGCGTCATGAACTAGGTTCCGATCTTAGGATTGTTTAAGAGCTGCTAACGTGTTAGATGTTTCCACCGGACCCAATTTGGTCGAGCGGTCGCGTCGTGATATGTTAGCGCATACTCACGGAGTGTCGTGAATGTTTAATGAGTCTGAACTGCTATTGCGTGTTTGTCTGTGTCGTAGGTTACGAAAGCATACCTACGGAGTTCTCATAACATAGACGATATATTCTTCAAAAGTAGCTAGATCATAAAACCAGTGAATCTAGTTTTGAGAAACTCGCCTAGTCTTGTTTGTTTGCTTTGATGTATGTTTGATTTGTAGTTAGAACCCCATAGATTTTCTGAGAATATCCCAAGCGTGTTTCACCCCTGCTTTTACTCGAGATTTACGCACTTCCATACTTTACAATTTATGCACTGCTTTACTTTGATTTTTTTTTGCAACTTACTTTAAGTTTTCAGGCCCGCTCTATAGATGTGTGGCCTGCTTTTCATTCTTTACTCAAAAACGTTACATACAAACCCCAAACACCTTTTTGAGCGTCTTTGGTTTCTCTAACAATCTTTTGCCTTGCAGCAGATAACCTCCCTGGGGACCGACATCCTAAGTTCTACAACGCACAGTGTGCACTTACTGCTTAGGGTCTTTCAAATTTAAAACTCGAAGAAAGTCCCTAAGAAGCATCACAATTTTGGATAGCAACTTGTGACCCTCCATAAGTGGAAAAATATGCATGGATAGCAAATCAATCAACCCTCCGAGAAAAATGGAAAGTTTTTCAATTTTCTCCAAAAACTCGTCCAAACTTTGCAAATTCGCTCTAATTGGCTATGATACTCTATATAAACACAAGAAGCCACAAAAATTGAAGAGAGAGCAGCGACAATTCATTCGCCAAAAAGTTCTTAGTTTTTTGTTTTTGGTTCATTGTTTTGCTACTTTATTGCTTTGTGAGAAGATTTCAATTCTTTCTGATCACCAAGATTTTTTTAGGTCAATGCACATTACAGAATTTATTGTTGTTGAGTTACAATTCGTTCAATTGGGAAAATAAATAGCTGGCAAAGTCGATGTATTGCTTTAAAAATGCTCTGTTTTATGTGTTATTCATACCAAAGAGAAGCATACATTTATATAGAAATCGATCCATCATAGACCTAACTAAAGTAGGAATCAATACATCTACTTATGAGAATGTCGATCTAGATGTTTCCTATTCTATTTTTTTCCAAGAAGCGAAATAAAACTCTGATTAATCAGTTTTTGTAGTAAACTTGTTTCAAGTTCTTGGGTTATTTGGTTTTCTTGGATAAATTTGAGCATGTAATATGTTAGGAATCATTTCCAAGTGCTTTAAAGTCAATCAAGACGATGGATACAAAGTTATGCAAATAATACTGAAGACCGGTACGTCCGTTGACGAAATGGAGCAACCAGAGAAATTTCACTTTGGATCGACCTTGCCAACCGACCCACTCAAGTCGGTTAGCCAATCGATTCAACCCGACCAGAAGTCCCTGGAATATTTCAACCGACCGACCAACCGACCCAAGATGTTTTCAAGCGATCGGCCAGAAGACCGATCAATCAAAGCATCACTTGGCTCGATCAATAGGTGGAATTTTTTTTTTTTTTGGATTTCGTCTTGTAGCCCAAATATTCATCCTAACCGGCTGCTGCATATATAAAAGTCTCAGAGGAGCTACAAAAAAATAAGAAGGCAACCAGAGGAGTGATAGACTTATAATTTAGCATGTTTTTGCAATCATTTTAGATAGTTTTGCATCCACTTGTGCATTCGTTTAGTCACTTTTAGTCTCATTTTCATTCATATTAGAGTTTAGTGAGTCTTAGCCTAGCTTTTTGCATACTTGTACATTTGAAGTCTTTATTAGGTGTTTTGCAGGTTAGGAGGACCACTTGGAGTTGTTGGATGGTCAAGAGGAGGAAGAGAAGAGGCTAGATGAGAAGCAAAGATCTTTTAGCAGCATATCAAGCTTCGTATCGAGCTACCAAGACTAACAGAGAAGATGGAGGCTGTGTATCAGGCAAATGTATCGAGCTGCAAAGCTCGATACAGAGCTACTAGGAATTTCGGAGGAAGCATATCGACCAATCGTATCGAGCTACACAGCTCGATACAAACCAACAGTGAAGATGAAGACGGTGTATCGAGCAAACACATCGAGCTACCAAGCTCGATACAACCTATGTAGCTCGATACGTTGCCCGATCTCAAGCTGAAATCCAGGTCAATATCCGGTTTGTTCTGGGTTGACTCGGTTCGACCAATGTTCACTATAAATACCTTAAACCTAACTTTTCTTAAGTATCTTTTGTTCTTGCTTAGAAAACCTTCCCTTTGGGGGGGGGGGGGGTTCTAAGTGATTTTGTAAAACCTTTTTAATAGTTTATGCAATTTGAAATTTATATTTGTTAATCTTCCATCGTTCTTATCTCTAATCATGTTTATCAACTTTTCCTTCATGGGATTAGTGGGTTTAGCTATGATTAGTGACTAGTTCTCTTAGGATATAAGGATATGGTAGATTAGGGTGATTATAATGATTGTTCTTGATTTCTAGGGCTTAGATCTTTCAATATCATTTCTTGTTTAGTGATCTTAATGTTAGATTAACCTTGATTAGGCTGATTTAGATCAAAGGGAATTTCCCACCCACAAGGTGTTTGATGAAATTCCTCAAAGAACTAAATCAAGAGATTTACTTGCTTAGCCTATAAAAGTAGATGTCTAAGGTGTTTATTGATTTTATGAAGCTTGTGTTTATTGCTTGATGATTATCTTTTCACTAATGATGATTAGATCTTGAATTGATAATTAGCAAACGGATTAGTGCCATGAGAGTGGATTAGTCTTAATTAGTGCTTCTTACCTAAGGATTAGTATTGAAATTGATTGGTTGGATATCTTGAATCAAATTTAGAGTCACCCAAAATCAATAACCCTATTCTTGGATTCTCTTTTTATCATTTGATCATCTTGTTTAGTTATTTGCCTTGTTCTTACTTTTACCTTTGATTGCTTCTTGTTTGATCACTTAGGTTGGTAGAGAAACAACAATTTACTTATATTTGCTTAGCTTAAAAAAATTCTATGCATTTCTAGTGTCAACTACATCACCAAGTGGATTGGTACCTCAACTACTACAATGACATGAGTGGTGTTGATGAGTATTGAAAGTAATACACAAAAAAATCTACTTATCAAGGAGTCACAAGTTTCATAGCCACCAAAAGTTTCATTGTTTCATAGATTGTTTGGTTTTGCTACTTTTGTTCAATGGAAGATTTCACCTTTGTATTTCTATAGAGAGAAGTTTTCTTAACCCTTTTCATATATGCAATCCAGTGTCTTTGCTACCATGATTTCATTTGATATGTGTGAGTAGTTATTTGTTGGGTTTAGGGTTGTTTGAAGGGGATCATGTCTTAACAAAGGAATGAATGATTTTGGTTTAGGAGTTTAGTAGAGCTCTCTTGGCCAATTAGAAACTGATTTTAGATTGGAATTGCTTGCACAATACTTGATTGCCAATATGAAATTCTATCATTACTGCTTGTTTATCTTCTTGCACCGGCATACACATCAAATGTGTTGTAGGTTGATATATAAAGAGATCACCGGGTACGAGAGTATTGTTGATTATATACTAGAATGGATTTGAGTTTAGAAACCTCCACTAGATTTATCTTCTTAACCATACTTAAATAGTTTAATCCATGATCTCTGAAAACTTCCTAACAACCCAACGTTTTAGTTTATTGATTTAAAGTTTATCTCATTTCGTTTACATTGCTTTCGTTTTGGTTACAACATCACACAACTTTTATATTTTTTACTAGCTTGACATTTGCTTACAAAGTTTATAGTGAAGCAATCAATCTTTGTGGATTCGATCCCTAGGTACTGCGATAGCATCATGTACACTTGCAGGAAGCTAATCGGAAATATTTTGGGTAACACTCACGTATTACATCAAGTTTTTGGTGCCATTGTCGAGGATTGATGGGCCTATGATAGGGTCTAAATTGGCTTCCAGAATTTGGATGCTTCCTAAGGACTTTCTCGAGTTTAAAATTTGTAAAAACTCTAAGCAGCAAGTGCACGTCGTGCGTTGTAGTACTTATGGTGTCGGTCCACAAGGAATTAATCTGCTGCAAAACAAAGAATGTTAGAGCAACCAAAGACACAGAGACGCAGAGAAGGGGGAGTGTGGTTTGTGTGTCACGAATTGTAAGCAAATAATGAAAGGCATGCAACAGTTTATATAGAGCTGGATCTCGCCTGACTCTGTATCAAATGGGAAAAGGAAAATTAACTAAACACTTAAAGTAATTTGCAAAAAGGGAATCAAGTCAAGCAGTGAACAAAATGTAAAGTATGGAAGTGCGTAAATCTCGAGAAAAGCAGGGGTTGAAAAACGTTGGGGATCTTCCCAAGAAATCTATAGGGTTCTAACTAGAAATCAAACAAACATCAAATCATGCAAATCCGACTAGGCGAGTTTTTCTAAACTATAATAACTGGTTTTATGACCTAACCCATTTCGAAGGAAAGATCGTCTATGTTACGACAACTCCGTAGGTATGCTTTTGTATCCTCAATGCAAACAAACACGCAATATCAGATCTAGCTCGTTAAACGTACACGACGCTCTGTGACTATGCATTAACATCTCACTACGCGACCGCTTGGCCAAATTATGTCTGGTGGAAAGATCCAACACGTTAGTAGCTCTTAACAATCCTGAGATCATAACCTCATTCATGACGCTAGACTCATGCAATAAGAACAAATTTAGACGAAAGAAAACCCTAGAATACGGCCTATGAAATCGATGAAACCAATTTAAAAACAGTTAATGAAATTCTCCATAGATCCCCTCAACAAACGCCCAACAAAAATTTACTACTTAGACATAAAAGAAGAAGAAGAAATCGAGATGGATGAATGCATGACTTGAATAAATCGATGAATGAAAAAGGGTTCAAGAGATGAAATTTATCTCCCTTGAAGAACAAAGACAAAAAAGATGAAAAAGAGATTTGCGGCTACAAGTATTGAGAGTTGTATTGAGCACACAAAAACTTATTAAATAAAACCCTAAGATCAAAGTATTTATAGGTCTTCAACTCTTCATTGGCGTCACTTAGGGTTTGCTTGCATTTGACGACTGCATGATTGAGTTTGGGCTGCAAATGGGCTCGGGAATTGCCGAGTTGGCGGGCCACGTGACGGGCTAGCCATGGCGCGGCCATGACTCTTCTGGGTCTGTTGTGGCGCGGTCACCTCGCTCTTTTTGATGCTAGACAGACCTTCTTACTTCTTTTGTAACTTGAGATCCAATCGTGGGATTGGTCTCAAACCACGTCGGCGTGAAAGATAATAGATTAGGCTATTTGTCTCCAAAAATGAACTTGATCCCGTGGTGGGAAGGTCTCAATCATATAATGAACATATATGTCTTTGAGCACTTGTTCCGGAAATATCTGTTGTCCTCCAAAATATGCTCATTTTGCCAAGTTTTCCAGAAAAGAGTATTGACCATACAAATACTCGAAATCTAGTGTTTATGCATTAAAACCTTAGTGAAATGTTTGTTTAAGCATCCACTTATGATAGTAAAAATGGGCGAAATATGCATTTTATCAACTCCCCCAAACTTAAACCTTTGTTTGTCCTCAAACAAAACAGAAATTTAAGCAAGGAAAAGAGGTTTGAAAACGTGGAAACTCATCAATACTTGGTGGATTAGATGCCTCACCAATTTCAAATATAAGGTGCACATCGAACTTCGAGAAATATATGTGTTTAATGCTTCTAAGATGCATTAAATGCTACAAGGTAGAAGCAACTTGCGACCTCTTAGGCGACTCATAGAAATCCATCCGACATTTTTGAACATTAGGTGAGAGAACAAAATTCTCGTTATTCTATGTCACAAAAAGTTTTGAACAGATCAAATGCAGTACAAATGCAGATTATTAAAAAAACAGTTTCATCTGCAATTATGTGCTTTTCAGTTTTTTTTATTGTAGGATAGAAAAAAGGGAAGATTACTTAACTATATAACTCAAATTTAAAGTTAATTACTAGACTAACTCTTATTTTAATTTAATTACTGACTTATATTTCAGGTCTATAATACCTTTTTAACATTTGTTAGGAAAAACATATTTACAGAAATGCCTATAAAATTTCCACTGGGTTTTGGTCGAAAATATAGTCTGCTGCCAAAAATCTGCCGTTCATTTGACCACAGATTTTTGTAATTTTTGACATATTTACTTTGAGTGATAAACTTGTTATTTGAATGACAGATTTTCCCAATAAGTCTATGGCACGAACTAGCAGATTTTTGTTGTGATGGCAGTTTTAGTTAGTATGATAGATTTTTTTTACAGATTTGTTGTTATGATACAACAGATTTACAATATTTGACAGACTTATTATACTGTGACAGATTTATCTCACAAATTTATTTTTCTTGACAGATTAATAGTTTTTCTTAATAGCAGATTTTAATTTTAACGATAGATTTATGATTAGTCTGTCATAAAAAAAAATTAAAATTTTATTACTAGACTAGCTTCTACATTATAACAGATTTTGTTTTACTTAGCAACAGTTTTATAATTTTGAATGAAATCTATTTATTTGATGGAAGTTTTAGTGTTCATATGAGACGACAGATTAATTTCTTTACTAGAATAGCTTTTTGCATTTTTTTTCTTTGACAACAGACTTTGGAATGGCAGACTTTCTTGTTTCCATTTGTTTTCTTTTGACAACATATTTATGGTACTCTTGTCATGGCAGTTTTTTCGTTTTAATTAACAACCCACGTACACAAACCTACGTAATATCTTCTTTCACCTAGGGTAAGCACATGCATGTTTAATGTTTAATGTGTAATCAAGTTGGGCATAATTGCAAAACATGAGAGTTAACTATTTTATGTAGCTTTTGTAATATCTTAGAAGTTGAAACTTGAAAGTGTAGGAAAAATATGTTTCTTATACAGCTTTTTATATCGACTGCAAATTATGTTTATTACAAAATCTGTTTCTGCTTATGTATAGGGGAAAAAACACTCTTTTGATTTTTGTCTGAACGCTTGGTTCCACTTCGGGCTTTTACAAAACAAGAAAATATGTCTTTTAAAACTGAATTGAGTTTGCTATGAAACGTGCTACTAAAAAATTGACGAAAGTCTAGCTAAAAGAACTATTATCACTAAAGTCTAGCTAGTTCGTTTGATTCATTTGAACCATATTTAGATACATTTATTTTGTTTGATTCCTTTGAACCATATTCAGATTTTAATCGACATAATACACAACCATCCTACTATTCTCCTCTACTCAAAACTCCATTCTTTGTATCTGTCCAAAACAACTTGCAACTCATTCGAGCAAGGTCTCGGACCATGTGTAAAGAACCTCTCTAAGAGCAACCCCAATAGAGACAACTTAAAATAAAGTTCTTAACTATGAAAATATATTATCTTAATAGAAATTAATATCAGCACTAAGGGATCTAAATCAAATATCAGCACTAAGGGATCTAATTTGTATTAAGATCAGCACATGGGCTCATGCTCTCTTTGAAATACCAAAAGCAAGCAAGTAAAAGGCGTTGCAGAGTGATCTTTGAACCTGGTGATTTGGTTTCTGTTCAAATGAGGAAGGAACATGTTCTAGACCAAAAGAAACCAAAACTGATGCCAAGGATCAGTGGTCCATTCAAAGTCTTGGAGAAAATCAGTGACAATGCCATTCAGACTGACTTGCAAGGTAAGTATGATATGAGTTCAAGTTTCTATGTTTCTGACTTAATTTCTTTTGTTGCAGATAAACAAGATTTGAGGACAAATCTTTTTCAAGAGGAGGGGTATGATACGATCATGAGAAGCAACAAAGATTATCAAACGGGAGCTAAGCTTGAACCTGAGGAAGCTATGCTCGAACCTAAGGAAACTGAGCTTGAAAAAGGGGATGTAGTGCTTGAACCTGATGCGATCATGGAAAGCATCAAGAAAGAAGGACATTATGCCGAGCTCAAACGTGACAACGAGCTCAAGCATACGACTCGTGCAAGGGTTAAGAAATTCAAAGAAGAAATTGGAGGATTACTCAGTCAGATGATCACCCAAAAAGGAGAAGAAATTAAAACCACACTGGTTTTAATTACACAGCGGACTTCTTAGAATACACAACAGACTTCTGAGAATACACGGCAAACTTGTGAACATTTTATAAGCAAGCCTCAAAAGCTTATAAATCCAGAGTGAAGCTTATAAATCCGAAGTCTTATAAAGCTTATAAATGATGTGATCATTTGTACTCTTTTTCCTTGTCCTTGGTTTTTCCCATTGGGTTTTCCAGGAAAGGTTTTAATGAGGCAAATTGATTCATAAACTTTATAAGGTTTATTCAAAAGCTTATAATTTCGACCAAAGGAAGGGAATGCAGCTGAAGAGTCAATGAGCCAAAGAGACATGCGCTGAATCTAGCCAAGAGTCATTCAACTCATTTATTTTGGTCTTTGGTCTTTCTTAATTAATGTTGCATTGTTTTAACACATTTTAGCCTAGTTTTCTACAAAGTATTTTCTATAAATACTCTTGTAATCTCTTTGAGAAATAACAACCAACTTTTTATCTTCTTTTTCTTTGAGAGTGATTCTCTTTGTTCCTTTGTGAACATTTCGATTTCTTAGTGTGTAATATCTCAATTATCAAACCGGTATATCAAGAGTTATTCCGCAGTCTCTTATGTGACCATTCTATCAACCAAAAAGTGTTGGCTTGTGTTGAAATAGATCAGGTGGTGAGTTTAATATACTTGCTATTGGTTCTACAAAAATCTTCATTTGGAGGTTCCACCGCCTATCTTCCTTTGGATCGTTTAAGTTAGCATCAGGCATCAGGTTTAATATACCTTTTGTTGGGTCTACACGAGCCACCCGAAACTTTGGATTATCACGTTACCCCTTGGAGTGAAAGGTCTTGGAAGGATTCTTGTCGAGGCTGACCAGAATCGCATCACTAAGTGTCGGGATGGGCCATGGGCCGTGGGTTTAATAGGCAAAAAGTGGGTTATAGTCGAGCGGTTGGCGAGTTAAGTCGAGCGATGTGGGACATAGTCGAGGAGAACTCAAATCGAACCGAACATAACCAAGGCACATCGACTATAACCGGAGGGAAAACCGAGACGTGTCGGATAGAGTGTGGTTGGGCGGTTTAGTTAGGGTTTTCGGACTATTTAAAGGGATTTCTCCCGTGGCCGCATGCTTTGATTAAGAGATATCCGAGAGAAAACCCTAAAAGGCGATTTTGGCCGAGAGAGAAGTTCTGTTCGAGAGATTTCCGACCGTAGCCGAGAGCGTGCGACTGCATCCGAGAGTTTATCCGAGCGTCTATGACTATCGTCGAGGGAGAACGAGTTCTGGTCGATCTGTTCCGACCGATCGTTCGGATTTGGTGGATTTCCGAGAGAAGGATCGAGCTATTCGAGGATTGTCCGAGCCGATCGCGAGATATCCGAGAGCACTTCTAATCCGTCCGAGCGATTTCGGTATGTGCTCGGATATTGTGATTTCTGCTGAGTTTCTGTAGAATATCTTTCGACTAATCTGTCTGTGGTTGTCTGTTTCCGAGGGAATACAGAATCATGTTCGGTGAAAAGTGAACAGCTTGGGAGATACCCGAGAGGAGATTGGATCTCGCGGTTTTGGTCGTAGCGATAGCCGAGGACTCACGGCTGTGTCCGACTAGCTCTGTTTCTGTTCGAGTAATCACCGAGTTTCATCCGACTGAAACGCTTAGCCGTGTGTCTAAGGTGAGTGCGTGACTGTAGCTGGTAACTAGAACCGTAGGAATGCTAGGTTATCTGGTTTTCAATTATTGCTTGTGTAAGTTAGTGGTTTCGGCTTAGCAAGGTCAATGTTTATGTGATTGTGATTTGGTTAAGTGTTAACCGTGAGAATACATGATGTCTAACTAGCTCGTTTGGATAGCCATATCGAGTCTCGTGCTTAGGTGATGTATGATTCACGCTAGAGCCGGACCGAGTCCATAAGTCATGGTCCGCGAGTTAGGGTAAATGATCATATATATTTTATGTGCTTGCTTGCTAAGTGTCAATGCGAATTGTTTAATTGTTGTATGATTGCGTTTTTGTTTATTGGCGGTGGTACGGGATGACCGTACTCACTAAGCATTTCTGGTAATGCTTATGCCTCTCATTTGTGTTGAGTGTGCAGGTAAAGAAGTTATCCGGGACGTTTAGTCTTGAAGGCGGACTAGAAGGCAGTGAAGAAAGAAGTGGATTACGACTAGGATTTGGGGGCTTTATTATTTACGAGTTATTCTGGTTATTGGCTTGGATTTTACCGTTTTATAACTTAATCGAATTTGGCTAAGTTAGTTTCTGTCTAAGAACCTTTGTTATACGATTTGGATTTGGAATAATTGTGCAATAAGAATGGGCTTGTATGAATCGAATCTGCTGTTTAAGTTTAATGAGAAAAATCTGAAAATTATGCTAAGTATGAATTCTGGTTAGAGTTAGACTCGAGACGGCCGGCCCGGGTAGGATTATTTGGTTGGGTTGTCACAAGTGGTATCAGAGCATGGTCGATTCTAGGATAGTTCATTTGCATAGTTGGGGTTAGAAATATCCACCTTTCACTGCCGAGTCTCGCGGTCTGTTTTTCTGTGGAGTTTGGAACTCTTGTCTGGTGTTAGCTTCGGGCTAACCGGTTCTGATTTTCTTGCAGATGGCTCCGAGAAGGACTAGGGCTGCAAGGTTGAATGGTGTTGTGAACTCGGGGAGTTCTGGACCTGGGAACGAGGTTGAGAACCGGCAGGAAGTTGAGGATGATGCGGTGGCTGAGGCTGCTGATGCGGCTGCCGCGAATACGGCTGCTGCGAATGTGGCTGCGGGTGGAGCTGGAAACGTGGCTGGGAATGCTGCGGGTGCTGTTCCGGATAGGCTGGAGGTCGTGCTGGGTTTGTTAGCTCAGGTGTTGGAGCGTGTACCGGTGGTTGCGCATGTACCGCCAGTGGTACCGGCCGTGGCACCACCAGTGGGTGTACCGAATGTTGGGAACGTGGCTGTGGAGGAAGCGTATCAAGTCGTCGTGATTCCGTCTTACCTCAAGGTTCTTGATCATATAGGGAGGTTGGGAACCAAGTTCTTTGCTGGAAGAACTGCGCCTATTGAGGCCGATGAGTGGAGGATGAGGCTTGAGAGGAACTTCGAGTCTATCCAATGTCCTAAGGAGTACAAGAGGGACATAGCTGTTCATTACCTGGAGGGTACTCTGCACACCTGGTGTAAAGGTGCATGTTGGTGTGTGTAACGGACTAAGGGTTGAGCTGCGTAATGGTTGTCTTGTGTGTGACTATGCAACGGTCAAGGAGCTTGTTGAGAAAGCGGCTTTGTTGGAGTTTGGGCAAGCGGAAGAGGCTTTGTCTAAGGCTGGTACCGTGGCCAGGAGTGGTCAAGTGTCTGGAAGACAGAACCGCAAGTTTGGAAAGAGTGTTCTGGGTAAGTCGAGTGGAAACCGCAACATGTGTGGATCTTGCGGAAAGTTGCATGTTGGTGTGTGTAGGCGTGCATCTGGAGCTTGTCATCGTTGTGGTAGCTTGGAGCATAGGGTTCGTGATTGTCCTGAGCCAGACTCGAGGTTGGTGAGAGTGTCGGATGGTGTTAGCGCGTCTGTGGTGTGTTTCGGCTGTAGAGAGTCGGGACATTACAAGCGTGACTGTCCGAAGTCGGGAGCGGCCGGCCAGGCGGCTACTCAGCCTAAGCGTGCAGGAGATGCAATGGCGGGACCGTCCAAAAGGCAGGCCATCCTGCCAACGGTGTATACCGTGACCGCGGAAGGGACTGGAGATCCGACCACTTCTCGACCGATCACTGGTAAGTTTTAGTACTTACATTTTTTTTCTGAGTTCGTCTGTGTCTGCGTGTTCTGTTAAGTGTCTTAGCATTCTAAGGATTGAATGTGTAGGGACCTTATTAATGGGTGAGGTGGAAACCCATGTTCTGTTCGACTCCGGAACGAGCCATTGTTTTGTTAACCCAGGGATGATTGGGAAAGGAGGATTTCAGAAGGAATCCGGGGAAGAGTTCGGACTATTGAGGGCGGCTGGAGGCCAAGTGATGTACTCACTAGGGACTGTTCGAAACATTTTTGTCTGCATTGGCGAAGTTGATATGCCGGCAGACTTAGTAATCTGTGAAGCTAAGTCTTACGATGTCATCCTCGGAATGGATTGGTTCGGTAAGCACAAGGCGCATCTGGATTGTCACAGAGGCAGGGTGAAGTTCGAGAAGGATGGCCAAGTTCTGGTTTACCAAGGAATTAAACCGACTTCTGGTAGCTTGGTTGTGTCGGCAATGCAAGCTGAGAAAATGTTAGAGAAAGGGTGTGAAGCATATCTGGCGACGATATCTTCTATCGAGGTTGGACCAGACGTGGAGTTTGGGGACATCCCAGTGGTACAAGAGTTTGAGGATGTGTTCCAAGCATTGTTTGGGATGCCACCGGCTCGTTCAGATCCATTCACGATTGAACTTGAGCCGGAAACCGCTCTAGTGTCCAAGGCACCGTACCGAATGGCTCCGGCCGAGATGGCTGAACTGAAGAAGCAATTGGCTGATCTTCTTGGTAAGGGATTCGTAAGGCCAAGCAGTTCACCATGGGGCGCACCTGTTCTGTTTGTAAAGAAGAAGGATGAAAGCTTCCAGCTTTGCAACAATTACCAAGGACTGAACCGTGTTAGAGTGAAGAACAAGTATCCACTCCCAAGGATAGACGAGTTGCTGGATCAGCTCAGGGGTGCTACTTGGTTCTCGAAGATTGATTTGGCTTCTGGGTACCATCAAATACCAATAGATGAACCGGACGTTCAGAAGACTGCCTTTCAGACAAGGTACGGTCATTACGAGTTTGTGGTCATGTCGTTTGGGTTGACCAATGCGCCAGCTGCCTTCATGAAGTTGATGAATGGCGTGTTCAGAGAATACTTGGATGAGTTTGTGATTATTTTCATAGACGATATCTTGGTATACTCGAAGAATCCAGAAGAGCATGAGAAGCATTTGAGGATTGTTCTGGAGAAGTTGCGAGAGCAGAAGTTGTTTGCCAAGCTGAGTAAGTGTAGCTTTTGGCAACGACACATTGGGTTCTTGGGTCACATTGTTTCGGACAAGGGAGTGTATGTGGATCCTGAAAAGATCAAGGCCATTGCGGAGTGGCCGAGACCCGAGAATGCGTCTGAGATAAGAAGTTTTTTGGGATTGACTGGTTACTACAGGCGTTTTGTTAAAGGCTTTGCAAGTATGGCTCAGCCGATGACATGATTGACCGGGAAGGACATTGAGTTTGTATGGACAGCCGAGTGTGAGGATTATTTCTCGAAGCTGAAAGGAATGCTTACAAGTGCACCGGTGTTGGCTCTACCTGAACTGGATGAACCATATGCGGTGTACACAGATGCTTCGGGGAAAGGACTAGGTTGTGTCCTAATACAGCATGGGAACGTGATTGCATACGCGTCAAGGCAGCTAAGGAAGCATGAGGTGAATTATCCTACGCATGACTTGGAGATGGCGGCCGTAGTCTTTGCGTTAAAGATATGGCGATCTTATTTGTATGGTGGGAACGTTCAAGTGTTTACTGATCTTAAAAGTTTGAAGTACATCTTCACTCAACTTGAGTTGAATCTGAGGCAACGTAGACAGATGGAGTTAGTCGCTAACTATGACGTGGAGATAGCCTATCATCCTGGAACGGCTAATCTTGTTACTGATGCATTAAGCCGGAGAAGGGCTAGTGTATCATCTGCTAAAGACGTGGAATGAGTTGTGAATCTCCTAAGGACGTTAAGGCTGAACGTTCTGACCGAGGATACGGAACCGTTGGGTTTGGGCGCTGCGGATCAGGCTGACTTGTTAACAAGGATCCGGTTAGCTCAAGAGGAGGACGATAATATGATTAAGATGTCAAAAGCTGACAAGACCGAGTATCAAACTTCAAACAATGGGACGATTGTGTTGAATGGCCGAGTGTGTGTTCCTAACGTGAAAGAGTTAAAGGAAGAGATCCTTAAGGAAGCACATCAGTCTAGATTTTCTGTTCATCCGGGAATGACCAAGATGTACCGCGACCTGAAAAGGTACTATCATTGGGTCGGGATGAAGCGGG
>JAHZTW010000077.1:0-29199 GCA_020283515.1 Alliaria petiolata
GCAAGAGAGATGAGATGCCCCAAAACCCAATCTTAGAAGTGGAGTTGTTTGATGTTTGGGGCATAGACTTCATGGGACCTTTTCCATCTTCTTTTTGGAACCAATACATCTTAGTGGTTGTTGATTATGTCTCAAAGTGGGTTTAAGCCATTGCAAGTCCCACTAATGACTCCAAGGTCGTGGTTAAAATGTTCAAGAGCATAATCTTCTCAAGGTTTGGTGTACCAAAAGTGGTGATTAGTGATGGGGGAAGCCACTTCATCAACAAGATCTTTCAAGGGTTATTGAACAAGCATGGTGTCAAGCATAAGGTAGCTACCCCTTACCACCCTCAAACTAGTGGTCAAGTGGAAGTCTCAAACCGTGAGATCAAAGCTATTTTGGAGAAAACTGTGGGTCTAACAAGAAAAGATTGGTCAATCAAGCTTGATGATTCTTTGTGGGCTTATAGGACAGCTTTCAAGATACCAATTGGAAGGTCTCCTTTCAACCTTGTGTATGGGAAAGCTTGTCATTTACCAATTGAGATTGAGCACAAGGCTTTGTGGGCTGTGAAGCTTCTACACTACAACATAAAAACCGCCCAAGAGAAGAGATTAATCCAACTCCAAGAGCTTGAGGAGATTAGGCTTGAGTCTTATGAAAGCTCAAAGATCTACAAGGAGAGGACCAAGGCTTTTCATGACAAGAGGATTGTGAAGAAGGAGCTAAGTGTTGGTGACAAAGTTCTTCTCTACAATTCAAGATTGAAGTTGTTCCCGGGTAAGCTCAAGTCAAGATGGGGAGGCCCTTTTGAGATTAGAGAAGTATTGCCTTATGGAGCCATCACTTTGATTGGGAAGAATGGGGAAAGCTTCACAGCCAATGATCATAGGGTCAAGCCATACTTGGTGAATGAGTTTAAGGAAGAGGCATCTCATGTCCTCTTCAAGATCCTCCACATGCCTAAGGGTTTGAAAAGTCAAGCTTAGTGACTTTAAACAAGCGCACTTGGGAGGCATTCCCATGTTATCCTTGTATATATTCTTGTTTTTCATTTTTAATATTGTGTTTTTAAGTGTTGGTGATTGTCAGGTTTGAGCCATATGAATTGAACTTTGATGAAAGGCATGAAAGGAGAAGTTTTAGGCTGCATCGGTTTGCAGCACCTCGGTTTGCCAAACCGAGGTGACCATGGCAGAGAATCCCTCGGACGGGACGCATCGGACTGCCAAACCGAGACGGCCTCGGCAGAGATCTCATCGGTCTGGCTGCATCGGACTGGCAAACCGAGGCCAAGCTTCCCGAGGGTTCATCGGTTAGCGTCACATCGGTTTGCCAAACCGATGCAGCCCCAAAAGGTAAGTCAACCCCTTCCTTTCTCCCTTTGACCGGTTCAAATTGAGTAAACCAAACCTTTTCTAAACCAATTTTCACAGAATTTTGCTTGGTTTAGTCTCTTCTTCCCCAAACTTTTTTTTTTCCTCCATTCTCCCATTGTTTCACTATTTTGAGCATAAAACTCTCAATTTTCACTCAAATTTAGTGATTCAAAAACCTACTTGCTCGGAATTCTATTGTCTAGATGTTTTTATTCCGATTTCGGGCCACCCCTCTGTGCAAAGAACAAGGTATTGTTTTTTTCTATTTCTCTCCATATCCATGATTTTCACAATTTGAGGAATTTGAGGAACTTGAGGAAATTGGTAAATTGGAATCGAAATTGGTTGCTAGAAGCTTGGGTTATGCTTGGGAATGATAATCTTGTTGATTTGGTAGGCAAAAACGTTCATACTTTGAGAAATTTGGAATTTTTTGGCATTTACGGTTCTAGGGATAAAAAGTTCTGAAAATTGCAAATTGGTGCCCTAAATGTGGTTAAAATTTGGGGCTTTTGCTTGTAATTAGATGCATTACCCACGATTAAGCATAGCCCCTCTTGAATTTGAATTTTGACAAAATTGAATTTTTGAGTTCTTGTCAAAATTTTCTCTAAGTATGGAAATTTTTGATATTTGGTTTTATCTTGTTATTGTCTCTAAATTCTAATCTTGTTAATGGAAATAATGAGTGGCTAACTCTCTCCCAAGCGTTTCCTATTCATAGGTACAAATGGTGAAAGTTAGAGGACCACATGATGGAGAAACGGATCAACAAAGAGAGGATAGGAGAAAAGGGAAGAGAGCAATGGTACATGGTGAGGGAAGCAAGCACGCCAAAGAAGCCGGTGCAAAAGAAGCCACAGCAAGTGAGGTGTATAAGATTCTCATGGACATGGAGCATAAAGGGACAAGATTCCCTCACATGGAGACTCTTAGAGAGCTTGGCTTGTTTGATGATGTGCTAGAGCTCTACACACAAATGGGGATAAAGAAGTTCTTCCAAATGGCTCACCCAACCCATATGGCTCCACTTTGCCAATTCCTCTCCACTCTCAAGGTGACATTCTACCCTCTTTGTGAGGAACCAAGTGAGGAACAAGAGCTAGATGGGCATGAATTCATCACCTTCAAAGTAGGGCGCAAGCACCATAGGATGTCTTTCAAGGAGCTTAATGAAGTGTTTGGATTTAAAGAAGGATGAAGAGGAGGAAAGTTTGTGGAATTTCGACGGGATGAGCTTACAAATCTGTGGAAGTATATAGCGGTTGGCAACTTCAAGGCTGGTACAAGCAAGAGTGGCTCCATCACACATCCTGCAGTGAGGTATGCGCACAAAGCACTCGCCCATACCTTCTTTGCAAGAAAGGAGTGTGGTTATGTGGTTGAAGATGAGCTCGAGCTTTTGGATATGGGATTCAAGAACATCCTAAGGAACATAAGGATTGGGAATAAGGTGATAATCTTGGATGGAGATGGTTCCGGGATAGGCTTGATCTCTCTCCTTTTGAAGAAGCTACTAAGCTACAAGGAATGGGCTGCTACAACTAAGGACATTGCACCACAACTCAGCGTGGGCGGGATAGTGACACCCATTCTAGAGGCTTGTGGAGCGGATCTTGGGGAGGTTACGCATGAGATTGAGTGGATGGACATTTCATACCTCCGCAAGACGAGGTTCCTTAGTGGGATGGCGGGAGGTAAATATGTCTACAAGTTCGCTTTTGGAGAGAGAACGGAAGCAAGGATCCGACTTCCATGCACCCATTTGACTAGCTTTAGTGAGAGGAGTCACATCGACTTCCGTCCCCCAAGTGACGAGCTCTACAACCCTTCGGTTGATCCTCCACTTCAGACCACAAAGAGGACAAGGGCCTCCACGAGCCAAGCAAGCGCCGAGCTTAGCCAAGAGGAAGATCAAGAGGAGCCTTTGAGTCCGAAAGTTGGGAGTGAGCGCTACTTCTTTGATGCTTATGATCTAGCCGTGCCTTCCCAGCCCCTTAGAGAAGCACATCATCGCATCAACCTCCTCCAAAGGTGGAACAAGTACCAAGACAAGACCATTAGAAAGATGGTCAAAACCATCAAGGGAATGGCAAAAGAGATCAAAGGCCTAAAGAACAAGATTGGGGGTGCTTCATCATCATCAAGAGCTCCCAATGTGCATGAGGAGGAAGCAATGGGAGGGAGCGCCATGGAGCTTGATAGGAGGCACTCTTTCCACGTGCAAGAGAGGAATGTTTCCCATGAGGAAGCACCACGATCCTCCTCCTATGAGACTCGCCGTGGGAAGAGGAAGCCAATGCGTTCCCCAACACCGGAGTCAAGCAACCAATCATACTCAATGGGGGAATCCTCTTCCTCCTCAACCCAATTCTAGAGGTAACACTCCAAACTCCATTGTATATACCATTAGTTTTTATTTTGCCTTGATCTATCATTTTGTCATATTGATTGCGGTCTCTCTCGGACTTTTATTACACAAGGGACTGTGTAATTTAAGTTTGGGGGAGAGGTTGAGAGATTTGACTTGTGTTTTGTGATCTTATTTTCCTTTTTCATGCATCTTTGAGTCTCATGCATTCATCTATGGCATAGAAAAACCAAAAAAAAATTGAAAAAAATTCGAAAATTTTTATAAAAAAAAAAATAGCATGTAGTTGCATTTGTATTTGTCACATAAGTAGGATTGAGTCTAGCTTTCATATAGGATTGCATTCATGCGTAGGGGACAATGATAATTTTTCCTTGTAAGGTGTTAAGCTCATGAATTAGTTCAAGGCCCTAGTTAGTAGTTCTTTGATGCTTGAAGTGCAAATTTTGAAAGTTAAAGTTGAACCCTACTTGGACCTCACCATTTGAAATTCAAGTTTTAATTGAAGCAAGCTTTGAATAGAAACCAACTCTCTTGAACTTGAACCTAATTTGAATAAGTAATTATCATGGTTATGCATTGCTAGAGAACTTGTGGATACCATATACATATTTGGGTTTTATTCTTTCCCTTTACCACTCTTGTTAACCCAAATAGCCGACTCTCATCTTTAGAGCGGTTGAAAACGAATTCCCTAACTAAGCTTCCTTTGAAACCTCTTCCTTATTGAGTGCATTAGGCCTTTTTCATCTTGTGAACTTAGCAAAAAGTGTTGAGTTTAGAGCGACAAGGATAGGCTTCCATGTAGCTAGCTCGAAAACAATGAGCTAGATGATAGGATAGGATTCTTGGGTGGGAATTTTGGCTTGATATTTGATGTGGAACAAGTAATTTGGGCGAAGTTGAGTTGGTGAAAGGGGGAAAACGAAAAAAAAATAAAATGGAACAAGTGTTGGCTTTGTATATTGCTCTAAGTGTTAAGAAAAAGAAAAGAAATCCTCTAGAAGTGAAAAGTAAAAGAGCCAAGAAAAAGAAAAAAATATGGCTAAGATGTTATAAGAAAGAGGATAGCAATTTGTGAATGAAAAGAGAAAGAGCTTGAAGTAAAAGTGTGCCAACACTTGTGGTTGTAGAAGAAGTTTTCCCCAAGTACTTAAAAGAAGAAAGGAGAATGTGGTTTGAGTTTATGGGTTTGGCGAATTGCCTTGTAATGGGTAGCTTAGGTTGGACTAGGTGAGTGAGCTTAAAAAGAAAATGAGAGTGAAGACAATTGTGTTACAAATGGTAGATGGAAGTTTGTCCTTATATGCATAAGTTACTTTTTACTCTTAGCATTTTGCCAAAGTTCACTTGTTCATTGAGAGATCCCATGCATTGGAACCCCATGAAGTTGAGATCATTTTTATCTCAAAACCTTACCCAAAAACCAAACAAGTTCGCTAGCATTGTATGATTCATGATCCATGGTTACTACTTAATGAATGTTAAAGAGTTGGTGAAAATGAATGCTTGTGTAGATTGAGGCTTGGGTTCACTTGAATTAGTATGGGTATGGCTAGACCTTTTGGAGTAGAAGTTTGCATTAGGGCATCCTAGAATTAAGAACAAGGACCATTGAATTGATCTATTTGCTTGACACCTTTAGATTTGAGTCCCCACTTTCAAACCTCTCTCATTAGCTTGTGTTTCAATTGCTTGGGGACAAGCAAAAGGCAAGTTTGGGGGAGTTGATATGTCTATATTTTGCATCATATTATCACCCATTTAGTGTAAGTTTCTCATCATCTAAGAGTATATTTAAGCATCATTGTGTTGCATTTTGATCATTTAGAGTTTAAGGTGTCTTTGCATAGTCTTTGCATATTTGTTGCATTTGGAGTGTTCCTCAGGTACATTTGGAGCTAAAGAAACCATTTGGAGCTTTGGGGATGAGTTCGGATCAAAGAAGAGTCGAAACAAAGATTGCCAGAAGTTGTCTGGCATCACCTCGAATTGGAGCACCTCGGACTGCAAACCGAGACGGCCTCGGCAGAGAGTTCATCGGTTTGGCTCCATCGGTTTGGATGCACAGAGCAGCTCGAGACGAAGCCACCTGAACCTTCACCGGTTTGGCCACCTCAGACTGGCAAACCGAGACGGACATGCTAGAGACTTCATCGGTTTGGCCACCTCGGACTGCAAACCGAGACGGCCTCGGCAGAGAGTTCCCATCGGTCAAGTAACCCCGGACAGACAGGCCGGGATGCGTCGGAGATCACGCATCAGTTTGGAGCCCATCGGTTTGGCAAACCGATGCGGTCTCTTTTTCAAGCCAAAACCGGGTCAATACCCGGTTTGTTCCGGGTTGACCCGGTCCGATCACTATTCACTATAAATACATTTTAGACCTAATTTTATGCCTTAACTTTTATTCTCTTGTTCTTAACTTAAACTTTTAGCCACTTTGGGCAAATACTTTGTTTAAACTTGAATCTTTGAGTTTAATGCATTATCTTTCTTAGATTTCTTGTTTTATCTTTCTCTAATCATGTTTAACCTTTCTCTAATCTTTGATTTGATGGGTTTAAGTATGGTTAGTGAGTAGTTCCTTAGAAACTTGGGGATGGGTTAGATTTAGGGTTTTCTAATGGATTAATCTTGCAATCTAGGATAGATTCTTTCATTCTCTCTTCTTATTAAGTGATTCCTAATGTCAAATAGCTAATCTTTGCTATTTTGGATCATAAGCATTTCATACACCCACCAAGTGTTTGATGAAATGCTTGAACCAACTTAATAAGAGATTTACATTTCTAGCCTAAGACATTAGTTGTTTAGAGTGTTTATCATGCCATTTAGACTTGAATTTAATGCTTGTTGATTATCCTAATGCTAAAACATCATTAGTTCATTATGGTGATTAAGAAAGGGATTAGTGCCACACATCATGGTTTAATCTTGTTTAAGTGTTCTAGGCATAGAGTTAGCTTGATTAGTTGCTTAATTGATTGCAAGGTTGTCCATTTAGTTTCCCAAATCAATGATTCCATCCCTAGGTTTCGTTTTAGTTAATTTGATAATCTTGCTTAGTAGTTAATCTCTTGTTTAGTGCTTGATTAGTAGTAATTAAGGCTTAATTTGATATTATTGCTCTAGTAGTGTTTCTTTTAGTTTGTGCTTTGCTTTTAATTATCATTTGTCTCTTGAATTGTCAATTTAGCTTAGCTTAAATCAAACTTTATATTCTTATTGAATCATCTCCCAAAATGGATTGATATCTCAAGTATTGCAATGATATGAGCAATTGAGAAATTGCTTGCAAGAGATAAAAACTCTTGTATCAGATAACAAAAGTGCTATTGATATATCGAAAAATCATGTTCAACACTCACGAACTAAACATGTTGATATTAAACATCACTTTGTTAGATAATTGGTTGAGGAAAAACTTGTTGTTATTGAACATGTTGCATCTGAGAATCAACTTGCTGATATATTCACAAAACCTCTTGATCTCAATAGCTTTCTGTATCTCAGAAAAGCGTTGGGCATATGCGAACAATAAAGAAAACAGAACGAAGGGGAAGGGCTGTTGCAGAATCAAGATCTCATATCACAGACAATCACCCTTAAAACCTCTTACAAGCAAGTCAATCGTAACATGTTCTAGTTTAATCATTGTGAATGCAGTCCTTGATAAACGCCTTAAGAGAACAACACTCAAGTTGGAACTGGATGCAACACATTCAGATTCTGGTGTTGATCACTGTTCGGATAAGGACCGTGATTTGTGTCTAGTTGACCCTGGCTATTATCATGTAAATGAAAATAATCAATGCAAGACCTAAAGTGAGTAACACTCGGCCTTGACCTGGTTGTTATCCCAATTTGTGTCTGGTGCTGATCACTGTTATGATTAAGCAGAGAGGGGATCACACATAATAAATTTTCTACTTACAACAATATCGGTGTGTTTTCAACAAGTAATCTACACTTCCGTGTGTTACTGTATGTGAAGGCAGCTCAGCTGAGTGTTGCCGCATACTG
Organism: Alliaria petiolata; assembly: GCA_020283515.1. Classification (NCBI taxonomy): domain Eukaryota; kingdom Viridiplantae; phylum Streptophyta; class Magnoliopsida; order Brassicales; family Brassicaceae; genus Alliaria; species Alliaria petiolata. The sequence goes on from JAHZTW010000077.1 coordinate 7,759, forward strand.
TTGATTCACCTTTGAACCTTATTGTGTGATTTCCTCTTTTCCAAAATGAATGGATATTAAACAATGCTCGGGTTAATCATGGCATCGATCATAAATACCACGTTTGTATGTGGATTTCTTTTCGCTCTGGTTGTGCTGGGACTAACAATGGTTGATCAGATATGTAAACGCAGCTCGGCTGAGTGTTAAGCTGCATATCTGAGCTTGTAAGTTGATCTTGAATTAAAACTTTTATTTTGTGTGTGATGGGAGGTCAAGCTCGAAATGGTGCTTCCTAGTGTGATCTGCAGCTCACAAGCTGTGGAGGTTTCGTATCAAAGATGGTAGTGTTGCTGGTAGTAATTAGGCTGGGTTGATTCTCATAGATGTCTGTTGAAGTTCAGTTAATAACACAGGGTACTCACAATTCTGATTCAAGTGTACTAAGTCTAAGTGTTAGTTTTTATTTTGGGGCTTGAAATTACTTATTGGGCTTTGCGTGCTGGTTATTGGCCTTGTTTGCTAAGGTGTTTTGCTATAGGATTCATAATGGGTCTTTTCAGGTCCAACTGTCTTTTGCACTAACCTGTCTATGTGAGTGTGATTAGGTTTGCCGCTTCTTTATAAGCCTAAAAGGGACGATTCATGTGCCACTCCGCCCCAAATCTGTCTCAAGAGCACCAAAACCCTAAAATTGCTCTCAATACTCTTTCAAGCGTCACACAGATTCCTTCTCGTACTCGCGGACAAACCCGAAAAGCTCTTCTAGAAACTGTTCGTATTCATCGATCTGTTCCAGACGATTCCGAAACTCTTGAATCTGCTCTCCTTCGTGTCCGAGATCCCACTCGCCATGATGGCAAGGCCCCCGTGGTAGTACACGACCTCGAAGATAATCGACTTGAAGTTCAGTGGAAGTTCATTGGAAGTCTCAGACCTCCGAGAAGATCCCCTCTTCCTCCGCGAAATCTAGCACACATGCAACTGAAGAAGAACACTCGACTGAAACTGGAGGTTCTGCCGAGGCTGGAGGTTTCACGGATCCTCGGGAAGTTGGTGCCGACTATGAGTTCTCGGATTGGGAACTTCGATGTGCTGAAAATCGCATGATGTACAAGGCGTGGTTCAAGCTACACCCCGACATGAACCGACCACTGCAAATGCCTCACCGGAATTTCGCGTCTCGTCTGGCAGCTGTACGGTATGAATCCTTTGATCTGCGAAATTTCCATACTCAGATGATTATGCCCTTGACGGATCCGAAACTCGAAAGTGTAAGACAAGTACTCAAGTGGTCGGGTATGATGTACACTGTGTTGGATGTTGAGCCCTATTGTCTGGCGGTTGTCAAAGAATTCTATGCAAATCTTGGGGACTTAGAGACTCGCCATGGTACAACCTTTGTGTTCCTACGAGACTTAATGTTTGAATTCTCTCCTGCACTTATCAATCGGATGATGATTCGTACTGAAGATGCTGTCAATGGAGATTGGAATACAACTGATCTACAGGAGGTTGTTAGAGCTCTTACAGAAATGACAAGATCCCAGTGGATTGGTCTCCGGTCATGTCATTTGTCTAAGAGGGCTGGAGTTCTCTATCGTCTATGTTGTCGGAATTGGATGCCTACAACAAACAAGACAACCATGGTGAAAGACAGAATCCGTTTCGTTCATGCTCTCATGCTGAACAAGGAGTTCAACTTTGGACAAATGGTCTATGACCAAATCATGAGTGTTGCACAACATCCAACTCCAGTTGATCGCATTATGCCCTTTCCCAACTTGATTCACCAGCTGTTGCGATTTCAGAGAATTGTGTCCTCTCATCGTGGTGACGGAGAGCTGGAGGGACACCCACTGAAAATCACCATGGATCCTAAGACAGGTCGTGGTTCATGAAATGTCGAACCGGAATGGCTTCCATCTCTCCAGGGAGATCTCGATGAGCTCTCAAAGTTCATTCGCCGCATTCAGAGCAGAGTCAAAGGTAAGTTCGCTCATCTCGGTCATAGTTTCAAGTGCCCTATGGGTGTTAACGTGCCATACTCTGTTTGGTTTTTATCTTAATGTACACTCAAGCAGGGGGAGATTACGGGTTCACTCTGACGATGGATAGACCAGTCAGACAACCAATGTCTGACTCTGATGACGAAAATCCTTCGGAGCCTGTGTATGACGACTCCTATGATGAGGAGGCTTCGATCGAGAGAGCAGAGACCGGTGCAGATGACTAATCGGCCTTATTTGTCTCTGTGCTTTAGCTTTCTTTGTTTCGCTTTGTTTTTCTTCTGGGCAGTTTTTTTAAGACTTTTGAACCCTGGTGGGTATGTCATGACTTGTTGAACTATTGTGCTTTTGATGTTATGCATTTATTGAATGGCACTATGAATTTCATTAGCTCGGTGGTTCTGGATATGTTTGTTGTTTGAAGTTTTTCTTGCAGGTTGCTTGAGTTGTCACATTCAGCTAAAAAGGGGGAGATTGTAAGCTCAGGATTTCTGTCACAGCGGAGATGTGTTTAACACACTGGACGCGGGAAAGGATCAGCTGTATGGAAGCTGACGTGGCGCTCGGGAGATTGCATTACGTGAGGATCAAGGGAGATGTCAAGTTGCCTAACTTGAAGATTCAGAAGATCAGAGGAAGCATGAAAGCTTTCCAAAGGTGATTCGAGACAAAGGGACACATATATAAGTTCTGAGGGATACGATTGCTAAGGTTAGCACTCTAAGGGAAACACGGGTAGCATCTTGAGAGACTAAGTGAGATTTAGGGTTCTCGGTGAGTGAACACAGCTGTTGCTGTGGTGGGTAGATTAGGGATCGGTCAGTGTTGAACTACACGTAGTAGTGTCAAGTAAACCTGATTAATCAAGTCTGTAAAAGTTGATTAAGAGATTTCTAATAAAAAACAAATTGAGGTTGCAGTTCATCGTGTGTCTTTATTTTCAATCAGTATTGTGGTATTCCTTGGCTCTACACTTTGAACCTAAGATAGCTGTTTAAACCATGGCGAACATTGTCACCATCGAGAATATATGAAAGCTTCCCTCGGTTGTACAAAGCTCGGTTAAGAGCACATGCCAGACTACTTTTCCCTGAAAAGTGAAGAAAAAAAAAGAATTGAAAAGGAATCCAGTAGAAACCTCAAGTTGTGGTTAAGAGAATCAATCTTGAGTAAGAAACAAACCTGAAAAGGTTTCTGTGCTGAAGCAAAGCTTGCAACTGCGGATTCCTTCAGGAGCGCATATCTCAATGGCGTTGAATCAAATGCTGTAAGATCTGCTGTTGTACATGTCTTCTTGCTTCACTTTTTATCTTGAATTTTTATCCACGTCGTAATAATTGTTTACCTCATTGGAAGTGAACCTTGTCCTGCTTACTGTTGTACTTGCCGCTGCTGAGACAAGTACTATGCACTGAAGCAGATGATGGGGTCTAAATAGTCGTCCGAGTTTGGAGGATTTCTTTGCGGACTCGTCAGGCTTTGAATTTGTAGGACCCTAAGCTGCAAATGCACAGCGTGCGTTGTAGTACTTAGGGTATCGATCCACAGGGAGGAGGTCAACTGCAAAACAGAAGAATCAGGGCAACCAAAGACGCAGAGAATTGGGGTCTGGGGGTAAGTGTCACGGTTTTTGCAGAAAATAAAGAAAGCAGTATCACGCCTTATATAGAGAAGGTTGTCAATCTTTTTTATAACCAACGGGAAAAGGAAAATAAACTTAAAGACTTGTAAAAAGGAAATCAAGCAAGCAGTGCAGGAAAAGTAAATATTGAAGTGCGTAAATCTCGATGTAAAAACAGATGGGGCGAACACGTTGGGAATCTTCTCGGGAAATCTATGGGGTTCTAACTAGAAATCAAACACACAAAAGTTAAGCAAGCGAGACTAGGCGATGTTCCCCAAACTGATTCACTGGTTTTAACAACCTAACTTTATCAAACTAGGTCGATCTGCGAACTTCTATTCCACAGGTATACTTTCATATCCTGCGTCCTAGATGAACACGCAATAGATCCCCTTAAAGAACACCCAACGAAAGTAAACTACTCAGACATAAAAGAAGAAGTAGAAAACGTGATTGATGAATGCATAACTTGTATAAATCGATTAAAACAAAAGAGGGTTCAAGAACAAATCAATCTCCCTCAAAGAACAAAGTGGAAACTACGAATCAGATATTCGCGGCCACCAAAAGAGATCTATAACTTAGAGTATTTCGTCCTCTCTAGAAAAACCCTAGACAATGAGTATATATAGGTCTTCAAGTGCCCTAAGTCGTGGATTAGGTCTTGGCTTGCATAAGACGGCTGCGGGTTTAAGTTGGGCTTCAAATGGGCTCGGGAATCCGTGAGTGGCCTGGCCGCACGAGCGACTGGCCGTGGCGCGGCCACTGGTCGTCTGGTTTGGCCGTGGCGCGGCCAGCTCGTCCTTCAGGGTGCTTGACGGACCTTATTGCTTCCTTCATAACTTGAGATCCAACCGTGGGATTGCTCTCAAACCACTTCGAGGTGAAAGACAGCTGATAAGGCTACCTTGTCTCCAAATATGAGCTTGATCTCGTGGTGGGAAGGCCTTCATTTGGTGTTGAACTTCTGTCCTCGGACACTGTTTCCGGAATTGTCCATTTTGCTCCAAAATATGCGTCTTTTGCTAAGATTACCTGAAAAGAGTCTTGAACAACCAAATACTTGAAATTTATTGTTTATGCATCAAAACTTTAGTGAAATGCTTATTAAAGCACTCACTTATGATAGTAAAAATTGGTAAAATATGCATGTTATCAGCAGACCCATCAAAAACTAATGAACTCAGAATGTGAATATTATTCAATGAGAACGACATTAGTGATGTTGGGATATGCATATTATTAATGTCACTGCTCCTCTGCATATTTAGAGCTTTCAAGTCAATGAGAAACAAGATCCGTTAGCTCCAGGAGAGCAGTCATTTTTGCCTTCATTAAATCAAACTGTATTGTTCACTCTCTCTCTCCAGAGCTATCTGAGAAATGAAAAATAAAGCAAATCTGAAAAATATCGATCGAATTAACCAGCTATGCAACATGAAGACAATTAATCAAGTCTGCAAATTTCTCAGAGATAAAGAAAGTATTTGTAACGACTCAGGCCCGNTGTAAAATCTGCTGTTGTACATGTCTTCTTGCTTCACTTTTTATCTTGGGAATAAGTGTTTACCTCATTGGAAGTGAACCTTGTCCTGTTTACTGTTGTACTTGCCGCTGCTGAGACAAGTACTATGCACTGAAGCAGACCCATCAAGAACTAATGAACTCAGAATGTGAATGTTATTCAATGAGAACGACATTGGTGATGTTGGGATATGCATATTATTGATGTCACTGCTCCTCTGCATATTTAGAGCTTTCAAGTCAATGAGAAACAAGATCCGTTAGCTCCAGGAGAGCAGTCATTTCTGCCTTCATTAAATCAAACTGTATTGTTCTCTCTCTCTCCACAGCTATCTGAGAAATGAAAAATAAAGCAAATCTGAAAAATATCGATCGAATTAACCAGCTATGCAACATGAAGACAATTAATCAAGTCTGCAAATTGTTCAGAGACTGTCTCTTATACACATCTAGATGTGTATAAGAGACAGGTATCAGAGCCAAGTGAAGTCAAACTGGTTCTGTCCCAGGAGACTGTCTTGTGGTTTGGGGGTTAAGGTTCACACTAGCGGGCTCAGAATTCGGGGACGAATTCCCGTTGAGTGGGGGAGAATTGTAACGACTCGGACCCGGCCCATTTGAATAAGTTTAAATGGATTGATTTGGCTACCTATGTCATCAAAGTGCACTTACATTTTCCGGTCACTCACCCTAAGAGAACTCCAGAGTTAAGCGTGCTTATGCTGGAGTAGCACTAGGATGGGTGACCTTCCGAGAAGTTCTCTGCGGAACCGTGTGAGTGAGGCCAAAACACGGGAAAATGTCACGTGGTGATTGCAAGGACAAGTAAATTAGTCGGTCGGGCCACCGAGAAAAATAACGCACCGACCGTCGGACAGGAGCGGGGCCCACGAACCCGACGGAGGGATGGGTAACTCGCCGGTAGGGGCGGTCGGGGTGTTACAGTATTGCCTAGAAATCTAACCATGAAAATTCAGTTTTGTTCAACCAAACCAACTAGAAATAGATCATATCTTAGCAACTCCAACTTAAAACTAAAGGCTACACATCAAAAAGACGAGCAACTAAGTCTAGGACCGGCTCTATCAAACCGATTTTGGGTTTAGAGGGATAAAGCACCTGTGAACAGCTCGAATGTTGTTGGGATGCTTAGTCTTTATGTAGCCCAATTAAAAATATTAGAGTTTCAGAAGAGAAACGTAAGCAAAAGAGATTCAGTCACTTGCAATAGAGATTTTATTCATGAAATTTCACGCCACTGATTCAAGAAAGCCACCAAATATGCTAAATATACACACTACAACCAATAAAGCAATAAATAGGATAAGAGTTCATATACCTGCACATAAAGAAACCATCAACTACAAAGTTGCTTGGGAAACTAGAATTTGTCATGGAAGCACATGTTCTGGGTTAGGAACAAACACATGTAAAATCAGTTTGTAAAACATGTTAATAAGGATTTATAAACCGAGCACTCACACAAACAAAGCCACATAGCTATATCACTAAGACCTGATGGGGTTTCACACCTCACTTATTCACCATCCTTAAGCTAAACTTATACACCAGCAAACAAAGAGATGCAAATCGAATGTTATTTTCCAAAATTACACAATCAGAGGTAATACACTTAACTCAAATCTTGAACCTTAACCTATAATCGAACCAACGGTCAAATTAGATTCACATCATCACAATCAAACCAATTACAATATTAAACTCAAACAAATCACATAATCGGATAGTAATAGTAAACAAACTACACTTATTCTTTAGAAAGAATAGACATTTGGGAATTTTTATAAACCCTGGTAAATTTTCGTAAACTTTTAAAACTAGTGAAAGTTAGAGATTGTTCAAACTCTCCGAAGAAACACGGATCGAAACTTCGGCGAAACAAGGTTCAAAACTGTCGCTAAACATCGATTGAAACTATCTCAAAGTTAAAAACCCAGATAGATCAGAGTTCAAAATCAAAATCGAAGTTCAAAATCAAAATCCAAATAGTTTGTACCTTATTCCGATCGAAAATGCAACAATAGAATCGTAAATTTTCGTGAAGATCAGAATCCCAACGTTAAAATCTTCGATACCCTAGTTTTCACCGATTTTGAGTTTTCTCTGTCGACGAACAAGGTCATGAATTTGTTTTTTCTTGGAAGGTCAATTTGGTCTTTTTGCAATTCATTAAATGGTATAAATAAAAATGGTAAGGATTCTGTTGTATTTCTGAAAAGTGCTCTCTTGAGTGGTGTAGTTTTGAAATTCTCCCAATAATTTATAGTGTTTTGGTTTTTTTTTTTTTTTCTTTTCTAAATTCATGTTATGTTAAATCAAACAATTATATGAATAAAATATATAGAAACCTATTAAAATTGATTTTCAATATCACCTATATATTATTTGAGAAGCATTTTTAGAGAGTACCCTTACTTTTACAAATATTTACAGTGGTGCCATTTTTCTGATGTGTCACCACCACATTCATTCTCACCAACCTTGTAAAAAAAACTTATTTCAATAAACTAATTACCTTATATGTTATTATCCATTTTTAATTTTTAATATAACCAAAAAAATTATAATTCATTTTCTGTTTTGATTCATTTCCAAAAAAAATTCATAACCAATAATTTTATACAAAATAATTAAACGAAATAAAAATTTACAAATAATTTATGATATACATAAAAATATAATTTTTAATTTTTAATATAACCAAAAATATTATAACTCATTTTCTGTTATGATTCATTTCCTAAAATTTTATACAAAATAATTAAACGAAATAGAAATTTACTATGATTTAATATTATACACATTCAATTACTACTTTGCTTAATTTTTTTTTCTCTAATCAGAAAATATTTTTTTAAACATACTATATTGTTAACATAACAGCTTATTATATAAAAAAAATACTGGAATAAAATATTTTACTATGGTTTAATTTTTTAATTATACAAAACTAAATAAATAAAAAATTACTCTATTTTTAGTTTGCTACGATTTTACGACGATTTTTAGTTTGCTACGAATTTACTACGATTTTTTCCCCTCAATTTGCTACGATTTTACGACGATTATTACTTTGCTACGAATTTACTACGCTTATTTTCCCCTCAATTTGCTACGATTTTACGACGATTATTACTTTGCTACAAATTTACTACGCTTATTTTCCCCTCAATTTGCCATGGATTTACGAGGAACACTGTATCTCGCGACTTAACGACGATTCTACGACGACACTATTAACGACGATTTTACGATGAAATCTCGTTCTCCCAAAATTAACGTCGAATTTGCGATGAATTTGCTTTCGCGACGATCAATTACCGACGATTGAACTTTCTTGGCAAATTCGTTGCGACTGTCGATTTACGACGAATTTGCCACGAATTCGTCCCTCGTAAAAAGCATGTTTTCTTGTAGTGTCTCCCTGCGCAGGGCGCAGGTTATCACCTAGTTAGATGATTATTTGAGGCCCATAAAAAAAATTGTTTGCTGATGTGGAAAACTTCATTGGAGAGAGATTTGGCTAATTATATATACTAGGAGAGAATCCGCGCTATATGCGGGCCTTGTTTACTTTGTGTTTTAAAAAATATGTTTTATCTTATATAATAAAGTAAGGTTATTTTTCAGAAGAGTTTTGATATGCTGCCATGTGGCATTTCCGAATTTGACATGTGTCATGCCTTTATTATACATATTGGTCAACAAAAGAGAATAAGAAATTCAACTATACTAAGCAATAATAATAATGACAATTAAATACAATTCACAAAAAAAAACTGCGATAGAGATTCTACAATAATATATAAATAGCAAGAACAATACAACAATTTTCAAAAACAACTCACTTTTCTTAGCAAACAAAATTCCAATAGAATATATACCATATGCATTACACTATTAGAAAATTAATTTCACCCAATCAACCGGAAACAAACTTAGCCTCAAAATTACACGTCTTTTCCGTCAAAAATAGAACATCAACTACACAATCTTTTTTATCACCGATCAAATACTACAAGCAAGTAACTTTACCTTCAAAGATGTGATAACTTCCACCTCACTTATCATGACATGGATGATACAACATCAAGTACATTAACCGAGAGTTTAATAAACTTTATTAAAAAATCTATAATATCACGTCGACCACATAAAACACAACGCCTCAAAGTATTTTTTTTTGAAATTGAAGATTACAACCCAAATGCATCAAGAAGACTAGATGTTGATTTTATAATTGGAGACTTAGAGAGAACACAAACACAAGCTACAAAAAAAGATTACGTCAATTGTGCTATATGTCTTGATAATCGACAAGGGCTAAAACCTATCAACACTTTAATTTGCAGTCATAAATTCCATCACAAATGTATTTCAGATTGGTTGTACTACGAAACAACATGTCTTTATTGTCGAAGAGAAATGATTTGATATTTTATATGCTTATGATTAAAAAAAAAATTCACCCACTATAGATATTATTATTCCACCAATCTTTCAATAGAAAATTAAAAAACTACATGATATTCACAAATTAGAAATTGATAATTACAGACAAACTTTTACAAACAAATACTATAAAATAAATTATAAAATTAAAACATTTAAACTATCACAAATTCGCGCAACGCGCGAACCTTCTCCTAGTACATTTATATTTTGAGCATCAATTTTCTATTGCGTTTTTTAAGAAATTTTTATTTTGATTTTTTGATTTTTTCTTATGAATTTTACTAATATTTTTTTGGGGGAATTTCAAAACTACACCACTCAAGGAAGCACTTTTCAAAAAAAAAAAAACGATTGCCATTTTCACTTATACCATTTAATGAATTGCAAAAAAAACAAATTGACCTTCTCAGGAAAAACAAATCCACGACATTATTCGTCGAGAGAGAAAACTCAAAATTGGCAAAAACTAGGGTATCAAAGTTTCTAACGTTGGGATTCTGATCTTCACAATTTACGATTCTATTGTTGCAGTTTCGATCGGAATAAGGTACAAACTATCTAGATTTTGATTTTGAACTTCGATTTTGATTTTGAACTTCGAACTACCTGGGTTTTTAACTTTGAGATAGTTTCAATCGATGTTTAGCGACAGTTTTGAACCTTGTTTCGCCGAAGTTTTGATCCGTGTTTCGTCGGAGAGTTTGAACAATCTCTAACTTTCACTAGTTTTTTTTTACATATTGGGTTTAATTTCAAGATTTTATTTTAGTCTTTTGGGTGGGGGTTCTGATCAGATGCAATGTGTCAAATGAATTTGAGTTAAGATGAAACAATGGAAACTGGTTCTTACCCAGAACGACCAGGAGAGCCGAAATGTTCTGGACTTTGTAGATTTGGTTCAACTTGTCGGTTCAATTATCCTCGTGATCGGGAACTGGTACATCACGTTTTCTTTGTATTCATTTTGGCGATTTAGGAGATCTGTTTGGTTGGATCAAAATTTCAAAGCTTTTGAGAGTGTTTTGATTTGTCTTAGGTTAATGAGATTCTCTTCACTGTCCAAATTCTAGGTTATAGCCACTTGGATGAGAGGAGAATACCCTGAAAGGATTGGTCAGCCTGAATGTGAGGTGATCGAGTTATCGAATTCTCTTCTCTGTTGATGGTTTAGAACATACGAAATGAAAAGACACTTTTTGTTGTTTATAAGAAATTAGTAGTTTTCTCAAGCTTTAGTATTGAGTCGTCTTCTTACACAAAGCTAACTTATTTTGTATGCTTGGGGTTGCATAGTACTATTTGAAGACATGAACCTGTAAGTTTGGAGTAACATGTAAGTTTCATCATCCTAGGAACAAAGCTGGGATTGCTGGAAGAGTCTCACTCAATATGTTAGGCTATCCTCTACGCTCGGTATGTTGACTTTTAACAATTTCCCTGATTTCATCTCATCACACTTGCCATTGTCTCATCCTCTTAGACTTAGTGATTCTATGTTGTTGTTAATAATGCAGAATGAGGTGGATTGTTCTTATTTTCTAAGAACCGGACACTGTAAATTTGGTGCCACTTGTAAATTCATCCACCCTCAGCCTCAACCAACAACCAACATGATGGTTCCTACATCAGGCCAACAGTCTTATCCTTGGTCAAGAGCATCTTTTATTGCCAACCCTCCATGGCAAGATATACCCCATTAATTATGCCTCAAGGAGTTGTCCCTGTTCAAGGGTGGAACCCTTACAGCGTAAGTTCCTCAAAACAACAATTGCTTATTACCTTCAGCTAATCTGATTTTGTATGACTTCCTTTTGATTTTTATCGAATTTTCTCGTGGTTTCCATTTCGTTAGGGTCAGCTCGGCTCAGTTTCTCCTTCAGGTACCGGAAATGAGCACAACTATAGAAACTTGCAGCAGAATGAACCCAAAGAGTCAGGCTCTCAGTCTCAGGGGTCGTTCTCGGGTTTCAACTCGGGCTCCTCTGTTCCGCTAGGAGGGTTCTATGCATTGCCGAGGGAAATGTTTTCCCGGAGAGACTTGGACAACCCGAATGCCAATTCTACATGAAAACAGGTGACTGGAAATTTGGTACAGTTTGCAAATTTCATCATCCTAGAGACAGACAAGCTCCTCCTCCTGACAGTCTCTTAAGACTATTGTTTTTTTTTTATTTAGCTATAAAATACGAGTTGTATCAAATTTGAGTGGTGTTCGTTAATTGAAGTGTATGATTTGTATATTCGCCTTATTGAAAATTCATATATACAACAATAACGAGTGTACCTTAGTGATTATACACTTATGCAAGTCGACGTATTCCTAGTTCGAGTATCATTTTTTATATATATTTAAAAACCTCTTTTTAAATCTTTATAAACAAAAAAATTCCTACATATAACAATAACGAGTGTGCCTTAGTGGTTCAAGTACACGTGATTTGAGTATCATTTAGTTTTTCTAAGGATTTAAAAACCTCTTTTTAAATCATTTTTTTTTGTCAACAGCCTCAATCCCTACAATGGTTCGGAAATCCAAGCCAGTGGGATTGAGTTTACATAATCAATAGAATAAAGGAAGTCGCAGACACTTTGTGCCAATTTGTCTGCCTTTACGTTCTGAGCGCGTGGGATATGCGAGATTGAGAAGGTCACAAACTCCTTCCTGCTTCTCTCGTACTCTTCCAAATGTGTAGCGAAAGCCGGCCATTCTTCTGGTTTAGACCCCATCTTCACCAATTCAGAACAGTCTGTAACGAATGCTACCGCCCATCTTCTAGCATCAAGCATGAAATGCATAGCCCATATGAGTGCTTCCAACTCTGAGTGCAACGGAGAAATGCTTCGTTGGACATTTTGTGCGCCCCTTAAAGTTTCATCGACGCCCATACCTGGACAGTACCAACCTAGACCAGCGTGTACCGATGTTTCCTTCCAAGACCCATCTGCATAACATCTCTTTTTAAATATTTATAAATGAGTTATATATATATTCTATAAACAAAAAATTCTATATAAAACAATAACGAGTGTGGCTTAGTGGCTATATGCTTCTGCAAGTACCCATGATCCTAGTTCGAGTATCATTTAATTTTTATAGAGATTTAAAAATTTCTTTCTAAATCGTTATAAATGACTACTACATATTCTCTAAAAATTCTGCAAGCTACCAGGATCACTAGTTCGAGTATCATTTAGTTTTTATATAGGTTGACAAATTTCTTTTCAAATCGTTATAAATGACAACTACATATTCTCTAAAAATGGTTTTTAAAACGGTCTTTTATATCCCCAGAAAGCTCGAACCAAGGAATCTGTGATTTTCCAAGATGGCTGTTTAACCATCCAGGCTGTGTTGTCATAGTTATTGGACATATGAATTTAATTGGTTACAGAGAATACAAATTAGTTAATTAAAATGATTTTAAAACACTTTTAAATATTTATAAAAATATTAAAAATGATTTTTTAAAAAGGCTTTTATATCCCCAAAAAGTTCAAACGATTTCCAAGAGGGGTGTTCCAAGAGGTCTTTAACCACCCAGGCTGTATTGTCATACTCGGTGTACGTATGAATTTAATTGCTTATAGAAAAGACGAATTAATCATTTAAAATTGGTTTTAAAACACTTTTAAATTTTTATAAAAACATTAAAATGATTTTTTTAAAGGGCTTTTATATCCGCAGGGAACCCGTGATTTTCCAATAGGAGTGTTTAACCTTTTAGACTGTGTTTTATACTTGTTGTACGTATGAATATAATTGTTTATAGAAAAGACGAATTAGTCATTTAAAAATAATATTAAAACTCTTTTAAATCCATATAAAAAACATTAAAATGATTTTTAAAAGGGGCTTTTATATCCACAGGAAGCTCGAATCAGAGAAATCATGATTTTACAAGAGTGGTCTTTTATATCCTCATATAGACATCCTCTGAAAGAATCATCATCTAATCATCATCTATAGTTGTCGTACGTATGAATATAATTGTTTAAAGAGAAGACGAATTAGTCATTTAAAAATGAATTTAAAAATATTTTAAATCCTTATAAAACATTAAAAATGATTTTTAAAAAGGACTTTTATATCCTCATATAGACGTCCTCCGAAAGAATCATTACCTATATTTGTTGTACGTATGAATATAATTATTTATAGAGAAAACGAATTAGTTATTTAAAAATTATTTTAAAACTCTTTTAAATCATTATAACAACATTAAAAATGATTTTTAAAAAAGGGCTTTTATATCCCTAGGAAGCTCGAACCAGGGAACCCGTCATTTTCTAAGAGGGGTGTTTAACCACCACCTATGATGTATTGTCATACTTGTTGTACGTATGTATTTAATCTTTTATAGAGAAGACGAATTAGTCATTTAAAAATAATTTTAAAACAGTTTTAAATCCTTATAAAATAGTAAAAATGATTTTTAAAATGACTTTTATATCCCCAAGAAGCTCGAACCAGGGATCATGTGATTTTACAAGAGGGGTGCTTAACCACCCAGACTGTGTTGTCATAGTTATTAGACATATAAATTTAATTGGTTATAAAGAATAAAAATTAATCATTTAAAAATGATTGTTAAAAGGTGCTTTTATATCCCGAGGATGCTCGAACTAGTGGACCATCGGATTTTCAAAGGTGTGTTTAATAATCCAGGCTGTGTTGTCATATTTCTTGTACATATGAATTTAATTTTTTATAGAGAATACGAATTAGTCATTTAAAAATTATCTTAAAACATTTTTAAATCCGTATAAATTTAAAAAAGGGATTTTAAATCGTTATAAAACTTGCTTTGTGAGTTGTAATAAAAATTGTTATAAAAATGATTTTTAAAAAGAGCTTTTATATCCCAAAGAATCTCGAACCAGGGAACCCATGATTTTCCAAGAGGGATGTTTAACCATCCATGTTGTGTTGTCATTGTTGTTGGACGTATGAATTTAATTGGTTATACATAAGACAAATTAGTCATTTACAAATGTATTTAAAACTCTTTTAAATCCTTATAAAAACATTAAAATAGTTTTTAAAACTGTCTTTTATATCCCCAGAAAGCTCGAACCAGGGAATCCTTGATTTCCTAAGAGGATTGTTTAACCACCCATGCAGTGTTGTCATAGTTTTTGGACGTATGAATTTAATTGGTTAGAGAAGATGGATTAGTCATTTAAAAATGATTTTAAAACTCTTTTAAATCCTTTTAAAAACATTAAAAAGATTTTTAAAATGGTCTTTAATATCCCCAGAAAGCTCGAGCCAGAAAATCAGTGATTTTCCAAGAGGGGTGTTTAACCACCCAGGCTGTGTTGTCATAGTTGTTAAAAATATTAATTTAATTGTTTATAAAAAATACAAAGTAGTCATTTAAAATGATTTTAACATTTTTAAATCTTTATAAAAACATTAAAAATGATTTCTAAAAAGGGCTTTTATATCGCTGGAAGTTCAAACGAGAGAACCCGTGATTTTCCAAGAGGGGTGTTTAACCACCCAGAATGTATTGTCATACTCGGTCTACATATATTTAATTGAAGACGAATTAGTCATTTAAAATTGATTTTAAAACACTTTAAAATCCTTATAAAAACATTAAAATGATTTTTTAAAAAGGATTTTTATATTCCCAGGAAGCTCTTACGAGGGAACCCGTGATTTTCCAAGAGTAGTGTTTAACCATCCAGACTGTGTTGTTATACTTGTTGTACGTATGACTATAATTATTTATAGAGAAGACGAATTAGTCATTTAAAAATAAATTAAAACTCTTTTAAATCCTTATAAAAACTTTTAAAATAATTTTTAAAAAGGGCCTTTATATCTCTAGGATGCTCGGAACAGAGAACCCGAGAATTTTCAAGAAAGGTGTTTAACCACCAAGACTATGTTGTCATAGTTGTTGTACATATGAATTTAATTGTTTTTAGAGAATACAAATTAGTCATTTAAAATGGTTTAAAAACACTTTTAAATCTTTATAAAAACTTTAAAAATGATTTTTAAATGGAGAATTTATATCCCTATGATGCTTGAACTAGGGATATCTCTAATAAGATTGTGTGTGATAACTATGAGAAATTATTAATCTTACCTTTTTATGGTCATAACTAATCTAATTTTGTTTTCTTCTTTTTTATGTTTAGTTTATTTTTAATGGGTTATGTAATAGTTAATTATTAGTCATTCAGTTGATATACTTTATTTCTACTTCATCATGTTTAGTTTCTTTTTAATGATTTATATAATAGTTTATTATAAGCTAGGATATATGCAGATCACATTCGAAGTTAAAATGATTGCGATGTATTTGAGCTAATCGATCAAATTTTAACACGTGTAATAATTTTTTTATAATTAAGAAAGTCAACTAAAGTTAACCAAGATGGCAACCCGCTCTGATACCAAAATGTAACACCCGTCTCATCCTCTCTCGAGAACGGCGTGCTACGAACCCTAACTTATAACTCAAGTTACTCAAAGTATTACGAAACACTCCATTTATTATTAAATCCGATAAAATCCGCACACATTCCAAATCATGTTTATCAAATGAAATACCGAATAAAATCATACAATCATTATTTAAAACATATTATAATAAATTTATTTTAATTCAAAAGTCATCCCGAAACCCAAAACGTTGCACCAGCCTGAGACTTTTACTCCTGCACTTCCTCAAACTCACCTGAAAAGGGAAAAGAGGGGTGAGCATTTCGACTAATGCTCAGTGAGAGAAACTACGATCAATCACCATCAAACAACACATATCATAACAAAAGTATCTAGCTAGAACCTTCAGTAAAGCATAAGAAAACAACAAGACTGTGGCTACACGTGACCCGCGCCACCCTCGTGGTGTCTCAACGCGTTCACGCCCCTATACGGAAATCAGTGTCCGCACCACTATCCTTGGGCTCGCTGCTTGCCCCCTCCAGCGATGGATCCAACGCCACCTCAATCGGTACCTGCGTGACCCAACAAGAAAGACGATGTAACCATGCTAGGAAATCGCCATCCCAACAGGCCTTACACCGACCTCACACACAGGCCTTAAGCCTCATCCTAAAACGCATACTTCCCAACCCGCACATGGCATAATCCCCATGAAATGCACACACCCGCAAACAATCCTCAATCATCACATAACCATCTTCGTTCTCAGCAACCAAAGCATATATCTAGGTGTATTACACATTATCCATCAGTATAATATATAGATATAGTTTTACGTACGATTATAGGTCAGGACAACTACATGTATGCTTATAGATACACATATGTATGAATGAACTACCTAGACACTTCTACCATGATATACGGTGTATGCGGAATTGATCTGAACCACCCTCACCTTAGCAAAATGCAGATATATGAGGTTCTGGATTCCGAACGCTTAAACGGACGGCAAATCTGAGATTAGCACGAAAAATCGAGTGAGAACAGCTTTCGAACGACCGAAAACGGTTTACGGGTTGAACCGGTCAAAGTCAACGGTCAAAGTCAAAATCAACGGTCAAAGTCAAAGTCAACGGTTTAAACTGGTTAGATCTGGTTAACCCAGACCCGAACCAAACCGGATCTGACCCGACCCGATAACCAACCCGACCCAATAACCAGACCCGACAACCCGACACGACCCGATAACCGAACCGGATCAAACCGAACCGAACCAGACCAAACCGGTCGCCGGCGATCACGACGGTTCTCCGGCGACGGTGGTCGGCGACGGTCACCGGCGACGGTGGTCGGCGGCGGTCGGCGGCGAGGGAAGATGGTGGCTTACCGGCGACGGCGACGGCGGAGGGCGGTGGCTGGCGGCGGCGCGTGACGACGGAGGACGGCGGTGCGTGAGGCGCGTGAAGTGCACGCGCCAACTTCAAGAGGTGCATGGTGGCGCGTGGCGGCGCGTGCGACGGTTGCTCCGGCTGATTTTGGTGGCCGCGGCTTCGTCTCGTCGTCTAGAATCTGATGGTGGCCTCGGACTTGCGAAACTATAAGCGCACAAAGATTTAAGACAAGAAGAAGAAGATTGGTGTGGTATTTAGGAAGAGAAGAAGGCTTGGTGTGAAGAAATAGGAAGGCTTAGGGGTGTTTATATAGGGATTGAGAAGGGAAAACGTGATGGTTAAGTAGGTGGTGGTGGAGGGTTAATGGTGGCCCTAAATATGTCTAATGGTGTTAAATCAAGCTTTTAGGGGGGTTACTCAAGTTGGGGTTGTTACAATTCTTCCCCACTAACGAGGAATTCGTCCCCGAATTCAGATATCGGCTGACAGACTGATTTGTTTCTCAAAAAGTTCAGGATAATCTTCTTTCATCTGAGCTTCAGATTCCCAGGTTTCCTCGTGAATTTCATCTCTTTCCCAACGAACTATGAGCATTGAAGTCATTTTCCCTTGAACTTCCTTTTCTTGACATTCTAGGATTGCCACTGGTTGACTATGTGCGGTCAGATTCTTACGAAGGTCACTTGGCGGCTGCTGTAAAATAAGTTCTGGCTCTCTAATAACCTTCCTCAAAACTGACACATGAAACACGTCGTGGAAGCCTGACAACTCTGATGATAATCTCAAACGATAGGCCATTGCCCTATCCTCTCAATGATAGGAT
The DNA here is from genome assembly GCA_020283515.1 of Alliaria petiolata. Classification (NCBI taxonomy): domain Eukaryota; kingdom Viridiplantae; phylum Streptophyta; class Magnoliopsida; order Brassicales; family Brassicaceae; genus Alliaria; species Alliaria petiolata. The sequence goes on from JAHZTW010000077.1 coordinate 25,991, forward strand.
ACGGCCCCATATACCTCGGTTTAAGCTTCTTTAGCTTACGTGTTTTCGAACCTCCCTGAAATGTCCTCATTTTCAGATAAACCAAGTCACCCACTTCAAACTCCAAATTTCTTCTGCGCTTATCTGCATAACTTTTCTGACGGTCATGAGCTTCCTTTAATCGCCTCTTGAGTATTTCTACTTGCTCTACTGTCTGTTGAACCATTGCAGGTTCTAAATCTCGGTGCTCCCCCACTTCTGTCCAACATAGTGGGGTACGACATGGTCTCCCGTAAAGAGCCGCGTAAGGTGCCATTTCGATGCTTGCATGATAGCTATTGTTGTAGGCGAACTCTGCCAGCGGTAAATACTTGACCCAACTCCCTTCCCAGTCTAAAACACAAGCTCGGAGCATATCCTCCAAAGTCTGAATAGTCCTCTCTGACTGACCATCTGTCTGCGGGTGATAAGCGGTACTCATATGAACCTTGGTTCCCAACGCCTTCTGAAAGGCTCGCCAGAATGTGGATGTGAACTTTGTGTCACGATCTGATACTATACTGACAGGTATCCCATGTAACCTCACAATTTCATCAAGATACTTTTGTGCCAATTGATCCGCTCCGTCAGTTTTCTTGATTGCTAAAAAGTGAGCTGACTTCGTGAGTCGATCTACGATGACCCAAATGGTATTCTTTCCGCCACTTGAGGTTGGTAAACCCGTAACGAAATCCATAGTTACCATATCCCATTTCCACTCTGGTAGTGGCATGTCTTGCAGCAATCCACTCGGCAACTGGTGTTCTGCCTTCACCATCTGGCACGTCTGACAATGCGATACAAATGTAGCCACATCCTTCTTCATACCAGTCCAATGGTAATATTGCTTAAGATCCTGGTACATCTTGGTATTGTCAAGGTGAATAGAGAAACGCGAGTGATGTTCTTGTTGCAAAATTTCGTTTCTTAATTGTTCGTCATCGGGAATACATACTCGATTTCTATACAAAGAACATCCCGTTCGCAGCAGTGTGATATCCAGAAACTTTCTTTTCGAGCTGTTCGCACAAAACCTTATCTTTTCCCTGGGCTTGTCGTACCCTCCACAATAAATCTGCCTGATCCAACGCCTCGAGACCAATTGTATCTCCCTCTGCGGTAACTGCACATAATCTGAGGCTAGCAAGCATCCCAGTAAGTTCTTGCACTTCCTTAGTTCCTGAAACATCGCTTCGGCGTCTACTTAAAGCATCAGCTACTTGGTTGGCCTTACCAGGATGATAAGTGATCTCCAAATTATAATCTGCCAACAACTCAATCCACATGCGTTGTCTCAAATTAAGGTATGCCTGAGTAAAGATGTATTTCAGGCTCTGGTGATCGGTAAAAATCTGGACCTTCTCCCCATATAAGTAAGCTCTCCAAAATTTTAGAGCGAAGACAATAGCTGCCAATTCTAAATCATGGGTGGGATAGTTGACCTCGTGAGGTCTCAACTGACGTGATGCATATGCAATGACTCGCTCTTTTTGCATCAAAACACACCCCAAACCCGATCCAGATGCATCAGTGTACACTACATATGGTGTCCATGGCTGTGGAAGTACCAATATTGGCGTCTTCGTTAATTGCTCTTTAAGCTTGGTAAAACTCTGAGAACACGCATCTGTCCAATCAAACTTAACATCCTTGCCTGTCAATCGTGTCAATGGCTTGGATATACTGGCAAATCCTTTGACAAACCTCCTATAGTATCCGGCTAAACCTAGGAAACTGCGAACCTCAGTAGCACTCTTAGGCGTTGGCCATTCGGTAATGGCTGTGATCTTTTGCGGGTCTACGGCAACTCCTGCCTCTGAGACTACATGCTCGAGGAACCCAATCTTCATTTGCCAAAAGCTACACTTACTTAGCTTACCAAATAATTGCTGCTCCCGGAGCTTGCCAAGCACAATTCTCAAATGTTTTGAATGCTCCTCTTTGCTTCGAGAGTAAATCAATATGTCATCGATGAAGATAATCACACACTTGTCCAAATGTTCGCGAAACACATTATTCATAAGCTTCATAAATGCTGCTGGTGCATTTGTCAGCCCGAATTGCATCACAACGAACTCATAATGGCCATACCGTGTCCGAAAAGCTGTTTTTGGCACGTCTGCTTCGTTTATTGGTATCTGATGATACCCGGATGCCAATTCAATCTTCGATAACCAAGAAGCTCTTTGCAGTTGGTCTAATAACTCATCGATTCTCGGTAGAGGATACTTGTTCTTTATCGTCACCTTGTTCAATCCCCGGTAGTCGATACAAAGTCTGAAACTTCCGTCCTTCTTCTTAACAAACAGTACTGGTGCTCCCCAAGGTGAACTGCTTGGTCTAATGAATCCTTTTTCTATCAGATCCTCCAATTTTTTCTTCAATTCAGCCATCTCCGTTGGTGCCAAACGATATGGTGCCCTTGATACTGGCGCCGTTCCGGGCTCCAACTCTATGGTAAATGCATCTCCTCTTGTTGGTGGTGGTCCGGTCAAGGGCTCAAAAACATCCGCGTACTCAGCTACGACCGGAATAGTATCTAAGTTAAGCTCATTTTCCTTCCCTGCGATAGAAATTGTGGCAAGATAAGCTTCACCCCCTTTTTTCAATATCTGTTCTGCTTGCATCATTGAGATGATATGAATTCCCGTGCGTCTCACTATGCCTTGATAAGTTAATCTCCCTTCCGCCCGTGGAAATGTAACGCGTGCCCTCAGACAATCCACCACTGCTTCGTGATAAGACAACCAATCCATCCCCAGGATCACTTCGTAGTGGTTTAGTTTCATCTCCACTAGATTTCCCTTTAACTACACATCTCCGATGGTGACGGGAACCTCCTGGTACACTCCAGTAGACCTCAGTAGCTCCGTTCCTGCTGTCTCAATCCCTTTGGCAATGGGAATGAGTAAGCCCTTAAAGGTCCAGCACTTTGCTAAAGTTGGACACACAAAACTATGCGTAGCCCCGGTATCAAACAAAGTATGAGCTCTTATTCCCCCCAACCAAAACAGATCCTACACGGTCCATACTATGACTAAGTCTACTATAATTTCACCATACCAGACGTAAGTAAATAATTAATCGAGTAGAAGCAGAGTTCACTTACCCGCGATCGGCTCTCCTCCATCATGGTCTCCAATCATAAAGACTCGTCCGCCTACTGCCTGTCTCTTTGGTGGTGGCGGTAA
>JAHZTW010000077.1:45565-62197 GCA_020283515.1 Alliaria petiolata
AAAGTATTTTATTTGTTCCCAAAGAAATCGTGTCTTTGCTTACAAAGTGTTCCTGCGTTTTATTAAGTTCTTTTGAGAGATTCATAGAGCTTGTAAGAACGTGTAGAATCTCCTATACTCTCACGTGGATTAGCCCTTGAGTTAGAAGAGTCTAGCCTTTGGTGTTTGAGGTCATCAAACCGACTGACTTTCCATCATTCAAGTCTTCCTTCCATCCCGTTAAGCTTGAAGGTCCGATTTCAAGAAGCATCCCTTGAAGAGATTTCGAGGCTTGTGTCATTGGTATCAGAGCTAAAAGCTCCTATCTCAGGTGTACTCATACCCTATTTCAAGTTTTGTTATTTGTTTCATTTAGTTCTTAAGTTTTGTTTCATATAAAATCCAAAAACCCAAAAGAATTGTTCTTCCCGTTTATCTGTTTTGGTCGAATTTTATAAAAATCATAAAAACCCAAAAAATATTTTGCTTTCTGTTTCTGTTTATTCAAACTCTTAAAAAACCACAAAAAATATGTTCCTTGAATTTTCATATCATTTGTTATTTTTAGAACGATTTTTCTTACAACTGGTCGGAATCTGCTTAAATTGCTTATTCTGTAGTTTGCTATCATTCAACACATCTCTTGATTGATTTGCTTGAATTGTGCAAGGTACGATGGGAGATATACCTCCAGCAGACCCTCTACAGTCCATGATGACAATGATGGAGACCCAGTTCGCTGCCCTTACTGAAAGCATCACTGCCTTAAGAGAAGAGACCAACACCCGGATGCAGAGGCTAGAGAATTCTGAGCGCCCTCCTCCTCTCTTGCCAAGGAGAAACGTTAATGGCGTGCCTCCTGATGCAAACAGATTAGGAGACCCCCCTGATCTGCCACCACCAGCACCAGAACCAAACCTAGCCCAACAAGCTCAAGAGATCTTAAACAGAAGAAACAATGAGAGAAACAGGCCATACAATGAAGATAGAAACTTACCTCCAGAAGTGAAGCTGCTAGCACCAACTTTTGCTGGAAAGCTTCATCCTGCAGCCTATCTAGAATGGGAAAGAAGGATGGAGCATCTGTTTGAGTACTATGCATACAATGAGCCTAAGAAGATTGCGCTTGCAGTAGCTAGTCTCACCGACCATGCTTTGTCTTGGTGGGACAGAGAAGTAGCTGAGAAGAGGAGGCTCAGATATCCACAAATCACTAGATGGAGTGATATGAAATTTGAGCTAAACAGAAGGTATGTGCCTCCACACTATCATAGAGATTTACTAAAACGTTTTAGGTCTCTATTTCAGGGTTCTAGGAGTGTAGAAGAGTATTATGAAGAATTTGATCTTCTAAGAAGCCAGCTAGCTCTAGATGAAACCGAGGAGTCCTTGATGTCTCAATTCATGGATGGACTTCAAGATAGAATTCAGAGGAAGGTGGAGATGCAGCCTTACCACTCACTGCCAGAACTCTTGCATCTTGTTGTTCAATGAGAATAACAAATCAAGAAGAAAGCAACTACTAGGAATCGATCCAGTAGCAACAATACAGCTTGGAATCAACAAACTCAACAAGTTCAGCAGCAGCAGCAACCAAACCCCACGCCATTCATAGAGAAGGGGAAAGGACTTGCCATCGAATCCCGTTTCAAATCCCAGACCCAAGAGCAAGGTAAGTCTAGTAATTCAACTAGACATCATGACATTATCTGTTTTAAATGTCAAGGCAGGGGACATGTTTCAAGGGACTGTCCAAACAAGAGGACCATGATACTTAGACCAGATGGTGGATATGATTCACAAGATGAGGCTATGATGGAAGAATCAGAAGAAGAGATAACCATCTACGCAGAAGAGGGAGATCTGCTCGTCATTCAAAGAGCTCTAAGCTCTCAGCCTGTTTTGGAGGATTTAGAGTAAAGAGACAATCTCTTTCACTCCAGATGCAATATACAGCACAAGGTATGTCATTTAATAATTGATAGTGGTTCTTGTGCTAACATTGCAAGCGTCTGTTTAGTAGAAAAGCTGGGGCTTAAGGCTAAACCACATCCAAGGCCATACAAGCTTAAATGGCTTAATGACAAAGAAGAACTACAAGTGTCCAAGCAAGTCGAAATCCCTCTTTCCATTGGCCAGTATAAGGATCAAATCTTATGTGATGTGGCGCCAATGCAAGCTGGTCATGTACTGCTTGGGAGGCCATGGCAATATGACAGAAACGTTGCACACAATGGGCGCACCAATGAGTATTCATTCTCATTCAATCACTGTAAGTTTACTCTTGCTCCTTTACCACAAAAAGAAGTTAGAATTTTACAAAGCAGAGCTAAGGGAAAGAGTAGTTATTTTGCTATTCAAGAATTTTTAAACTTTGATCCACCAGATATGATGCACTTGTCTTTGCCAAAAGATTGTTTTACAGGTTATGAATTACAAAGGATCAAAGTTCAGGAGCATATCGTGGGCAACAATGGTGAAAACGTGGTATACAAGGCTGATAACATGATGTACCACAAGGAGAAACCACCATTACAGGAGTTTAGGCCGACACTGGAGCTTGAGAAAGCCAAAAACATCCCATTTATGCAGCTGATAGCGCATCTACGAGCTAATCACCGACGTAAGCTCTCAGATTGTAAACATCTTCCAAACACTAACTTGGGGTTATTTGATGCAGATTCTACAGTTTTGAGGACAAAACCTCTTCAAGAGGGAGAGTATGACGTAGACCTCAGTGCCACCACAACCGTACCAAAGGAGAGAAGCTGCATTAGAGCCAATTCCAAGCTCAACAAGCTTGCGTCCGAGATCCAACCAACTGCCGAGCTTGACTCTAAGCATGAAAATGGGGCTTACAAATGGGCTGTGACCATTTGTACTCTTTTTTCTTATCATTGGTTTTGTCCCAATGGGTTTTCCAGGAAAGGTTTTAACGAGGCAAATCGGTTCACAAGTCTTAACCCCATCCAAACCTCCATTGAAGTATATCCGGAGCAAAGAATCCTTGGAGCTGTTTGCAAAAGGAGTGAGGACTTAAAACTAAGAAGCCACCGTTCTATACATCATGAAGAGCCTCCTGATCACTCCAAGACATTGCCGGTTCAGATTAAAATGCAAGTCCACCAAGCAAAACCACCAGAACCGAGTAATCGCATGAATGGATCTACTTATGCATTTTCGGGTCTAAGTATGGGAACAATGAAGGTATATTCGACCAACAGCTTTTATTCATCCTTCCTGGAGTCCACAGAAGCTACAGAAGACTTAGAACCACCAGATCATGCCGGTACACGCCTCAAACTAGATCAAACGCAAGAAGAACCAACATTGAAGAAACTTTCCTTTTTCGGCCGAGTTTACTTTTCTTTCAAGGGAAAGAAAGATCAACGACCTTGCACTGCATCTGATCTCGACCCTCCATCCTCCTTAGAAGATCCCAGACGTCCATTCAACTCTGGAGCCCTAGAGGACGCCCTCCTGCCCTCAGTTTTCACCTCAGCCGCATCCACTTTAATGCCTAACGGCTAGGCCCTTTAAGACGACATCTTTCTTTGATTTTTATGTTATTCTACTTTCTCTTTTCATAGTTTTGCCATTAAGGCTTTACTTCTGTCGAGCACTATATTAGCTCATCCCTTTTGTACTTCTCATTCACGAAATTTATCAATCAGAAAGTATTTTATTTGTTTCCAAAGAAATCGTGTCTTTGCTTACAAAGTGTTCCTGCGTTTTATTAAGTTCTTTTGAGAGATTCATAGAGCTTGTAAGAATGTGTAGAATCTCCTATACTCTCGCGTGGATTAGCCCTTGAGTTAGAAGAGTCTAGCCTTTGGTGTTTGAGGTCATCAAACCGACTGACTTTTCATCATTCAAGTCTTCCTTCCATCCCGTTAAGCTTGAAGGTCCGATTTCAAGAAGCATCCCTTGAAGAGATTTCGAGGCTTGTGTCAATTTGTGTCGAGTATCAAGATAGACTTCATGGGGGTGGTTACGTAGTATCTTCAAGAACATGTTATGCATGATTGAACCCAAAAGGAACGGGAAACTATAGCATAAAAATTAAAGGGATATAAGATATGGTGCAAGGGTACATCTGCTAGTTCTTGCCAATGTAATGCAATACATGAATCTGAGGGCTAAAGAAAACCGTGAGAGTTATGGGTACCACTTTCTGTGGATATTTTGCTGGGAAAAATATGTTTGCATATGTAATAGTCGTAAAGGAAATACGACCTAAAGAAGGAAATGATTAGAGAGGTAGCGGTATGAGGAAGAAGAGTCCATTCAAATTTTCTGAGAAGCAGAGTGGCGCAGCGGAAGCGCGGTTGCGCAATGCCCAGTCTGGATGTCTCCACTTCAATGATGGTTAAGCAAAGATCGCTTATTAATTGTTGTTAGTGTTAACTAAATATTAAGGAGCAAGTTTTATGTTTAGATAAGTAAAAGCAAAGGAACGCTTAATGGTTTGAGGATATGGAAAATTCTTTAAACCATGAATACCGAGTCATAAGCATGATTAAAAAGTCTTGAAGGAATCGACTTCGTGTGCTGTACTCTGATTGCAAGCCGTCTAGTAAAAGAACTTCGGAGAAAGCATTCAAAAAAAAAAAATCAGCAATGGGATTGAAAAGTTAGCGGTTCATTGTAAAATTCTTGTGCATTTTCGAAGCAGCTAATGGAGTTTACTCAATCGGTAAAGGTGGCCGTGTTGTCTCAAAATGGTAGTGGAAAGAAAACTATTGCATTGAAGTTACCTAATAGCAAGTTTGACTTTTGTATGGCTCAAGTGAAAATGGAAAGGACTGGTTAAATGGGAATGGAAACCTAAGAGAAATGTTAGTAAAATGCTACGACTAATATACAAGGTAGGGAACCTTGAGTTAAAAGTTAGTTTTGCATCAGCATGATCATAAAGGAAGCGTAGTGGGGCATCGTCCGCTGATTCAGAAAGCCATAAAGGCATTGTTACCATCTTTCGTCAGCAGGGTGTAAGGAAAGGTTGTATGCCTGTCTGATGGTCATCGCCAGAGTTAGACGGTATAAAAAATAAAATAAAAAATAAAAATATAAACAAATGATGGGCAGAATCTATTTGGAAGTAGATGATCTCCTTCAAGTTAGAGGCACATGAAGAAAGAGTGATGCAGTTAAATGTTCTGCAAAATGGCAGCTATGACACTGGTTGTTCCTTGTGTTTATATTGCTAAGCGTGAGTGTTGACCATTCACACCGAAAGAGATTATATTTTGTTCGGCTCAAGTCAGAGATGGAATGTAGTGAAAGACTTGTACAGAGAATTGTACGCTGAAAAATTTAAACAATCCCATCGAATTGTGTCACCGGCCCTAATGGAATTGTGCGGTAACAAGTGATCTATGTGTTGTTATTTGAAGTTGTTGGAGCTATGTTATCAAAGATAAGGACATTTCGAGGTTGGTTGGGTACTAAGTGGGGGAGAAACAATCCCATATAAGGGAGAGCAGAAATCTTTTAAAGCAAGTAAGTGGCCAGAGTTCAGAATTCGGAACGAATTCCCATTAAGTTGGGGAGAATTGTAACGACCCAGTTCTCTTTAAATGGGCCAGATTTGATTTTTTGTTAACCTAAGCCCAATAGGCCAAATCCCTTCCTTTGGCCGTTTTCTCTAAAACGCACGTAGAGGTGTATGTATCTTCTCCTTCTTCGTCAACTTACCTAGCCGCCGTCCACGAACCAGAAAAGAGAGAGGGGAAAGAGAAGCGTGAAGGAGAGAGAAAGAGGAGAAGAGAGAGATCCTCACCAATCCGACATCTTGTAAGACGGTTTGCCGGCGAACCGTGAGCAACCATGTGACCAACTACATATGGATAGAAAGCCCCGTGTCTGAGATTTCCAGAAAGGTCTATATCGTTCGTAACGGAGGTATGTGTCGGAAGTTATCATGGATTATTTTTGTCTGGTCATTCTGCCCGAATCTCTAACCAGCGCGAATCTGTCCAGCTGTAATGGAGGAAGGAAACGAATGAGTAAATCTATCCCGATCGATCTGAAATTTTCTAAGGCAATCCCTGACTCTAACACCTGTTCATATCCGAAAGCAGATTGTCATTTGGGATTTTGGTATGAAAGTTATGAATGTGTTTCCGGACCTGATTTGTGTAGTGCAAGTCTGAGATCAGAGAGAGGAGAAGTCTCGTTTAGAGATATTCTGTGATGCGTGTCAGCTGATTTTTGGTAAGAATATCCATAACCCATAGAGATAGAGGTTTGTTAAATATCTCGGTTTTTTTTATTGTTTTCTGGTAGTTATAACAGTTTTACCGGGATTGTTTTGTGCAGCGAGTAGATCAGATGAGTCTAGCGGATTGAGTTAGTTGATTTGGCAAACGACGTCCGTTTGACTTGAAACTTTGCAGAGACTCTCATGAGACATGTTTATTTCTCTCGGTTGAAGGATAACCTATTTGAGACCCAGGAGCATAGGAATGCTGTTGAAGTTAATGTTGTGAATCTGTCCAAGAGAGTGGAAAGGAGATGAGTTGGTATTCAGCATCAAAGTGGCTAAGGTGAGGGTGGGATCCTTGGATTATTAGCACTTCTAGTTAATTAATATTCGTAAATGCTAGGTCTAGGTGATTGTTTGTTGATTGTGGTGATGTGAGAGATTGATGATAATCGATTGTTATGTGTATTGGATGAATATATGTTAAGTTAGTAGAAATTGTTTGGTGGAAAGTATGTAATGTTTGGTGAAGTCGTACTGAGAACGAGGACATGGTGATCCCGTTAAAGTTCGATGTTTCGGTGCAATCAGACTGAGGACGAGGACATGGCGATCCCGTCGAAGCCCGTAAACCGGCTGACGAGCCAAAGGTGGTGGAAGTCCTTTCGAGGTGCCCGACCAGCCCAGTGTCATGTGATAAGTGTGTTGAGATGTGATATGTGTTGTGACGTGATGTGATTAATATATTGGTGATGTCGTGATTGGAAATACTTGTTGATTGCCGCTTGTTCTAGAGTTAGTATTTGCGTGTATTGTTGAATAGTGGTTTTGGTAATTGATATACATATATATTTCACATATCTACCATGCATTTAGAATAAATTTTCATCCATATTTCATTTATAGGTAAGTATAATCATAGTATTTGATCATTTATAGGATTTAGAACATTTGCATTAGCATCTGCATTTTCTTTTGTATATATGCATCATTTCAGGTTATTCTATGCATTTGGAGACAATGTGGAAGCTGGAAACATAAGATGATGAGCTAGGAACACGCAGAGAGCAAATTGATGTCATATGACTTGGTGTACCGAGATGTTGCAACCAATTCAAATCCATGCCACCTAAAGCGACTTAAAAATCAGACTCTACAAAGACTTTCCATTCCGATTCAGCCTCCGCAATCTTCATAAAACTCATAGAAAATTGAGTTATCTTTCGTTCAGAGGTTATTTCAAGTCATTATAGTCAGTGGTTCAGAAGATACGGCTATTTAAGTAACAACATGTCCGTCTGGAAGTTTGGCGAACAATTTCGTTAACTGAACGATCAGCTCGGATGAAGGGTTTTTCATTGTGATTTAGCCTCGGCAGTCTTCATTAGAGTTTTAGAAAATTGAGTTAGCTTTAATTTGGTGGTGATTTCAAGTCAAACGGTGCAGTAGTTCAAAAGATACAGATCGATCAATCCATGAACCTGAACCAAAAGATACCACTTGCAAAGTGCTCCAAAAAAGTGTTTATGCTTTAGTAAAAGTGGGATTAGAGAGGTCCCTTGCCCCTTGTCTCTTGCCCCTTGACCCCTCTTTTAAGGCCAAGAGTCATGTTTAAAACTCTATATAAGGAGTGTGTGTGTGCTTGTAATAATCATTCAGTTTTCATTCAAGCTTTTAATCAAAACTTATATTCTCTCTTTCAAAGTCTTCTTTATATTCTAGTAAGCTTTCCTTTGTTCTTGAAGTGTTCTTGAATTCTATAGTTCTTCTTGTTTAGTTCCTAAAAACTCTTATTTTTATTATATATATTTCTTATTTAAAGTATTTTATTATCTTCCACAAGTATTTGATAAAAAATCTTTCTTCATTTTAAAAACCGCTTATGTTCATCAGCTCTAAACTTGTGTTTAAGAGAGATATGAACATGAGTTGTGAGTAATCCACCAAGATTTGGGGTTGGGATGATTAAGGAGGTTTGAAACTAAATTCTTGGTTTGTTTTTATTTTATACTTCATTCTAAAACTCTTCTTGGATTTGGGGGTTTTAAGGTCTAGAGATTCTCCTTGGAGATCTCTTTAATCTAGGGATTTCCTTATCCTAACAAGACTTAGGAAATCCCTTAAAACCAAATCCAAGAGACTAGCTCATCCTTTCCCACACATCATGGATGTTTAGGGAGCTAGTTAAACCATTTCTTTTAAGATCCATTCTTAATGTTCTTCACCTTTTCTTTCCACCACACATCATGGGTTAGGAGGAAAGGGTGAAGAAAGGAATTATACCACACATCATGGATAATTCTATTTTGGTTTCTTAAGGTTTAGAGAACTACCTAAAAAGAGTAAAAATATATTTTCAAAAACTCCAAGTTCGAACTTTCAACCTCCTTAAGAAGGATTCCCAGCCTTAAATCTGTTTTTAGTATTTTCAAAACCCAATAATCATTTTCCTCTAGATTGTGTTTATTTAAATTCCTTAATTAAATAGTTTATTATTGCAATATAATTTCATAAATCTATAAATTGTGTTCTTTCTCTTTCAATTATTTTAGAAATTGCTTAGTATCTTAAGTTACTGTGTGGAGTTAAATTTATAGTCGTTTGATTTTTATAAATAGTTTTAAAATATCTTGCTATTCACCATCAAATAGTCTAGTTAATCCGGTTTTACATTTTGAATTTATTAAATTAGCAGATCGGCTGTTTTATTATTTATTAGTCTTCTAGTAGTTGTATAACTCTCTTGTAGGGATTTTAAAATTGTTTTCTTGTCTGTTTGACAACCGTAAGTATTTTATTTTGGTTTGTTCCCCAAATTAACCGAATTTTACTTAGCTTTATAAATCTCTTTTAATCTTAGTAGCTTTCACCCCAAGGTTGGTTTGACACCTAAAGTACTACAACTGCAAAAAGACCTTTAGGTTTTGATTATCAAACTGGTTAAAAACCTGTTTATCAGTAATCATGTGGACGGACATGACCTACCTCATTGAATAATTCGTTGCTCACCCCCCTTTTCCCCTCTTTAGTGTGTGCAGGTGTTGTTTGTGGTGTAAGTTAGGGCGCGAGACTTAGGGCACAAAAGTGACAGGAACGGGTCCTTTCAGTTTTTGCTGCCTCTAGACTAAAATAGTTGTAATTCTTCTTAGGATGTTGTTGGGAATAGGTTAGCTCAAAGAATCGAAACCAGCGTTTAATACATTATAGTTCTGAAATTACAAAGACACGTAGATTCTGATAATAAAGCTTCTCCCACTCCCCCCTTACCAACAACCAAATCAAATCAGAACTTTGTTGTGTTTGTTTCAGAAAGTTATGCATTCACTTTGTCCAGCTTTATGGTCATATCATCGAAGCTGGCTTATGATGTTAGTGCTCTGTCTCATTCCGTTAAGCTTGAGTTTGCTACTCTTTCCCTTAAAAGTTTGTTGCAAATATACCATTAGTTACCATATATTTAAGAGATAACAAACTGACCTGTTATTTTGATATAATCAAAAACTTTGTATTGTTTGAAGTTCTAAAAAGATGGCTTTCAAGAAAAGTGTTTTATAGACGAAGAAGAAAAACAGAAAAATAAGAGTATACACCATTTGTTTGTTCTTAAGAGAACGGCTATGATCTCTATCTATTATTTTTTAAATGTTAAAAGTATAGAAATCAGAACAGAGCTAATAGTATGTATATGCTATTATGTGGCAGCTTGTTAAATGTTTGGTGGTTCTAAATTGGTAGATGAATAAAGATTCTATGCTCCAAAACAACCCAAATCAAATTATCAGCATAGCTATGATGTAGAGATACACACGATGTTCATGGAATTTATTTACTTACGTAATGTTGACGGTCATGTGTAGATTGTTGCCATCTCTACGGAAACAGGCATGTGGTGCAGTTTCGATTCGGAACTGCCAAAGGAACAATAATGGTTATCTCTCTGTCTTTCTTGAAATTTAGTGAAATCAAGGATTAGGGAAACTTAGGGAAGAGGCTAACCTTAATTTCACCAGGTTCATCGTCGAGAACAGGTTCACCATCTTCATAAGGGAGAGTTATGAGACTTACTTACTGGAGTCTTCTCAATATTCAAATGTGACTTGAATTCTACAAGCGGCTTTGAAAGACTTGATGTTCTTCAACAGGGTGATAAGAAGTGCAGAAATCATTTTCATAAGCACGTTGATTGAGTTGAGGTATGGTATTTATCTCTCTTGGCAATGGTGTATTTATAAAATGATGGTTTTGGGCTTTTATGGGCCAAGTAAAAAATATACTCGAGACGGACACAGCGCGAACGGACACAGCGCGAAGCAATGATATTGACCACGTCAGCACGTGCCACCCTCTCCAACTACCCTTTCGTGCTTAGCTGTCCACTCTCTATCTCTCCCCCACTTGTCTTCTTCTTCTCTCTCTCCTTCGTTTTCAGATTTTCCTCTTCCTTTTCCATCTTCCGTATTTTATCTTCCTTCTCATGCCCTAACTCCAGATTTCTCTCTCTCTCTCTCTCTCTCTCTCTCTCTCTCTCTCTCGCTCATCCTCATCGATTCCTTCAAAATCTCAGTTTCATAATCCTCCGTTTTGTGATGCCTACTTGGTGGGTGAGAAAATCCGGCAAGAACAAAGACGATAATCACCTTGTTCAGAGCAAAACTCGTTGCGTCGCCGACAAGAGTAGCAGAAGAATCTCCGCGGATAACAAAAGCAACGGTGATTCTCCACTCACTCCTTCTCGCTGTACCCCTCGTTGCAGCCGTGAATTCGCCGGAGCTTCTGGATTCTCCGGCTTCGACTCCGACGAGAAGAAATGTCATCCTCTTCCTCGTCCTTCGCTCTCCACTTCGATTCCTAACGATCACGTAAGCGGATCGGTTTCTGGATCGGTTTCTGTTTCTAGCGTTAGCTCATCTGGATCAGCTGAAGATCAGAGTCAACTCACTGGTTCTAGGTTTGTTTTTCCCTACTTTATCGTTTGGGATTTTGGTTCTGTATACCAGAATTGTGCATCTGCTTAGTTTGCGCATAGAAATGGCTAACATAAATTACATAGCGATCTTAACTCCATTTCATTGCTAAAGAGTAGAAGTTAATTTTTTTTTCTTGTATGCCAGAATTGTGCATTTGCTTGTGAGGATCCAAGGACCTCTTAGTTTCGGAGAGTACTGAATGTTTGTGAATAAAAATGGCTAACGGAAATTACGTTTTGCTGTTTGATAATCTCTGGATTTGTTGTTTAGTGGCTCTAACTCATTAACATATTGTAGGGGACATTTTGATGTGAAATCAAACGCAGCAGCAGCTTCCCCAAAGGCAGGATCTAGACCCACGTCTCCACTGCATAACCGATTTTCTGGCATGAGCTTAGATTCTTCGACAGGGAGAAATGATGATGGAAGGTCTTCTGAGTACCACCCTTTGCCTCTGCCGCCGGGCTCTCCTACAAGCCCCTCCGTCGTGCCGCCGGGTTCTCCTACAAGCCCTTCTGCTGTGCAAGGTTCTTGGATTGGAGGAGGGTCCGAGACGTCTCCTCTGGGGTTTTCCAAGTGGAAAAAAGGGAAGTTTATAGGGAGTGGCACCTTTGGGCAAGTCTATCAAGGGTTTAACAGGTGATAATGAAATTCTTCTACTGATTCGCTTTGAGAAATTTGATAAGTAGGCTTAGTTTTTTGGTGACAAGAGTTAGCTACCCTTGGTTTTAGCAAATCATTCCACTCGTTTGGACAGCGTAATGTGCAATATTCCGATAGATAGGGGAGTTTTGATGCTAGCTTTCTCTGTAGGTTTAAAGTATATTGTGTTGCCCTGAATCCAGAGGCTATTAATATTTTTTTTTTTGTTTATTTTTTTTTTTAATCTTTTTTCTTTTTTTTTTTTTTTTTTTTTTTTTTTTTTTTTTTTTTTATTCTTTATTTTTTTTTTTTTTTTTTGTTTTTGTATTTTTTTTTTTGGTTTTTTTGTAATTTTTTTTTGTTTTTTTTTTTTATTTTTTTTTTTAAATTTTATGTTTTTTTTATTTTTATTTTTTTGATAGTTATTATTTTTTTTTTTTTAGCTCCATTTGCAGATATTGCGTTATAACTTTGTAGCATCCTTCTCTAAATTGGTTGGTACCATCATATAATTTTTTCGCCAATCTTACAGTGAGAAAGGAAAAATTTGTGCTATTAAAGAGGTCAAGGTCATTTCTGACGACAAAAACTCAAAAGAATGTCTGAAGCAGCTAAATCAGGTTTTTCTAGATCTCCTCATCTTTTGTACATGTCAAGACCTGATTCATTTCAGCTCTGATTTAAAACGAACTTGAACGCTCTGATATTAGTCACACCGCTAAGCAGACTAGGTGATATGCAGGAGATAAATGTGCTGCGCCAGCTTTGTCATCCGAATATTGTTCAGTACTACGGAAGTGAACTGGTATGTGTCAATATCTCTGCGATTCAGGAAAAGAAGAGATCATCTATGCTTGTTGAGTTTGGGCAGTGTAATATTGTTATATGGAAACCATATTAAAGCCTACATGGACATGTGTCTGGATATTTGTTATGGTTGTAGAGTGAAGAAACCTTGTCCGTCTACTTGGAGTACGTGTCAGGTGGCTCAATCCATAAACTACTCACGGAGTATGGTCCTTTCACTGAACCTGTTATCCAAAACTACACGCTTCAGATTCTCATTGGACTTGCTTATTTACATGGACGAAATACAGTGCATAGGTAGTTTGGCTGTTTTATCCATTTTAAAGGTTGTGTGGAACTCCATTTGTCTCTTCTTGGAAATTTAATAAAGATTTATGTTAATCCAACAGGGACATCAAAGGGGCAAATATATTAGTGGATCCGAATGGTGAAATCAAGTTGGCAGACTTTGGGATGGCCAAACATGTAAGTATATCGATGTACGTCATAACCAAAATATGAATAAATGTTCTTTTATTCTAGAACGTCATCAATAGACAACAGAAGATATCTATTATTGTATCTCCTTGATATTATACATTTCTTGAAAATTATGCTTGCGGAAGCTCTAATAGCCATTTCTCTCTGTAACAGGTAACAGCCTATTCTACTATGCTTTCTTTCACAGGGTCTCCTTATTGGATGGCACCCGAGGTAAATCCCCTTTTCTTTCTTTTTAAGTTTCCTGGAAAAGCTCAGGCAAGTGATGCATGCTGCAGAGGATGTACATTAAGTTATTGCAGCTGATAGAAATTCACATAAGCTTCTGTTCTCTCACAGGTTGTGATGCATAAAAATGGCTACACTCACGCAGTCGATGTGTGGAGTTTGGGCTGTACTATTCTCGAAATGGCAACAGCAAAGCCACCTTGGAGCCAATTTGAAGGGGTATATGATACTGAAGACTGAACACAATCTTTTGTGCACTCTTCTTTTTATTATTCTAAAAGCTTGTCTAAAATGGGTCTTGTGACATTATTTTTACCAGGTTGCTGCTATTTTCAAAATCGGGAACAGCAAAGACATGCCAGAAATACCTAATCACCTTTCAAACGATGCAAATAATTTTATAAGGCTTTGTCTGCAACGAAATCCGACAGTACGTCCTACAGCTTCTCAGCTTTTAGAACACCCTTTTCTACGTGGACACTCAACAAGAGTGGCTAACACTAGCATGCCCAAAGATTCCTCCCAACTTTTCTATGACGGTAACTGCACACTGGTATGTGTATTATGCATATGTTGAGCTTTATTACTTTGATTTCCTTACAACAATCTAAATTTGACTTTCCTCTTTATCAGCCTACAAGGGAACCACCCTATTCTGGGAGACACCCCCTCTTTCCTGCTATAAAGAGCCCGAGGTAAAAATGGTTGTGTGCCTCAATCTATTTGATGCTTGTTAGTGTCAAACTAAACCCGTCTTTTCTTGCTTTGCAGCAGAGAAAATGTAAGAGCCATCACATCCTTGCCAGTATCTCCATGTTCAAGCCCTTTACGCCAACTTGGACCGGCTTACAAAAGTTGTTTCCTGTCACCACCGCACCCGTCTTACGCATTTCCCATGCAAGACAGTGGGTACAACCTAGCGGAGTTTGCCGCAAGCCCTTTTAGGTTCAAGAAAGACACAGGGATAGAGTCATCTAGTTACAAGGCTCAAACGCCGAATTCACCCTTGAGATCAAGACTGGTGTAGAAATGGAAGCAAAGATTGAGTTCCCGAGAGAGCCAGATCCCGTAAGCTAGGCCTAAGGACCATGCATAAACTGTGTCTCCTCCCTGATTTTGGCCTTCTCCTTCTCTAAACCCTGGGATATATTAGTTTGTGTGGGGGAATCTACTAGAAAGTGGGGATTTTTTGGAAAAAGGAGAGGTTAAGAATAAAATGGGGTAGAAAGAAAAAGAGATGTAAAGAGCAACATGAAATGAATACAAAGATTACAGAGTGAAGTAAAGATAGTAAATTGTGTTGTTATACAAAAGATGATGATATTCAATCATTCGTTTTCAAAAATCAACCTGTGTGTTGTTTGGCTTACAGTGTGAATATGTCTTTTAGAAAATTTTTATGAATTTGATTATCTTAATATTTTGGACTAATTTTGTAGTGGATTTACCGGATCAACACAAACTTGAAAGCCAGAAGTGGACTGCGTCAATGAGTCAATAGGTCAACGGTATGGTACACCGAAAAAGCCAAAAGACCATCACTGCCAAATTTTTTTTTTTTTTGTTGAATTTCTGTTGCCAAATTACGACAAAAGTTTTGGAACCTCGTCAAATACTCGCTCCGTTTCATATTATTTATCGTTGTTCTATGTTGTTTTACGTATATTAATGATTTTTGTAAGTTGATTATTTAGGCCTCACAAATAACATCAATTTACAATCTTAATTCTAGGGGTGGGCACTTCGGTTTTCAGTTTGGTTTCGGTTCAGTTTTTCCGGTTTTACGGTTTTATAAAAATTTAAACCATAAAAAACATATATATTTCGGTTTGGTATGGTTCGGTTTTCTTCGATTTTAATTTTTTTGGTTTTATAAAAATTGAAACCATACAAAACCCATATGTAACTTGGTTTGGTATGGTTCGGTTTCGTTTTTTTTGGAATTATGCTATTACGGAAAACTTTGATTGAAATAATAATAATAGATATAAGTGAAACAAAACAAAAATTTCAAAAAATATAATCCAAATCATACGAAATAAATATAAATCATCAATAAAACTATGTCTATAAAAGGCAAAAACTTAAAAAATATATATTTCCATACATAGTTTGTAAATATTATATTTTTGTAAATATTATATTTTATATTTTAAATTTATGAGTTAAGATTTAGTAAATTATAAAGATAATTAACCCCGATAATAAAATATGGACATAAACTAAACTAAGAAAATAAAAAATATAAATTATTTAAAATTTAGTTCTGAAACCAAAAAAACCATTCAGTTTGACGATTTTTAACTAAACCAAATTTAAACCGAAACTTAAACAAAAAAACCAAATAGATTTTAAGGTTTAACCATAATCAAACCAAATAGATTTTAACGTTTTATGTTTTTCTCTTTTGTGTATAAATATCTACTCCCCACTCTTATCTCTTCATCACGCTTTCTACTTTTTATTTTCTGTTTTCTCTTTCAAGAACTGAGACTTTTGTATTTTCCACCATTGAAGCTTGTTCAAAGCTTAGATTTTTATGCAATCTTGAAGTTTTTAAGTATTATTGCTTAGTATATTTCAAGAAAGTTTCTTCCTTTTCTTGTTTTTGATTGTCTTGCAGCCTATGAGTTATCCTCTCATCCTCATGGATCTTGAGGTTTCTCAAATGGCTTGTGAGTAGTCTTTTTAGGACTTTGATGGGTTGAAGGAACCAAGAGACTTTCGGACTTATATTTCTTGCTTAGCTAAAACATAAAGTTAGATTCTTTCTTGTTTATCATTCCCAAAGCTTAGTCTAGTCTGGCCATCTTGCCTAAAGTCCACAGGCGGCTTGACACGAACGCCACGTGCTAGCTTAGCCGGATCCATGAACAAGAGTTTGATTTCTTAGGCTAAGACTAACCATCTGTCTAAGAGTCTTACGGTTCAATAGGGACGTTGTAGATGCTTGTTTCTTCTATTGTACCACTATGCGAGAGCTAGTCTATGGTGATAGAGATTCAAAGAGTTTAGACCCAAACGCCATGGGCTAAACGATTTGAGGATCCCTTTACCTAAGAATCACCATCAAAAGACCAAGTCTTGATGTGATCCAAAAGCTTTAGCTTGATAAAACAAAACTGAGGGTTACCTAGTTCATGATACTCATCAAGATCCTTCTTTTACCTTGAAAGCTTATCTTTTTACCGTTCAAATATCTATTTCCTGCTTAATATCCTTAAAGTTCTCTTATTTAGGGTCTTGAATGACACAAGATCTATCTTTTAGTCATTTTAGTAGTAAAGTTTTAATCTTTATCTATTTCGAGCTTGACTAATGACA
>JAHZTW010000077.1:64774-81518 GCA_020283515.1 Alliaria petiolata
CCTTAGTAGTGAAGAAGCTCGAAGATCCAGGATCGTTCACTCTGCCATGCACACTCGGAGGAATCACCTTTGATAACTGTTTGTGTGACCTCGGGGCAAGCATCAACGTCATGAGCCGAGCCACAGCTGAGCGTCTCGGCTACAACACTTATACCGACTGCAAGAAACCGTTATCACTGGCCGACGGGAGTGAAAGGAAGACTGTTGGGAAGCTGCTGGACCTACCTCTCATGATTGGGAAGGTGCTACTGCCAAGCGACTTCTTGGTGATAGAAATGGACCAAGATGTCAAGGAAACTCTCCTGTTGGGAAGACCTTTCCTAGCCTCTGCCGGTTGCATGTTTGATTGCAAAAGCGGCAAGGTAGAGCTGAGACTAACTGAAAGCTTGGTAATGCACTTTGACACCAAAGGGAAGAGACATGCATACTCCCTTGTGCTCAAGAAGACGATTGAGAAGACCAAAGATCCATCCTTGGAAATATGCAATGATGGAGCTATCTTTGATGGGCTCTGTCTCAATGCAATATTTGAGGGGCAACTGATACAAGAGTTTTTTTATCTCTTGCAAGCAATTTCTCAATTGTTCATATCATTGCAATACTTGAGATATCAATCCATTTTGGGAGATGATTCACTAAGAATACAAGGTTTGGTTTAACCTAAGCTAAATTGGCAAATTCAAGTAAGAAGTGACAATTAAAAGCAAGCCACAACTTAAGAGAGACACTACAAGAACAATTATATGAAGCTAAACCTTAATTATCACAAATCAAGTACTAAACGAGCAATTACTACTAATCACGATTATCAAATTAACTAAAAACGAAACCTAGGGATGGAATCATTGATTTGGGAAACTAAATGGACAACCTTGCAATCATTTAAGCAACTAATCAAGCTAACTCTATGCCTAGAACACTTAAATAAGATTAAACCATGATGTGTGGCACTAATCCCTTTCTTAATCACCCTAATGAACTAATGATGTTTTTGCATTAGGATAATCAACAAGCATTAATTACAAGTCTAAATGGCATGATAAACACCCTAGGCAACTAATGTCTTAGGCTAGGAATGTAAATCTCTTATTAAGTTGGTTCAAGCATTTCATCAAACACTTGGTGGGTGTATGAAATGCCTATGATCCAGAATAGCAAAGATTAGCTATTTGGCATTAGGAACTACTTAATAAGAAGAGAAATGAAAGAATCTATCCTAGATTGCAAGATTGAACCATTAGAAATCCCTAAATCTAACCCATCCCCAATTTCATAAAGAACTACTCACTAATCATAGTTAAACCCATCAAATCAAAGATTAGGGAATTGTTAAACATGATTAGAGAAATATATTGCTTTAAACTGAAAGATTAAAGCATAAACAAGGTTTTTCCTCAAAGTGGTAAAAGGTTTAAGCTAAGAACAAAGAGAATAAAAGTTTTTGTAAAAATTAGTTCTAAAGAGTATTTATAGGAGGGACCCATAAAGTAGACAAAAAAAGATTCGTCTGGGTTCAGTTCGACGAGCTTCATCGAACCAACTCGTCGAACCGAACCCCTGGATGTTTGGTTCGGTGTGCTTCGTCGAACCGCTTCGTCGAACGGACCTCAATGCCTTGGTTCGTCTCTTCGCGTCTGGGTACGGTTCGGCGTGGTTCATCGAACGGATACGCCGAACGGACGCCCAGGAAGAATGGTTCGGCGAGCTTGGTCGAACCAACTCGCCGAACGGATGCCCTGGAAGAATGGTTTGGCGAGGTTCGTCGAACCAACTCGCCGAACCAGCGCCAGAAATCTTTTGCTCCATCTTTTTGGCAACTTCTTGCTCTTCCAAGTGCTGTGCCATCCCTCTCCAACTCCATTGTTGCCTCCACAGCATCCATATTACCTGATCAAGACTCCAAATGCACCAATACATGCAAGGACTATGCAAATACACTCTAGGACTCTAAATGATACAATGCAACACAATGATGCTTAATTGGACTTCTAAATGATGAGAAACTTACACTAAATGGATGCTAAAATGATGCAAAATATAGACATATCAACTCCCCCAAACTTGCCTTTTGCTTGTCCCCAAGCAAATGAAACACAAGCTAAGGAGAGAGGTTTGAAAGTGGGGACTCAAATCCAAAGGTGTCAAGCAAATGAATCAATTCAATGGTCCTAGTTAGTAGTTCTAGGATGCTCTTTATGCAAATTTCTACTCCAAAAGGTCTAGCCATACCCATACTCATTCAAGTGAACCCAAGCCTCAACCTACACAAGCATTCATTTTCACCAACTCTTTAACATTCATTAAGTAGTAACCATGGATCATGAATCATACAATGCTAGCGAACTTGTTTGATTTTTGGGTAAGATTTTGAGATAAAAATGATCTCAACTTCATGGGGTTCCAATGCAAGGGATCTCTCAATGAACAAGTGAACTTTGGCAAAATGCTAAGAGTAAAAAGCAACCTATGCATACAAGGACAAACTTCCATCTACCCTTTGTAACACAATTGTCTTCACTCTCAATTTCTTTTAAGCTCACTCACCAAGTCCAACCTAAGCTACCCATTACAAGGCAATTCGCCAAACCCATAAGTTCAAACCACTTTCTCCTTTTCTCTTTTAAGCACTTGGGGAAAACTTCTTCTACAACCATAAGTGTTGGCACACTTTTACTTCAAGCTCTTTCTCTTTTCATTCACAAATTGCTATCCTCTTTCTTATCTTATCTTAGCCATATTTTTTTATTTTTCTTGGCTATTTTACTTTTCATTTCTAGAGGATTTCTTTTCTTTTCTTAACACTTAGAACATAATATACAATGCCAACACTTGTTCCAAAATTTTCGTTTTCCCCCTTTCACCATCTCAACTTCGCCCACTTTACTTCTTCCATATCGAATATCAAGCCAAAATCCCCACCCAAGAATCATATCCTATCATCTAGCTCATTGTTTTCGAGCTAGCTACATGGAAGCCTATCCTTGTCGCTCTAAACTCAACACTTTTTGCTAAGTTCACAAGAAGAAAAAGGCCTGATGCACTCAATAAGTAAGAGGTTTCAAAGGAAGCTTAGTTAGGGAGTTCGATTTCAACCGCTCTAAAGATGAGAGTCGGCTATTTGGGTTAACAAGAGTGGTAAAAGGAAAGAAGATAACCCAAATATGTATATGGTATCCACAAGTTCTCTAGCAATGCATAACCATGATAATTACTTGTTCAAATTAGGTTCAAGTTCAAGAGAGTTGGTTTCTATTCAAAGCTTGCTTCAATTAAAACTTGAATTTTAAATGGTGAGGTCCAAGTAGGGTTCAACTTTAACTTTCAAAATTTGCACACAAAACATCAAAGAACTACTAACTAGGGCCTTGAACTAATTCGCGAGCTTAACACCTTACAAGAAAAAATCATCATTGTCCCCTATGTAAGAATGCAATCCTATATGAAAGCTAGACTCGATCCTACTTATGTAACAAATGCAAATGCAACTACATGCTATTTTGTTTTTAATTTTCGAAATTTTTCAAAATTTTTTGGTTTTTTCTATGCCATAGATGAATGCATGAGACTCAAAGATGCATGAAAAAGGAAAATAAGATCACAAAACACAAAATCAAATACACCATACTCCTCCAAACTTAAATTACACAGTCTCTTGTGTAATCCAAGCTTGGAGAAGATTTCAATATGCAAAAATAAAAGACTTAATGGTATTTACAATGATTGGAGTGGTACCTTGATCAAAAGCGCATGGAGGAGGAGGAGTAGGAGTCCATGGAGTAGGATGGATTGCTAGATTGAGGAGTGGGGGATCGCATGACTCTATTCTCACGCCTTCTTGTCTCACAGGAGGAGGGGCGTGGCTAATCCTCATGGCTTGGTGCACTTGGGGTTCCTTGGAAGGAATGGCGTCTTCCCGCCATTGTGCTATCCGCTTCATCATCCTCTTGTTGCATTTCCTCATCATCCTCTTGTTGCATCTCTCCATGCCTTTGGGAAGAAGCTCCTCCAACCTTAGCCCTTAGCTCCTTGATTTGCCCTTTCAAACCCTTCACCACTTTCACAAGCTTCCTTGTGGTCTTGTCTTGCCATTTGTTCTATCTTTGGAGAAGCTTGATGTGTTGGTGAGCTTGTCTAGAAGTCTCTCCTTGGTTGGTTGCTTCATATGGTACAGAGTCGTACCTATCGCTGCCATAGACCGGGGGAGCTTGATAAGGCTGGTGGGAAGTGTCCCATGAACCCATCGGGAAGGTCTCTATGTCGTCTAGTTCTTCGTCGGATGGAGTGAAGGCAGCGTTTGACCTCTCCCTTAGGCTAGTGAGGTGAATGCAAGAGAGCTTGATTGTAGCCTCCTTGAGCTTTTCCACATTGAATTTATACCGGTACCCACTTCCTTTCTTAATCAAGAACTGAACCTTACGGAGGTAGGAGGAATCTATAAACTCCTCTCGGCTGAGGGTTCTCCCAAGTTGATTCCAACTTCCTCTAGGATCGGTGTGATCATACCTCCAATGGTGAGTGGGATCGAGCGATCCTTCTTGCTAGTTTCCCGAGCATAGTAACTTGCTGCATGAGCCACCCAAAGCTGCACCATACCATTCCCCGTAACATCTCCTCTCATTAGGATGTTGTCATGACAGTAGCGGATGATGTCCTTGAGCCCAGCATCAAGCATTTCCCATTCTTCGGAAGTGACAATCACGGTTTCCTTCTTAGCAAAGAAGGTGTGAGCTAACACCTTGTGAGCATAGCGAATAGCGGGATGTCGGATCATGGTGCTCCTCACTCTCCCGGCCTTGTAATCCCCATTAGCAAGAAACTTCCACAGCTTTTCCAACTCGCTTTTCCTAACATCCAAGCGGGATCCCGGACCGGTACCCTCATCAAATCCAAGCACCTCACTTAGCTTCTTGAAGCCCATCTTGTAGGACTTGTTGCGAACCCNTAATTCTTCGAATTTGTGCTGAAAATGTGAGAGGAAAATGAAGCTTACTTTTTTAGTGTTTGTCTATGAACATTCAAGAAAAACACAACTCAGAAATAACCTTTAACAAGAGAATATCTTCTTCCTCTACAAAATCTGAGCTTCTTACTAATTTCAGCAAAATCTATAGACATGGCATCTAAATCCATTATCTTATCATCATCTATAACTCAATAAACCCTAATCTCCAAGGACATTGCAAAGTCCCAATTCATCATATTTGTGCTGAAAATGTGAGAGGAGAAAAAAAGCTTACTTTTTGAGCGTTTCAAGCAATTCATCGAGAACAGAGACATCAACATCTGCAAACAACTCAATCGACCCACTACGACCCGAATCCGAATCCGAATCCGACCCGGGTCCAGAACCAGTGCGAACGAGTTTTTCCTCCGGCCGCGTCGGGCTATACAAGAAGAAATCGTAAAGAAACCTTCCTTGAGGAATTAATAGCGCCGCGTACATAGGCGGCGTCGAAACGGAAGCCATGTTCGGAGTAGAGACCGTCGAGCTTTTCTCGCCGGCTGATTCACCGAACCTCCGTACATCGTTGGTCAACAAACCCTGAAGAAACTTTACAGTATCCGGTCCGCTAAACCGGACAACGGAACGGGATTTCAGCCGAGACGCCATCGGACCGCCATCTCCGAGATCGCTGTGTATCTTCCGGCGAAAAAAATCCGGTAGATTTGCAGATTTCACGACGGAAATTGAGTCGAAGCATTCTCTTTTTTTTTAGTGAAGTAGTTTTGTTTCTTCGTCTCTGTGGTTAAACCACTGCCTTGGAGAGAGAAGCTCTGAAACAAAAGACACGTGAATTACACGCGGCCGCGGAATTTTCTGACACGTGTAGTTGAAGTACGGAAGTTGTGTGGTTGCATAGAAAGTGCTCGATGAAATTACTAGAAAGTGTCTCATTTTCAACCTAAAACGAGTATTACACATTATTAAATTTAAACAACAGAATGTAATCAAACTTAAGACATTTCATAATCCAACAAAAGTTTTCATATTTAGTACCAAAAATTTCATGTTCATAACAACATGTGACATGAGCGATACATAACTTATGATCAGTGGCGGTCCCAGAAATTTTTTTACCATGGGTCAAAACATAAGTATATATATAAATATATGAAAAATCAGTAAAAACATAAACACATCTTACAAAACCACCCTACGATCTTTCATATCTTGTAATATTTTTTTTATCAAAGTCTCATTTGTAATTGTCTTGAATATCTTTTTATTGATTTGT
This sequence comes from Alliaria petiolata, assembly GCA_020283515.1. Classification (NCBI taxonomy): domain Eukaryota; kingdom Viridiplantae; phylum Streptophyta; class Magnoliopsida; order Brassicales; family Brassicaceae; genus Alliaria; species Alliaria petiolata. The sequence continues at coordinate 71,011 of JAHZTW010000077.1, forward strand.
TATTTTTTTTGTCCGCATGATCTCTTGATATATCATATGAATCACTAGATGACGTTGAACCTTTTTATTTTTAAATAATTTTCTATTACTCGTTCATCTGAATTAAAAATAATAAACCTATTAATTATTTTAGTACAACTTAACAACAAGCAAATTATGTTATAAAAAAAATAAACAATGATCATGAATGACACTTTGAACTTGGAATTTGGAAGCAGTAAAGGAAAAGACAAAAACTGGAGAAGATTGAAAAGAAAAAACTCTGATTAGTAATCTAGGTTAGATAGATTTGTTAAATTTTATGAAAGAAAAAATAAAAAAATGAATATATATTTATGTGCCATGTTTTTCAAAATCAAAACTAACTTTCTACTAAATGGGTTAAAAGAATTGAGACTTAAAATATATTTTAACTAAGTGCAACTATGAAAGAAAACATGTAAACATAAATTTAATATATTAAACTAATATAATTTTTTTTTATAGAAATTTTGGGTGGGTCAGCTGACCCACCATTCTTCTACATGGTACGCCCCTGCTTATGATGAATAATAACGCAAAGCGTTACCAAAAAGTTGCGATACAATTTATACCATTTTAATAGTTACCAATCATAAAAGTAGTACACAAAGCGTTACCAACAGTATTATACTCAGCTATTTTGTTCAGTTTTTGTTTACAACTCTTTTCTTACCGTTTTCAACTATTTTATAAGCATTTATCACTCTAATTTACCGCTAAAAAATTTAGCTTACCACTAAAAATTAAGTATTGTTTTTGATTACCAATCGAACCTCAATCTTCGTTTCATCTTCTTAACTTATGATTTTCATATAAATTTGATTGAGTAAATAATTATAACTATATATATGCTCCTACTACCTCTAAAACCTTCCACTTTATACCATAAGATATTAGTTTAATATTATTGCATTAGGTCTAACTGGGTAATATATAGCGGTAAAAGAAATTTAACGTCAATAGTGAACTTACTAAATATATCTAGAAAAGATAAGAAATCTATACTATATAAAAGTTGATGCATTATGCCATTGAGGGCGTCCACATAGGACGAACAAACTCGATATCATTGGTCCAAATCAGCGTTTTCATTAAACACAAAAATGTTAAACAAGAAATTAACATTTTAATTAAATTAAAAACACAAAAACGAAAATTATCATAATATAATGGAAAATTAAGATCAAAAAAATTTAACTAACAAAACAGATAAAAGAAAATTATGTCAAAAATCCAAATCTATAGCGTTTGTCAAAATAAAATAGAAATTCAATGTCACAAAAGATAAACTAACAAAAAACATATTTGGAAATCAATAACCAAAAAGTAAAGTTAACAAAAAAAAAAAAAATCCATCTTAAAATTAAAAACACAAAAAACGAAAATTATCATAGTATAATGAAAAATTAAAATCAAAAAAATTTAACTAACAAAACAAATAAAAGGAAATTATGTCAAAAATCTAAATCTATAGCATTTGTCAAAATAAAATAGAAATTAAATATCACAAAAGCTAAATTAACAAAAAAACAAATTTGAAAATCAATAACCAAAAAGTTAAGTTAACAAAAAAATCAATATAAAATGTGTAACTAATAAAAAATTGAGAACTTTTAACTAATAAAAAGTTAAAATAAAAAGTTACAGTTGATGAATTAAGACATACATAGGATTAGAAAATCAATTTTATTCATCCAAATAAATAATTTTAAAATTAAAAACACAAAAAATTAAAATTATCATAGTATAATGAAAAATTAAAATCAAAAAAATTTAACTAACAAAACAAATAAAAGGAAATTATGTCAAAATTCTAAATCTATAGCATTTGTCAAAATAAAATAGAAATTCAATATCACAACAGCTAAATTAACAAAAAAACAAATTTGGAAATCAATAACCAAAAAGTTAAGTTAACAAAAAAATCAACTTAAAATAACTATTTTATTATATGTTATCTCTTTAAAAAAGGAATATAAAATGTGTAACTAATAAAAAATTGAGAACTTTTAACTAATAAAAAGTTAAAATAAAAAGTTACATGAATTAAGACATACATAGGATTAGAAAATCAGTTTTATTCATCCAAATAAATAATTTTATTAAACATAAAAATTAAATTTAATTAAATCCAAACAAACAAACAGATATCGAAAATTAAAATTTTAATTAAAATGGAAATTAATATCAAAAATGTAAAATTAAAAAATATAAGATCATCTAAAATTAAATTAACTTGATATTTAAACTAATTATTTAAGATAAAAACGGAAATTATGTTTTACAAAATGTCAATACAGTTAAAATAGAATTCAATAACAAAAACAAAATTAGCACAAAAAGAAACATCAAAAATTAAATTAACATGATATCTAGACTAATTATTTAAGTAATCAATATAAGATAGTTTTAAAAATAGAAAAGGTAAAATAAAATTATGTCTTAAAAAATGTTTATACTTCCAAAACAATTTTATGTCAAAATAAAAAGAGTTAAATTAACAAAGAAAAAAATCATCATGCATAATGTCATTGACGTTGCTTACATAACACGAAGAAACTCAATCTCATTGGTTCAAATCAGCGTTTTCATTAAATAAAAATGTTAAATATGATTAACAATTTAAATAAATTAAAAAACACAAAAAACGAAAATTATCATAGTATAATAGAAAATGAAGATAAAAAAAGTTTAACTAAGTCAAAAATCCAAATCTATAGCGTTTGCCAAAATAAAATAGAAATTCAATGTCACAAAAGCTAAACTAACAAAAAAACAAATATGGAAATCAATAATCAAAAAGTTAAATTAACACACAAAAAATCATCTTAAAAAATTAATTTATTATATTCTAACTCTTTAAAAATCTATATAAAAATGTTTAATTAAAAAAACTTGAGAGCTTTTAACAAATAAAAAGTTAAAGGTAATGCATTAAGCTATATATAAGATTAAAAAATCAACTTCATTTGTCCAAATAAGCATTTCTATTTAAACATAAGAAGTTGAATTTAACTATATCAAAACAAACAGACATAAATCAAACATACTCTTTAAATATACAAAGACTAATACACTACCTGCTTCTGATTTAAAAACTATAAAAAAACACTACACAAGTAATACTCTAAATATACTAAGTAGTAAAATATTTTTTTATACTTAGCCACTACTTATATATGAGCCAAAATTAACAACACATGACTAACACCTTCTAAAATTCTATTTAAATAATAAAGTATGACGGATTTATGAATCAAACTTAGATTGGCATATCTAGATAGACTATTCAAATCAAAACATGGAAAAAACAAATAAAGATAAAAACAGTAAAAATGATGTGAAGACTCCACATCATCTTACAAGTTTAAAAACCAAAATTATCAAATAGTAGACTGCAAATAAAACAGATATCAATGATAAACTGAATAGAGGTATAAGTTAAAACTCATGGAAGGCATGGTGGAGAAGCAAGAAACGGCTTTGCATGATCATTGCTGCTTCCCAACAAAACTACATGCAGCCTTTTGTTGTTCGCGACAACTCGATCTTTTTCTTAATTGTCTCAAACACACTTGTGCAAAACTCAGTATGCATATTAGCAACCGAGCGACCAGTTCCTCTGTATATTCCAACAAATTCGCATTACACTTTGTATTCAAATTAAAAATATTGATAAAACAACATATCTAATTTTTTTTTAAAATACAAAAATTGTTATCAACATGAATCACAAATTATATATGCATAGTTACACAACATCAATGAGACATTCAATCAAAAAACCAAATATTTAAACACATAAAACTGAGAGAAAGAACTATAAAAATCACAAGAAAAACAAAATAAAACACCAAGATCTTATTAATGAAACTCTTCTCTAAATCAAACGTGTGTGCATGTAGAAGTTGGATAATTCGATAGGTGATCACTACTATTATTTTACTTAATAAGATTTTTAATTTTATAAACAAAAATACGAAATTTACATATTATATTTTAAATTATTTTATATAATAAAAGTTTCTACAAATCTTTTATGGTTTTGATAATTTAAAAGATATTAACAAAAAAAAAAGTTAAACCAAATTATTTATACAGATCCGCGCGTAGCGCGGATTAATAACCTAGTCTATACTATATAAAAGTTGATGCATTATGCCATTGAGGACGTCCACATAGGACGAAGAAACTCGATATTATTGGTCCAAATCAGCGTTTTCATTAAACACAAAAATGTTAAATATGATTAACATTTTAATTAAATTAAAAACAAAAAAATGAAAAATTATCATAATGGAAAAGTAAGATCAAAAAATTTAATTAACAAAAAAAGATAAAAGGAAGTTATGTCAAAAATCCAAATCTATAGCGTTTGCCAAAATAAAATAGAAATTCAATTTCACAAAAGCTAAACTACCAAAAAAAAAAATTTGGAAATCAATAACCAAAAAGTTAAGTTAACAAAAAAAAAAATCTTAAAAAACTAATTTATTATATGTTAACTCTTTAAAAAATCAATATAAGAATGTTTAACTAATAAAAAAAGTTGATGCATTATGTCATTGAGCACGTCCACATAGGACGAAGAAACTTGATATTATGTGTCCAAATCAGCGTTTTCATTAAACACAAATATGTTAAATATGAATAACATTTTAATTAAATTAAAAAACAAAAAAATTTATCATAATGGAAAAGTAAGACAAAAAAGATAAAAGGAAGTTATGTCAAAAATCCAAATCTATAGCGTTTGCCAAAATAAAATAGAAATTCAATGTCACAAAAGCTAAACTAACAAAAAAAAAAAATTTGGAAATCAATAACCAAAAAGTTAAGTTAAAAAAAAAGTAATCTTAAAAAAACTAAGTTATTATATGTTAACTCTTTAAAAAATCAATATAAGAATGTTTAACTAATAAAAAAATTGAGAGCTTTTAACTAATAAAAAGTTAAAATTGATGCATTAAGCCATACATAGGTTTAAAAATATTAATTTCATTGGTCTAGATCAATATTTTGATTAAGCATAAAAAATTATATTTAATTAAATAAAAAGGAAAAAAAGGTAACATAAATCAACATTTTAATTAAAATAGATATTAATACCAAAAAGTAATTTAACAAAATATAAAATCATCTAAAGTTTAATTAACTTGATATTTACACTAATTATTTAAAATAAAAAAACGGAAATTATGTTTTACAACAGGTCAATACAATTAAAATAAAAATCAAAAGCAAAAAATAAATTAACGCTAAAAAAATATCATCTAAAAGGAAATTAACTTGATATCTTGACTAACTATTTAAGTAATAAATTTAAGAAAATTTAACAAATAGTAAGAGAAAAATAAAATTATGTCTTAAAAAATGTCAATACTTCCAAAAATAATTTATGTCAAAATAAAAAGAGTTAAATTAACAAAGAAAAAAAATCATCATGCACAAAAAGAAACATCAAAAATTAAATTAACATGATATCTAGGCTAACTATTTAAGTAATCAATATAAGAAAGTTTAAAAAATACAAAAATAAAAAGAAAATTATGTCTTCAAAAATGTCTATACTTCCAAAACAATTTTATGTCAAAATAAAAAGAGTTAAATTAACAAAGAAAATTCAATTAAAACACCAAATATTAGAAATCAATAATCAAAAAGTTAAATTAACACACACAAAAGTTATCTTAAAAAATTAATTTATTATATGCTAACTCTTTAAAAAATCAATATAAAAATATTTAACTAAAAAAAACTTGAGAGCTTTTAACAAATAAAAAGTTAAAGGTAATGCATTAAGCTATATATAAGATTAAAAAAATCAACTAAATTGGTCCAAATAAGCATTTCTATTAAACATAAGAAGTTGAATTTAATTAAATAAAAACAAACAGACATAAATCAAACATACTCTTTAAATATACAAAGACTAATACACTAGCTGCTTCTGATTTAAAAACTATCAAAGAAAAACACTACACAAGTAATTTTTATACTCGAAATATAACAAGTAGTAAAGTATTTTTTTTATACATAACCACTACTTATATATGAGCCAACATTAACAACACATGAGTAACACCTTCTAAAATTCCATTCAAATAATAAAGTATGACTAATTTATGAATCAAACTCAGATTGATATATCTAGATATACTATTCAAATCAAAACACGAAAAAACAAACAAAGATAAAAACAGTAAAAAATGATGTGAAGACTCCACATCATCCTACAAGTTTTAAACCAAAATTATCAAATAATAGACTGCAATAAAACATATCTCAATGATAAATTGAATAGAGGTATAAGTTAAAACTCATGGAAGGCCTGGTGGAGAAACAAGAAACGGCTTTGCACGATCATTGCAGCTTACCAACAAAATTACATGCAACCTTTCGTTGTTCGTGACAACTCGATCTTTTTTCTTAGTTGCCTCAAACACACTTATGCAAAACTCAGTATGCATATTAACAACCGAGCGATCAGTTCCCCTATATATTCCAACAAATTCGCATTACACTTTGCATTCAAATTAAAAAATTGATAAAGCAACATATTTAATTTTTTAAAAAATACAAAAATTGTTATCAAGAGGAATCACAAATTATATATGCATAGGTACACAATATCAATTAAAACACCAAATATTTGAACACATAAAACTGAGAGAAAGAACTATAAAATTCCCAAGAAAAACAAAACAAAACACCAAGATCTTATCAAGGAAACTCTTCTCTAAATCAAACGTGTGTGCATGTCGAAGTTGGATAATTCGATAGGTGATCATTACTATTATTTTACTTAATAAGATTTTAAATTTTATAAACAAAAATAGGAAAAACTACACATTATATTTAAAATTATTTTATATAAAAAAAATTTCTGCAAATCTATTACAGTTTTGATAATTTAAAAAATATTAGCCAAAAAAGTTAAACCAAATTATTAATACAGATCCGCGCGTAGCGCGGATTAATAACCTAGTCTATTACTAATAAAAGTTGATGCCATAGACCTCTAAAGGTGTCCACATAGGATTTAAAAAACTCAATTCTATTGGTACACGTCATCGTATATAATTAATTATATCATCTATATTTAATTAATTAATCAAATAATTTATAATTTTGCTTCTATAACAAAGAATCGTCACTTTTAAAGTAAAAAAGAAAATTCAATACATTAGAGCAACATTACTTACTTCTTTCGTAAATGTAACACTAAAATGGAAAAAGAAAAAAAAACAGGAAAATTCAATACAATTAGAGCAATTACTTATTGTTTTTATATATTTAACACTAAAATGAAAAAAAAATAATATGAAAAAGCTAAACTAATAAAAAAAAGTGCGTTTTTTTAATTTCCTATCAACATAAAACGAAATTTTCCCATTTAAGGTATTGGTATTGCTTATAAATAAGCATATCGGTGAAATTTAATAGGTAATACAACTTGCTAAATCAAAAGAATTCATAAAGAGATAGAGAACAGTTATTGAAACAATGGGTGTTTCAGACGCTTCTTCTTCCGCCAAATCACATGTCTCTTTGTTTTTCGATGAGCTTCAAAAAGGTTTTAATAAGAAGGAAGTGCTTGTTAGGGTCATCCATCTTTGGGAGGCACAAAACGCCAAAAAGGAGGTTTGCTAATGGGTCTCGAACTCCTTCTCATCGATCAAAAGGTATCAGCAAAATTAAAATTCAAAGAAGCGTCAGCTAACCGAATAGGTTCCTATGAGCCAAACCTCAAGGCCGATGTTGTCTACAAGATTAAAAAATGCCTGGTCATTGATAACAAAACCAGCTACAGGGTGTCTACTAATCCAATTCACTCAGCAAACAGAGTTGGTTAAGTCCGATCAGCATGACCATAGTATCGAGAGGCAAACGTTCTTATGATGAGTTTAAAGAAGCAGTTGACAAGAACGAAGACCTATACGGTAAAATTATTTATTCTCTCCATGTACACATATCTATTATAATATCATGTTCTAACACTATAATTACTCTGTTTAGATGCCATTGGAAAAGTGATCCTCATCGACAATGAGAAGAACTTCAATGGTGTGGCTAAAAACAAAACAAAAGTTCACCTACAACTTAAAGAGTAAACACGTTTTTCTCTAGACTCACACACTTATAATTTCAAATACAAACTTCATTCACTAACAATCCTTTATGACTTTTTTAACAATCTTTTATGGCTTTTTTTAATCAGCGAGCCAATTGTTCGTGTTACTCTTTGGGGTAATATTGCCGCAAAATTCCAGGAAAAATTAAATGAAAGTGTAAACAAAGCTGTCGTGCTCCTCGCCAAAACCATGAATCCAAAAACATTTAGAGGTGCATGATCTCAAACCTATAATTGAACTTCTAGCATTAAATATTGGTTCTCTGCGTATATTCCTCTATAATAATATGAATCAATTAACTCTACCACCATATTTAACTGCATGATGTAGAAAACTTCTCTCTTTCATCCACCTCTTTTTGACAATGATGTTAAACTAAGTTCTGAGTACTTGACATGGTATGTACGCCCACACTCATACTTTATTATATTTTAGTTACGTTAATTGCAATTATAGCTGCTAAAATACATGTATATGTTTTCTTTTTCAAGGCTGGGTGTATCTGGGGATAACTCTATCATCACCGCAGAGGTTACAAAGTTAGAAACTGTCACCATCTCTAAACTTTACCAATTTCTAAAAACCGAGGCTCCACAAGTAAAACTATTAAGATCAAAGTTTATTATTTATGTCTCTTACTCAATTTTGAAGAATGAGTTTCTTACAATTACACTATTGGTGTTGCAGATAGTCAGTTTCTGTTGTATTGCTACTGCCACAGTATGGATGGAACTAAATTGCATGCACTAAATGTAAATGTAAACTAGGACGAACATACACAACATTGGTTTGCAAGACATGCAACCACGAAAATACTGTTGGTCTTATCAGGTAGGCAATACTTCTCTCACACCTATTTATTTATCAAAACCATAAAATATAAAGCAATATGACTAACATCTAATGGATATAATTAAATTTTCTAACAAACAGGTATCGTGTTGCTACTTTTGTCATCTTTGGCAAAGATGCTATTGAAATAACTGGTAGGAACGCTGTGGATATCTTGGAAGCAAATGAAGAGGTATAACCTCTGTTAACCAAAAACAATTTATGAAAGACTTAATTTCCAGCCTTTAGTACTTATTGTTTTCTTAATTTCTTAACAGGGTTATGAGAATGGTTTCACTGATAATCATAGTTCAGCACCACAATGTTTGTACGATGTTCTTGGCCGCACTTTCAAATTTTAGTTAAAATTTAAGCCCTTCGACTTCACTTCTACCTGCCAGACTATGATTGTAACAAGTATTCTCAAGCAAATCATTGATTATGACAAAACTCTCCAAGAAGAAACAGATACACCTGAAGTTGCTCATGGTGACGAAGAGTGCAAAGACGATGATACGATTGACTTCAATCACAAAGATAAATGTACCCGCTACTGTTACAAAAATAATAATATCATAAATATTTTTTTTTTAAAAAGAAAATTTTAAACAATTTTTGGTATTTCAAAAATCAGTTAGAATAAAATATATATTACAACAATTATAAATAGATATCCGCGCATAGCTCGGATGAAAGACCTAGTAGTTGTAAAAGATGACAATATAAAAAGTTGAAAAATAACATTTTTAGAATCGCTAGTTTTTACCTTTTGATTAATCGATAAACCTTGTACCACAACAATAATAATTATTATGTTCGTATTAACTCATGAACTAACAAACAACTTTAGAAGGTCAGTCACTCCCACACAAAAAGTTGCACAAAAAAAATACTCCCACACAAAACAGAAAAAACTGTTAAAAACAAAATTTAACATAACAGATGTTGACGATATAACTAAATACCCAGACATATTTTTACAAAGTAAATGGATGACAAATATATATACAAACACATAACACATTAGTATTTAGTATTTGCGTATTTGGAAAACGATTGGTCGAAAACACTTTTAAACACGTCATTTTGATGTTGATTGTTGATTTGACGATGACGAGTAACTCATATATATTGTTTTTTTGTAGTAAAAAAGATTGACAATATTATTTTAAACAAAAATATATTTAGGATTGCTTATGATTGATCGTTTTGAATGTTCTGGAAAACATCCTCACAATATGTCAACTTCCAACCCTGCAACTATCGATTCCTAGTTCGCTATCTCTACCTTGCCAAAATCAAAATGCAAAAACCGATCCTCTTCTAGTAATTCGTCCAGCAACATCAACTCCCTTTATGAAATCGAGTACGTTCCAGGAGATCAACTACCTGAAACTACCCTTCTACTAGTTAATCCATATGAATACTTTTCCAAAAAGCCTAGCGCTTTTTCGGTCAAGGGTGTTCGAGAGCTCATACGACCGTCCTCAAATCGACGAGTCATGGAGTATGTCCAGTCCA
>JAHZTW010000077.1:82314-119481 GCA_020283515.1 Alliaria petiolata
GTGTCGATCGACACTCAGCTCGAGAATTCACCCTTCTGACTTCATAACTTCAGCAGCTTCTCCAAAATACTCCAAAACGTTCCAGATTCTCCTATTTAGCTCCAAGTGTTCTCCATCCTGCAAAGACTCATATAGGACTCGAAATCTAACAAAAGACTCTATAAAAATACCTATATCATGGTCTAAAAATGGGTAAAAACCATGATATATCAATGGCTCATCTAGTTGACCAAGGTAACAACATTGGATTATTACTCCTATCCAGTTGACCAGTAAAGAATGTGAATTAGAACAGTACACACTACATAATCTAAAGCTTTGTTATGAAACGTCGTCGATTCACGCTGATAGCTATTTTTACCGTATTGCAATCAGATTTCACATTTTACTGACCATAGCTATTTTTAAACCAGTCAATAATCTAAATATCTTTAATTCAATCAGTATAAATTTCACAAACTAATCTGACTATTACTAATAAAAGTTGATGCCACAGACCTCTAAAGGTGTCCACATAGGATTTAAAAGACTCAATTCTATTGGTACACATCATCATATATAATTAATTACATCATCTATATTTAATTAATTAATCAAATAATGTATAATTTTTCTTCTATAACAAAGAATCGTCACTTTCAAAGTAAAAAGGAAAATTCAATACCATTAGAGCAACATTACTTGCTGTTTTCGTAAATGTAACACTAAAATAGAAAAAGACAAAAAACCAGGAAAATTCAATACAATTAGAGCAATTACTTATTGTTTTTATACATGTAACACTAAAATGGAAAACTATAATATGAAAAAGCTAAACTAATTAAAAAAAGTGCGTTTTTAATTTCCTATCAACATAAAACGAAATTTTCTCATTTAAGGTATTGGTATTGCTTATAAATAAGCATATCGGTAAAATTTAATAGGTCATACAACTTGTTAAATCAAAAGAATTAATAAGGAGATAGAGAACAGTTATTGAAACAATGGGTGTTTCAGACGCTTCTTCTTCCGCCAAATCACATGTCTCTTTGTTTTTCGATGAGCTTCAAAAAGGTTTTAATAAGAAGGAAGTGCTTGTTAGGGTCATCCATCTTTGGGAGGCACAAAACGCCAAAAAGGAGGTTTGCTAATGGGTCTCGAACTCCTTCTCATCGATCAAAAGGTATCAGCAAAATTAAAATTCAAAGAAGCGTCAGCTAACCGAATAGGTTCCTATGAGCCAAACCTCAAGGCCGATGTTGTCTACAAGATTAAAAAATGCCTGGTCATTGATAACAAAACCAGCTACAGGGTGTCTACTAATCCAATTCACTCAGCAAACAGAGTTGGTTAAGTCCGATCAGCATGACCATAGTATCGAGAGGCAAACGTTCTTATGATGAGTTTAAAGAAGCAGTTGACAAGAACGAAGACCTATACGGTAAAATTATTTATTCTCTCCATGTACACATATCTATTATAATATCATGTTCTAACACTATAATTACTCTGTTTAGATGCCATTGGAAAAGTGATCCTCATCGACAATGAGAAGAACTTCAATGGTGTGGCTAAAAACAAAACAAAAGTTCACCTACAACTTAAAGAGTAAACACGTTTTTCTCTAGACTCACACACTTATAATTTCAAATACAAACTTCATTCACTAACAATCCTTTATGACTTTTTTAACAATCTTTTATGGCTTTTTTTAATCAGCGAGCCAATTGTTCGTGTTACTCTTTGGGGTAATATTGCCGCAAAATTCCAGGAAAAATTAAATGAAAGTGTAAACAAAGCTGTCGTGCTCCTCGCCAAAACCATGAATCCAAAAACATTTAGAGGTGCATGATCTCAAACCTATAATTGAACTTCTAGCATTAAATATTGGTTCTCTGCGTATATTCCTCTATAATAATATGAATCAATTAACTCTACCACCATATTTAACTGCATGATGTAGAAAACTTCTCTCTTTCATCCACCTCTTTTTGACAATGATGTTAAACTAAGTTCTGAGTACTTGACATGGTATGTACGCCCACACTCATACTTTATTATATTTTAGTTACGTTAATTGCAATTATAGCTGCTAAAATACATGTATATGTTTTCTTTTTCAAGGCTGGGTGTATCTGGGGATAACTCTATCATCACCGCAGAGGTTACAAAGTTAGAAACTGTCACCATCTCTAAACTTTACCAATTTCTAAAAACCGAGGCTCCACAAGTAAAACTATTAAGATCAAAGTTTATTATTTATGTCTCTTACTCAATTTTGAAGAATGAGTTTCTTACAATTACACTATTGGTGTTGCAGATAGTCAGTTTCTGTTGTATTGCTACTGCCACAGTATGGATGGAACTAAATTGCATGCACTAAATGTAAATGTAAACTAGGACGAACATACACAACATTGGTTTGCAAGACATGCAACCACGAAAATACTGTTGGTCTTATCAGGTAGGCAATACTTCTCTCACACCTATTTATTTATCAAAACCATAAAATATAAAGCAATATGACTAACATCTAATGGATATAATTAAATTTTCTAACAAACAGGTATCGTGTTGCTACTTTTGTCATCTTTGGCAAAGATGCTATTGAAATAACTGGTAGGAACGCTGTGGATATCTTGGAAGCAAATGAAGAGGTATAACCTCTGTTAACCAAAAACAATTTATGAAAGACTTAATTTCCAGCCTTTAGTACTTATTGTTTTCTTAATTTCTTAACAGGGTTATGAGAATGGTTTCACTGATAATCATAGTTCAGCACCACAATGTTTGTACGATGTTCTTGGCCGCACTTTCAAATTTTAGTTAAAATTTAAGCCCTTCGACTTCACTTCTACCTGCCAGACTATGATTGTAACAAGTATTCTCAAGCAAATCATTGATTATGACAAAACTCTCCAAGAAGAAACAGATACACCTGAAGTTGCTCATGGTGACGAAGAGTGCAAAGACGATGATACGATTGACTTCAATCACAAAGATAAATGTACCCGCTACTGTTACAAAAATAATAATATCATAAATATTTTTTTTTTAAAAAGAAAATTTTAAACAATTTTTGGTATTTCAAAAATCAGTTAGAATAAAATATATATTACAACAATTATAAATAGATATCCGCGCATAGCTCGGATGAAAGACCTAGTAGTTGTAAAAGATGACAATATAAAAAGTTGAAAAATAACATTTTTAGAATCGCTAGTTTTTACCTTTTGATTAATCGATAAACCTTGTACCACAACAATAATAATTATTATGTTCGTATTAACTCATGAACTAACAAACAACTTTAGAAGGTCAGTCACTCCCACACAAAAAGTTGCACAAAAAAAATACTCCCACACAAAACAGAAAAAACTGTTAAAAACAAAATTTAACATAACAGATGTTGACGATATAACTAAATACCCAGACATATTTTTACAAAGTAAATGGATGACAAATATATATACAAACACATAACACATTAGTATTTAGTATTTGCGTATTTGGAAAACGATTGGTCGAAAACACTTTTAAACACGTCATTTTGATGTTGATTGTTGATTTGACGATGACGAGTAACTCATATATATTGTTTTTTTGTAGTAAAAAAGATTGACAATATTATTTTAAACAAAAATATATTTAGGATTGCTTATGATTGATCGTTTTGAATGTTCTGGAAAACATCCTCACAATATGTCAACTTCCAACCCTGCAACTATCGATTCCTAGTTCGCTATCTCTACCTTGCCAAAATCAAAATGCAAAAACCGATCCTCTTCTAGTAATTCGTCCAGCAACATCAACTCCCTTTATGAAATCGAGTACGTTCCAGGAGATCAACTACCTGAAACTACCCTTCTACTAGTTAATCCATATGAATACTTTTCCAAAAAGCCTAGCGCTTTTTCGGTCAAGGGTGTTCGAGAGCTCATACGACCGTCCTCAAATCGACGAGTCATGGAGTATGTCCAGTCCAGCAAATTCTCATCCTGCCAAGTTCCGACCACTGAGGAAGAACAATTCATTTCTCTCAACATTCCAGAGAATCTGCCAAAACTGTGGCAATAACATGGTTACACTCATCTACACTTTGGTGTGGTGAGAATCGGTCTAACCCTTCACGCCCGAAAGGGCCTACCTGTTATCGCACATATAGCTTTAATCGACTCAAGACTAAAGTCGTACCAACAAGCTTGCATCGGGACAGTCCAGACAACAGTAAATGCAGGAACAATATTCCTAACACTGTTTCCCAACTTTAATGTCTCTCTGCAAGATCCCAATCTCCTGAAGACACTCAAGGTCCAACTGCAGCTAATCGGAGCACCTATGCAAGAGAAGAGTGTAGTTGCTACACTACACCACCAGATCGTTTATCGGATCCAAGATCACGTCCTCGATCTTGTATTACCTTCCTCTGATGATGCGCTATATCTAGAAGTAACATCAGCATCTCAAGCGCCCAACTCCATCCAAATTCCTCGCCAGATAACCCGCGAAGAACTACTGCGATGACTACCAGAGTCATGGGTTACGAATTATGAAAAGATGCATCAAGCGTCTCAAGCGCCAGTCCAAATATTCGAAGTAAGCTTCCATTCTCGAAATAATGGAACAACATAAATTAATTCCGAAAAGCCGCGATCGTCATTGTTTAGACGATAATTGTTCACTCAGTTTGCTATATAAATTGATGAAGGTGAATTCTATGGCAAACCTACTAATCAACAAGCACTTCAGCCAATCTCTTTTGACCAAGACGGATCAGTCGTATCTCCTTTCATGGATGAAAATGGACATCAATATTTTGATGTTTGTTCATGCAGTGCCTGTCTACATTCCGGCTACGAATCTGACGATGAAATCAGATAAAGACGCAGAAAAAGAAGGACCCCCTTTACAAAAGATATCCCGAAGGAGATCCTACTGTCGGTCCACTTGGTGAGGGCAAATATGACTTTATAGTCCAATACTCATAACGAAAAAAGGAGATTTCACCAAAGATGACATCGCCCATAGCCCAAAAATCCTTACACGAATGATAAACTCTTCTGGACCGGATCAACTAAGCCAGGGAGAAAAGGTCATCAATTCGCAAACGGAGAACGCGCTCGCTCAAAATCGATTATTGACGACCCTCAATCATAAGGTTGATCAGTTGGCTGGCTGATGGCTATAGTAAAAGGTTCAACTCTCTGCAGGGTTCAATAACAGAGATTCATGGTCTACTCCATAATGTTCATCAAGAAATGATGAACATGGTGCAGCACATGCTGGTTAACACTTCCCAATTCGGAAGCAAAGAAGCTGAGACAGCTAATCTCAAATACCAGCTGAAAGATCTGCAAAAAAGCCTCGACAACATGATAAAAGATCACAACAAAACAGATCTGTACTTCAATCTCTTGGGTAGTATGCCATCAAACATGCCTATGTATCAAGAATCCTACTCTCCCGGATTTCTCACCGGCTATCAAAATCAGGGGCCAAAAAATCCCCTCCCCGAATTTCTATCCTCCGATGAAGCCTTCACATCTCGCTACGGTACAACAACGGCCAACATATCAAAAGCAAAGCCAACATGAGTGAAGCTAAAGCGACAAAAGGAATCCGAATTCACTCCCAATCCTAACAAACAAACCAACTTTCGAATCTTCGTCTAGTCACGAATCCGTCGAAGATACAAAGCAAAAGGGACCGGACATAGGGATTATTGAATTTTCAATAACCAGCCTTCTAGAAACTCTCGGCAACAATGATGCAGCGACACCAATCCCATCACATCAACATTCACAGCCGATAACTATGATCAATCACTTCTCGAGTACAAGCTCCAGTAGTGGTGGTTCCAGTTCTGACGAAGAATCTTTACCAAAACAGTTCGTTATAGGCGAACCTTCGATAATCCCGAAAGAAGAACCAAATATCAATGAAGTATACTCGAGCGACGAAGAAATGAGATACACGACACCTAATCAACAGGGGGCATCAACAAAGCAGTTTGCTACAAAAATCATGACGTTCACATTCGTTGACATCCCCTTCGAAAAATGGAATGAACGCCTTGATGAATTCCATGCGTGGATGAATTCAGAATCTATCACATCTCCAATAGAGCTTGTAATACAATAATTCGCATCACGATTGTCGGGAGCACTAAAAGATTGGTGGAATTCGCTAGGCGAATATAGACAGCAACATGTCTATCAAACAACAATACCACTACTTCTAGGCGAAATCCACAGGGAATTCATCGGTACCCCTAATCACCTGAAAGAACAGCTGCAAGAAGAGCTCTTCTCAGCAAAATGTTTCTACTGAGATTTGGCTAAACACTTCGAACGACAAACCCAAAGATATTATGCTCTCAATGGTCTTAATAATCCAAGTCTAAAGCACGTATATCTCTCCTCCGTTGACGACTACCTCGGAAAACAAACTAAGCTGTATATGAGAGACCAAGACCAACCAATCGAAGAAATCTCTATTGGTTAAATTCAGCAATACGTCTTCAGAACTCTCGACAAACTCTGCAAACAAAAGGAATTTTAGATGGAATTCATGGATAAATCTAAACAACTATCCAAGATATGCGCCAGACCGGATCTATTTATCAAATGTTCGAAATCCAAGGAGTCTTGCTCATGCGGCTCACGAAGCAAGCCCGTCAAATTCAGAAAACCATTTTAGAAACGCTTCAACAGATTCAAGCACAAGCGATTTTTTTGAAAAAAGCAGAGCTTTCGAAAACCATCAAGATGCTTTCTGTGTCGAAAGGAAGGGCATTTCGCAAAAAACTGCCCAAACCAATCGAAGAAGAAAAGGCAAATATCTCATCAACTCGATATCCAAAATCGCACCAGATATTGATCTTGACAACCATGATCTAGAATCAGTCCTATCATTCGATAGTGACGACAAAGACGCTATATGTGGTTACTCGGATTATGACGATTTATCTGAGTCGTCATACGAAGAGGAAGACGATGACTGTTGTTTCAAACTCACGCAAATGCCATGGCAAGAGGAGATACATACACCACATTTACCGGTAACCATCTTCGATCCCTCGCAAAAAGAAGATCCAGTTCATGTCATCGTATTAATCGACACTGGAGCTTACACAACGATTCTAAATCCTAAGATTCTTCCGTCATCTATTTGGCTCCCACATCAACAAGAATTTCGGGTTGCAAATTCTAGCTTATTGCGGTTAAGCTCAAGTCCAAAAATCTTCCCAGGATGCCAAGTAACAACGGAAGTCCTTGGTTCATCCGCACCAGGAAAATACTTAATTCTGCGATGGGACACTTACTATACGCTGAAGAAAAAATTCGATATATCAAAAATGGAAGTCTCTCTTCAAAACCTTCACAACGATATCTCGCCTATTCACAATCGAAGGAGCTGTGTCTGCAGAATTCCAAATGATCAAAGAAGAAATAACGGTATTCTCATGTGCAGACTCCCACACAGATTTTTTTCAGAAGTGCAACAATCCACTATGGCTAAACTCGGAGTTCTTCGTATCTTTACCCTTCAAAGAAAACATCCAAACTACTCCAACGAAGGCGAGTCATGCTGGAATGCCACCCACACTATTGCAACAAGCCAATAAAGAATGTGACCAGCTTGTAGGTCAAGGAATTGTAGAGTCAACAAACTTGCCATGGGCATGCAAGGCATTCTATGTAATGCCAACATCGACTTCCTTGAAATGCAACATCGACTTCCTTGAAATGCAAATCAAAGATGGCAAATTCGCACCACAAGCCCATCTAGCCACAACACTTGTCGATTTCCCAGACGAGAATCTCACAAAACGACAAGTCCAGCAATTCCTTGGGGTAATCAATTATATAAGCGACTTTATTCCGCAACTTTCGTAGTTAACCAGACCACTCCAAAAAATGCTGACGAAGAATCTACCTCAATGGACAAAACGACAAACCGATGCGGTTAAAAACCTAAAGCTAGAGGTACAAAAGCTACCACCTTTAAAGATTTCCTCTACATGTATACGTATCCTCCACACAGACGCAAGCGACAAAAATTGGGGAGCCATATTATTTGAAGAGATAGATGGCAAACGTCAAATCTGTGGATATAAAAGTGGACGCTTTAAAGATTCGAAGATGCACTATCACTCCACGTTCAAAGAAATCTTAGCGGTCAAGAAAGCCTTTGAGAAGTTTGTGTTTCATCTGATAGGACATAAATTTCGCATCGAAATGGATATGTCTTCTTTTCCGAAGATGTTACAATTCAAGCAGAAGATGGTCCCAAATCAACAATTACTACGATGGAGCGAATGGTTTTCAAAGTACGATTTCGAGTCCTTCTATTTAAAGGGCACAAAGAATACACTCGCTGACATGCTCAGTAGAAACCCGCTAAAAGAAATCAACATGATGGCAAGTTCTTCTTCTATATCAGAAAAAATTACTACGACTTCAAAGCCAACATGCCAGAAGATGCACATCAGCTCATCAACAAAAGGACTCTTCATGAACATCTTAATGTAAGAATTTTCATGTATCAGTCTATCATCCTGTCAAAGCACGGAATCAACTGTCACTACCTAGCGCCAATGGGAATCCACCCAGACTACCCGTTCGCACATCTCTACAGGATCGAAAATCACAATATGCCAGAAGAGGTACTCTGTTTCCTCTGGTATATTTGTTCGGTTCACACCATTGGCATCACATTCGACATACATCGGCTATACCAATACATCAATTCCCAGCAAGGTCAAAAGGATTGTCTTTCAACGTTCTTGACATGGTTCACACCACTAACCATATGAAGCGGAAAATTAAGAAGAGCAGCAAAGGCGACAGGCTTACCAATCAAAAAGCTCAAGAAACAAGGAGGACCTAATCCATTTTTTAACCCTCATACTATATACTTCTTTTATCGTCCGGTCCAAGTCAACGTCAAATCCAGCAAAGTTCATGCACTGCCTACCCTCATCCACCACAACGACTACCACAAAGGAGTACGCCCATACTTCAACATTAAGACAGCAAAGCGTACGAAGACTTCCAGACTCATGCATTTCGTCTCAACAATGCCAGGCAACCATTTCCCATTCCATTCATCCCAAATTGGTCATACTATCCGATCGACTATCAAATGAGCCTCGATGAAGATCTACAATACTTCATGATAAAACAAGAAAGCACAACAGCCATGCCGAACGAAACAAAACAAGAACACATGTCTCAAACATGTCCACCGGAATACTTTCAAGATGCACAACTCCCGGATAATACGATGAACATCGACGAAATCGGGAAAATGTTCAACATCAGCGTCAATGCAGAAACTCAACCTGAATATAAAGAACCAGAGATAGAATACAATTGTCCAGAGGATCATTACGGCTGCTGCGACAAACATATCATCGAGTTCGAAATGGAGCATTAAAAAAATGCTCCATAATCATTTGTACTTTTTTTCCTTATCCTCGATTTTTCCCACTGGGTTTTCCAGAAAAAGTTTTAATGAGGCAATTGATTTATGTATAATTATTAAATACTAAATAATGATGTAAGCGATGATGTAATCGCAGAGGCTGAGGTAAGCGCTTATGTCAGCGCGCACTAAACCTCACCTATAAATATTTTTGTACCCCCATTGTAAAACTCACCTCATATTTTCTATAAAAACCTCTCTCTAAGTTTCTCTCTCTAAATGTGTCACTAAAGCCTTTAGTTTTCCAGACTTCCTAACATCTTCATAAGCCTTGGTTTCTTTCTTTCATTCGCAAGTCGCGATTCTTTTTCGATTCTTTAGTTGGGCAAAGTAGTCAGTCAACACGGCGGTCAACATGACTTTTGTGGGGAGGTAATATCCTAATAGTGGTTGAGCATCAGAGGCAAGATGCCTCGTTTAAGCTCCCTTTACCTGAATATTATCACCTTCGTCTGTCAATACGACCGTCAACACGACTAACTACTATGTTCATCTCGAGATTCTCGTATCAGAGCCAAACACTTGTGTTATGTTTGAATGAATCATTCCTTATGATTGATCGTTTTGAATGTTCTCTAAAACATCCTCACAATATGTCAACTTCCAACCCTTCAACTATCGATTCCTAGTTCGCTATCTCTACCTTGCCAAAATCAAAATGCAAAAAACGATCCTCTTCTAGTAATTCGTCCAGCAACATCCACTCTCTTTATGAAATCGAGTACGTTCCAGGAGATCAACTACCTGAAACTACCCTTCCACTAGTTAATCCATATGAATACTTTTCCAAAAAGCCTAGCGCTTTTTCGGTCAAGGGTGTTCGAGAGCTCATACGACCGTTCTCAAATCGACGAGTCATGGAGTATGTCCAGTCCATCAAATTCTCATCCTGCCAGGTTCCGGCCACTGAGGAAGAACAATTCATTTCTCTCAACATTCCATAGAATCTGCAAAATTGTGGCAACAACATGGTTACACTCATCTACATTTTGATGTGGTGAGAATTGGTCTAACCCTGCACACCCGAAAGGACCTACCTGTTATCACACGTATAGCTTTAGTCGACTAAAAACTAAAGTCGTACCAACAGGCTTGCATCGGAACAGTGCAGACAACATTAAATGCAGGAACAATATGTGTATCACTGTTTTCCAACTTTAATGTATCTCTGCAAGATCCCAATCTCCCGAAGACACTAAAGGTCTAACTGCAGCTGATTGGAGCACCAATACAAGAGAAGAGTGTAGTTGCTACACTACAGCATCAGATCGTTTAAAAGTTGTATAGGACCATTTTTCTCTAAGTCAATTGTTTTGTATTCAGATTTGAAGAATGAGTTTTTGTTAAGACATAAAACTACTAAATTCGTCAGACAATTATTGAAAACCAACCAAACTTGTCAGATTATGGATAATCAAACCAAATTCTCGTTTTTGGCACCAACATGAAATCATGTCCAGCAAAATTTGTGACATGAGAATTAACGATTCGATATATATAGAAAGACAAAACATTAGGTACGTACCATTTGAGTTTGAAGTTCACTTTCCATGAGACTGTTTTGCATCTTTAATTACCTTATAAGAATTAAGTTTCGGTGATCATATAAGAGTTTATAACAAATGGAACATAGATATACATTAACTTAAAATAACTTAAAATGGAAGCATGAAAAACAAATTTGCAAAAGGAAAGCTTGAAAAAGTAGCATGAAAGAGATGGAAAACAAAATATAAGGAAGAGATAAAGTTAAAATATTTTTTTTTAATCTTTGCATGTGAAATTGAGATCTATCATGGTTTTGGAAGAGCAAGAAGATGATATTAGATTAGAATTGTGGATGCAAGCAGCCACATGATTACCATTAAAACAATTGAGAAATTATTATAATGAAAACAACCATTAAGGTAAATTATTCTCAAAGAGAGAGAGAGGAAAACAAAAGAAGAAGGATAAAGCTTGAATGATGACATAAACTATGTATGAATAGATCATAATAGTATTGAAGTAAAGTGAGAATTACCAAAGGAATTTGAATTGAGTCCAATATAGCAGAGAAAAGGGATCTGAAATATTATGAAGAAAAAATATGCATTTTTTAATGATGATCTAGATTTTCAAACCAATAAGAATAATTAAACTTTAATTAAAGTGAATAAAACATAAATTATGAGATCTAATAAGTTAAAAAGTTAACTCTAACCTATAAAATCGTAACACACAAAAAATATTCAATAAAAAATCGAAAATACAAAAAATTATATAAAAGAAGATAGGAAAAAAAATAAAAAAAAAATAGATAAAAAAATATACAAAAATTTAAAACATGGAAAATATGATCGATTCATTGAAAGATATAAAGAAAAGAAAACCGCAAAATGATAAATTGAGAAAAAATAAAAATTATTATAATATTAAGATTTAGACGAATCAAAAAAAGTATGAAGATTGATAAAAAATTAATATTCTTAATATAATATATAAAAGATAGTACAAATATCAATAAAGAAAATAATGTAGAAAACACAAATTCATTTTAAAAAAATCGATAAAACTTAAATTAAAATAAAATCCGTGCTATGTGCGGATTCTCTTCTAGTTTATAATATTTTTTACAAAAATCCAAATGACATTGGAAAAAACAAAATTACCTAAAATCTTTTCTATTAAAACATAACCCCTTTATAGTTTAATCATTTTATTCATCTATAATATTATAGAATATGATATTGGGTAGTTAAAGTTTTTCTAAAAGGTCATTAAATATAATTTTGGAAAACAACTTTATACTAACTAAACCTATTTCCGAACAATACACTAATTAAACAGGTTTCCAAACTATCTAAAAATCTTAAAACAAATATAATATACATTTCGAATAATTTAAAAATACAATAAATATATTATATTTGCATATAAATGTTATAAGGTTATAAATAATTATAATCATCATCAACTAATAAAAATGATATAATATCATCATCTACACCCAAATAAAACTATAACACATCTCAACCTCGAGTTACACAAATATATTTTTTATACAAAATAAAACAAATAAAAAAATTTAATAAAAACCAAAAAAAAAAAATTTCGCTCTCAACACAGATTAAAATTTAGTAAGCTATATAATACATTAATACCAAAAATAAAATAGTTAAAACATCTCAAATTTCCACATCCAAAAAAACTAAACATAATTTTTTTTTAAAAATGTCTCGCCCTAACGGCTAGAATCTAGTAAATTGTTTTTCAAAAATATGTTACTAAACTAATTTCTAAATTTAGAAAATATATTTTTAACCTTTACAAAATTTATAATTACAAAAATGTCATTTTCAATTAATAAAAAATGTCATTTTAAAATTAAAAAATGATTTTTCATAATAAAAACTGATATTATGATAAAAAAACAAAAATTATAATAAAGAACTAACGTTTGCTCATATAGAAAACTTTAATGTTTAGATGCACCAACAGTTTTCTGATGTGGATGTTCCATAGAGACCGTTTGCACCACAATGATTGTACTGATAGCATGTGTCATCTCGAAAGCTCTATTGACTTCCACATTTGTTGTGGTTTTGGAATCCACATAGACTAATTCAACATGTTGCTATAGTGCATTCTTAATATTGAGAATAAGGTTTCATCGGTGATACTGAAAAAATATATAGCCTCCTCTTTGGTCACAGTAAGACTGTATGTCATGTACGTCACAATTGCATTTGCATATGGAAAGTTCGTACACATTTCTTTAGAATGTAGCTATGTGCAAGCTCATGACATTCGACCCCATACGTGAATTCTCGTGATGAAAAATCATTAAAAGTCTTTTGCGAGCGCTTTTTGTGTTAAAATTATGTATATTTTTTTTAATGTAAACATACAACAACATATAAATGTACCATCATGCATAAAGAAAAAAGAAACATTGCTGAGATGCCAACACATAAACCGATGATCACTCCACTATTCTTTTTCTTCTTCCTTCCTTAAGGATAAGAAGAAGGAAAAAGTCATAAAATTGTACTACCATCTCAAGCGAAAAATGGAAACGATTATATGACATGATTAAAAGAGATAGATATAAAACAAACTGTTTTGTTTGATATGAAGATCTAGACCTCCATCAGAGTAACGCTGAAGATCGACGATGTTTCCTTGCCAAATGACACAAGTTGAGCGGTTCAGTTATAGACTATTAGTGATTGAGAATGTTGTGCACTTACAATCCTCGACGTATTCAGCTGGCAACCTTATATATCGTTTATAAGTCCGAACTCAATAATCGGCTTCGAAGAACTTGCAAAACTCATATTCGTAAATTTATAAAACTACCATCATTCTATGTAGATATATAAGTCCACCATCAATTTTTTTTTAAATGATATAAGTGGTATTAATCTACCACCATAATAATCAATAAATCTACCTACTAAATGTTGTTTTACTAAGAGCATCTCCAATGAGTAACTATTTTTGCCTCTAAACTCTATTTTTAGAGTAAAACCATCTTCAATGGTACTCTATATCTTACTCTAAAAATAGAGATCTCTATTTGTAACTCCAAATAAAATTGAACTTTTTTATTTACAAAATAATCCTTTACATTTTCATATGTTTTTATTTTATATCTAAACAAAACTTATATATTTTATTTTACACTAAAGCAATATTAAATTAATGATAACTAATTATATAATTAATTAAAATATGTAAATGTATCATTGAATGATATTAAATTAAAAATAACATTAAAAATTATTTTTGTGGTAAATTTTTAATTTTAATGAAATCAAAATTTATTTGTTTTTTGTTAAACATATAAGATAAATGTATAAAATTTGTATACTTGTAAAGTAAAAGGAGCTATAAAAAATTATTAACTAAAGAAAAATAGAATATAATAAGAATATTCTTTTTTAGAGTAAAAAATAGAGTTAACAATTGGAGCAAAGCTACTCTCTATTTATAGAGAACTCTATATTTAGAGTAAAAAATAAAGCTAACCATGGGAGATGGTCTAAACTCAAAAGATTTCATAACTCTATCATCATTACCATTGAATATGTAGTTTCCGTACATATTGGTCATCACTTTAAATAAATCTAACATTATTAAAAAGTGAACCTACATATCCTGCTTATCTGATAATTGTACTATCATATTGATATATCATGGTTTTTACCCGTTTTTAGGCCATGATATAAGTGTTTTTATAGAGTTTTTTGTTAGTATTGGAGTCTTTTTAGAGTCTTTACAGGATGGAGAACACTTGGAGCTAAATGGGAGAATATGGAACATTTTGGAGCATTTTGGAGAAGCAGCCGAAGTGATGAAGTCAAGAGGCTGGATTTACGTGCTGAGTGTCGATCGACACCAAGGAAGATCGGCCAAGTTTCCCCAATTCAATCAGAAAAAGGAAATCACTCAAGTTCTGAAGAATTACAAGTCTGCCCTTGGACGAAAAATCTCCTTCTAGAAATAGTTTTCAGGCATTGTTTAGCCAATTACCTTATCATTATTTTCTGTTTTTGAGACTTAGAGAGAGATTGATCCTGAGCTTTTGGGGAGACAATTCTAACTCATCTGAGCCAGATTTCGAACTCCTGTATCATTCTCTATTCTTTTATGCAATTTATTTCAGCTATGATTTGTGTTTGCATAATTATGTCTGAGTAGTTTGCTAGTTAGGTTAGGATGATTTAGGGTTTGATGAAGAGTTTGTAGAATCACTAGAAATTATTAGGGAAATCAATTGGATCTTCACCTTGATTTGTGCTTAACTTGATTCTCTGAATTGATCACTTAGAAATCAAACCTTAGGTTGTTTAATAGATGCGAGAGCATTATTAATAACTTGAACTAATCATAGGTGGGCAAAATATCTATTCGCAAAGAGATTTGGTTTAGGTATTTTGTGAACAAATCGAACCTGTTCTTATTGCTTGCCTTAATTGTTTAAATTCGCAAAGAGATTTGGGATTTAAGAATCTAGGCATAGATAACTTTTGCAACGAGAGTTGATTGGATTTAACTTAGAGTTTCGAGTTCTAGACGGTTCTTAATAAATCCCAAATAAACTTAGATTCTGCATTCTTGGATTCAACCTGATAATTATCCTTGCCTAGCGCTTCGTCTCCTGAACTTTAATCCATCTTAATCCGATTTACTGCTTATTTAATTTGAGTTTTAATTACATATAAATCGCCTAGCATAATCTAAACCTAGAAACCATAAGTGTANCGAGTAATGCGCGGCTGCCCGAGAAAAATCGCATAAAACTCCTTATATACGCGAAACCCTAGGGATAAACCGCCTATCCTAGAGTGTTTTCCCTTTTCTCTCGGCTAGAATCGGTTTGTTTTAAGTTTCTCTCGGCTAACCGATCAAACTTTCCTTTTCTCTTGGCAGTTTCCCAAACCGCTTGGCCAAACTCGAGAAATCCTATTCCGACTAGGAAAACTCCAATCTTTCTTCGGCCAAACTCAAGGCCCACGACCCATTCTCAACACTTAGCCGTTTTTCCACAATTTTCCTTGGTCACGACCCTTAACCTCACGTACCACGGTACGGTACCACCCTCGTACCCCGTACGTACTACGTACGTACCGCGGACATACCACGATCGTACCTCGGTCCTGTTCTTACGTACCAAAATGACGAACCTCCATCGTACCAAACTTATATACAACGACCCAAATCGTAATTACTGGTTACGGATGCTACAAGTTCCGTACCAAGTTTTCACGTCTACCGCTTACCATTGGAGAGTATGTAGCCACCAATGCTAGGAAAGAAGCCATCCGTTAGAGGACTCACCACACCTCATCCTCCTCCATGCGCAGTACCTCACGATCCGCTGCACCGTCCACCTCGACTGATCCCGCGATCACCGCACTTCAGGAGCAACTAGCACGCCAGAACGAGATGCTTGAGAAGATGGCGCGACAGCTTCGAGAGAGAGGACACATAGATGGCGACCTTTAGACCCTGAGTTCAGATGCGTAGAAGACTTCGCGTCTCGGCCAGCACTCTTTCTGCTTATGAGCCTGGTTCCATCTATTCCACCTCTATCCTTCATTTAAATTTATGCTTTATCTTTCATCTAATGCAGTCATTCCCGACCTGTCACCACTATTTCACACTGGGGACAGTGTGATTTAAGTCTGGGGGAGTTCGTACTAATGACTTTGCTTTTGTTTTGGCTTTTATTTGAGTCTTTTTCTTTTAAGAACTAAGAATGATGTATTTCGATATATATAATCTGGTTTTAGGGATTATGACGCAAAACCAAGGATGATATTCGACCAGTGTGCTTCTACGCTATTTCTAGTGACAGATCTTTCAAGCTTTAGTACTAGACTAGGCAGTAGCTAGAAAGCCAGAGATGCGAAATCCTGGAGAATGCCGATCTATAGAGACTTCAGGGGAAGGAATATACTAGCTCTATTTTTATTGTACTTTAAACTAACTATTAATTTCCTTGTCAACAGATGTAAACATTCAACGAAAAAGCAAGAACGTTCGGGACATCTTCTTCCATTTTTACACACTCCCTTGTTGTTCCCGAACGGCCAACTTATCAATAGTTGGTACCATACCCGAAACCCTTACCATCTTTTCATACCTCATGCAACTCTCTTGTTTTCACCATATGCAGATATGTGCAAAAACGACGGAGAGGGAGGAATGACACGATTTCTAGTCACTCAAGACGAAGGATCGAATGATTAAGGAACGGAAGTGTTAGCTACAAGAGAAGGAGGACTCATGCCTCGGAAAACTCGAAAGAATGGTAATATTCTTGCGATCCCTAAGACTCTTACAACAAGGCACTTCCCGTTTTTAAAAAAAAAATATAATAAAATAACTCGGATAAAGGACCCGAACTCTTTGGAATAATGACAGTACTTATCCATAAAAAAAAGAGAGAGTTACAAAAAAAAAAGAGAGAAACGGGAAGAAAATGCGTAAGAGCCTTAAGAGAATCGTGACATGCATAGAAGTTTAGATAGTCAAAGTTTCGCAAGGGACTAGTGTTGAAGGAACTATAGTGAGAATTTTCTAGGCTGAGCTTGGATAGACTTGTTCGATGACTTATGGTTTAGAAGGACGGTCGCTGAGTTTTTGCTAGTTCTTATATTTTCAAACCTCTTTGCCAGGCTTTGTCTGCGTTTTGTTTGAGGACAAACAAAGGTTTAAGTCAGGGGGAGTTGATAACACTCATATTTTACTCCTAAAACCTATTATTTCAAGATCATTTATAAGTGTTTTAACCCGATTTTCAACGGTTTTAAAGTGATTTCCACGTTTCCTAGTCTTAAAAGTCATTTCAGGAAAATTGGACAAAAAGGACACATTTTGGAGCAAAACGGGAACTCAAGGACATGTGCTCGAAGCCATAAGTTCAACATCATATGACGACCTTCCCACCACGAGATCAAGGTCATATTTGGAGACAAGATAGCCCTTCCAGCTGTCTTTTATGCCAAGGTGATTAGAGTTCAATCACACGGTTGGATCTCAAGTTACGAAGGAAGCAAGAAGGCCCGTCACACACATTCCCAGAAGAAGGATGGCCGCACCACAGATCCTCAGTAGGCCAGTGGCCGTGCCACGCCTGGTCGCTCGCGCGGCCATACCACTTCGGCCCATCCCGAGCTCGTTTGCACTTATCTGATATTTTCCTGAGGTTAAAACGTGAAGCCCACTTTCTGAAGACCGGGAGTCTATATGAAGGAACATTAGGGTTTCAGAAGAGGAGAGACGACACAGAGAGATTTTCCAGAAACACATATGCGCCGCACAGAGAGAGAAAGAGAGAGAGTTCGACGGCCCCGGAGTTGAAGACCTCGAGAGAGAGTTCTTTTGCAACCGCATACTCTTCCTTCTTTTCTCTTTCATCTTTTGTTCTTACTTCGTTGCTTTTCAATACTTTAAGAAAACCTCTCTTCAATCGATTTCCTTTGAAGAAGTTTTCTCACTTTGTTCTTTTTATTAATTCAATTCGCACCTTTCATATCTTGAAGATGTCTCTCGTTCTCATGAACGAGTAGTCATCGAGTTGGGTTTTTAAGGGGATTTTTGAAGGGGTTTAATTATGGATTGATTTCGCTAGGTTGATAGAGATAGAGATTCTTTTAGGTATCTTCGTTGATGTCTTGTTCTTATTGCATGTTTGCTTCTCTGATCAATTACCAACTGATTCCAGGACGACTAGATACATGAACATGTGGTATATCGTCTGGATCTAGGGGTTAACGAGCGGATCGCACCGTAGGATGTTTAGGCATATCGACGGACCGCATCGCGAGTGTTTACAAATAGGTGAATGATACGTATGCGCGGTTGTCTTGCATCGTCGTATGAGAAATCATATCCGCAGTGAAGGACAAACGCAGGTGGCTAGATCCGTGAAGGCGGGGTAGTCATAGTCGACCGTTTCAGCTTAAGAACCTAACCTATTAAATCATTTAGAACCTATCATGTTGCTTGTTAAATTCGATCCATGAACCCCGGAGAATGTCCCTGAACCCAACGCCTTTTATTAATTGATTTACAACCGTTTAATTCTTTTCCGCTGCTTGATATCATTACTGCAAATCGTGATACACTGCATCCCCCAAGTCCCCATTTGGTTTAAAGAAGTTAGAAATCTTAGGACTTTCGCAAAATAACAATCTATGTGGATTCGATCCCTTAATATAGTACTGTGATTGTTGTGCACTTGCAGCTATCTTAGGGGTAAAACTTGAAGTAAAAGATACCCAGCATCACACAACGGTGTGTAGCCGATAAAGAATGAAGCCCAAGCTAGGCAACCTTCACTGGGGTAACATATCGGGAACCGGCCGATATCCGAAACGTCAATCATACCATATCCGAGTCAAGCCGATATGGCCGTCCGGTAACAGGGTAATTAGACTTAGCCAATCCGAGAAAAGCGCTCAAATTTATGGCCCACTTTTTCGGATAAGGCAAGAATACTTGGTTGGGTTAACCAACAACTATTCCACAAAACAAGAAACCCTAGTCAAACCCTTCTCTTCCCCATATCTCTTCTTTATAAACACTATCGCCTCTCTCATTTTCATTCCCCATCACTCTCAACACCAGAAAATTGTCTTTAGCCTCTAATTTCGCAACTCGAATATGTGCATCCTTCCAAGAATTTTTGCAAATATCTTGCTAAGGTAAATATCTGCTATAGAACGATATGATTGAGCATTGCTTAGAATTGTTTAGATTCGCTGTACTAGGGCCTTGAGAGTTGATGGAGGAACGTTTGGAAGACAAATTTTGCATAATCACTTAGGTTTTTTTGTAGGATTTTCTGAAATTTTGGCATGTCTATTTGAGAGTATAAGCTTCACGGCTAAACTCTTTTGAAATGTTGAGATTCTGAAGATACCCTTTCCCACCTTTTGCTTAACGCATGCTTGTCTAAATTCTGAATCTGTGAAGAACAATTTATAAAGAACATTCTTTATCCTTCACGATTTAGGATTTGTCCCGATCCAGTAATAATTCGAATATGTTTGCTTGGGTCTTTTTAGTCATGAATAGAGTAGCCTTAAAGTTTAAACATGCATGCAAGATAGATTTTGCTCTTGATGTTTTTCTTTGTACTTACACGCTTGTGAGTGTTTTTGTTTGATAGGTACAATGGTGGGAGCAACAAGAAGCGGAGCTATTCTTGGGAGATCGAGGGATTACCAAACTGAGAAGAGAGACGGAAAGAGACCAGTGGGAAGTTCCAACAGAGCTGTCACAATTCGCTCGCCCACACGCACATAGGGAAGAAGAAGTGCTGAATCCCGACCCACACTGGCCGATATGCGTGCATCATTCAGGCGAATGGAGTTCAAAGCCACACGCTACCCCCATGAGGAAACAATGGTCGAGCTGGGCATCTATGAAGACTGCCAGATCNTTGATTTACAACCGTTTAATTCTTTTCTGCTGCTTGATATCATTACTGCAAATCGTGACACACTGCATCCCCCAAGTTCCCATTTGGTTTAAAGAAGTTAGAGATCTTAGAACTTTCGCAAATCAACAATCTCTTTGGATTCGATCCCTTAATATACTATTGTGATTGCTGTGCATTTGCAGCTATCTTAGGGGTAAAACTTGAAGTAAAACAAACCTCGCATCAGAATCCTTTCCATGGTCTTCCCAACGAGCACCCTATGGATCATATTGAGAGATTAGAAGACTTGGCTTCAAGCATTAAGGCCAATCGAGTTACATATGATTATCTCTTTTGCAAGCTTTTCCCTTACTCGCTTGCTGCAGATTCATCATATTGGCTGAAGCAATTGGACGCAGGATCTTTGACTACTTGGGAAGATACAAAGAATGCATTCTTATGCAATTTCTTTGTTGTTCCCGAACGGCCAACTCATCAATAGTTGGTACCATACCCGAAACCCTTACCATATTTTCATACCTCATGCAACTCTCTTGTTTTCACCATATGCAGATATGTGCAAAAACGCCGGAGAAGGAGGAACACACGATTTCTAGTCACTCAAGACGAATGATCGAATGGTTAAGGAACGGAAGTGTTAGCTACAAAACGAGGACGACACATGCCTCGGAAAACTCGAAAGAATGATAATATTCTTGCGATCCTTAAGGCTCTCACAACAAGGCACTTCCCGTTTCATTAAAAAAAAAAACTCGGATAGAGGACCCGAACTTTTTGGAGTAATAACGGTACTTATCCATAAAAAGAGAGTTACAAAAAAAAAATGGAAAGATAAGAAACGGGAAGAAAATGCCTAAGAGCCTTAAGAGAATCGTGACATGCATAGAGGCAGAGCCTGGGCGACATGGTGAGGAGTTTTAAACGCCATCCAATCCGAGCCAGAAACAAGAAACTAAGTCTGGGGGGATGGCTGTATCAAAGAGAACTCGCGGATGTGTACGTGCGGGGAGTGATTGGAAATTGTGGATCTCAATAGTTCCACCTTCTCTTGATGTTTTGCATAATATCTCGCACCTACCGGAGATTAATACGGTAACCCGAAACACTATAAACCTCACCAATAAAGGCCTTTATATACCTAACCTCATTGAATCTAGCTTTATATCCCTTGACAAGGATCACACCAAACTTAATACTACTTAGAGAGCTAGTTGACCGAAACTTGAAGTTTAGATAGTGAAAGTTTCGCAAGGGACTAGTGTTGAAGGAACTATAGTGAGAATTTTCTAGGCTGAGCTTGGATAGAGTTGTTCGATGACTTATGGTTTAGAAGGACGATCACTGAGTTTTTGCTAGTTCCTATATTTTCAAACCTCTCTTTCAGGCTTTGTCTGCGTTTTGTTTGAGGACAAACAAAGGTTTAAGTCTGGGGAGTTGATAACACTCATATTTTACTCCTAAAGCCTATTATTTCAAGATCATTTATAAGTGTTTTAACCCGTTTTCAACGGTTTTAAAGTGATTTTCACGTTTACTAGTTTTAAAAGTCATTTCAGGAAAATTGGACAAAAAGGACACATTTTGGAGCAAAACGGGAACTTCAAGGACATGTGCTCGGAGCCATAAGTTCTGCATCATATGAAGACCTTCCCACCACGAGATCAATCTCATATTTGGTGAAAAGATAGCTCTTCCAGCTGTCTTTTATGCCAAGGTGATTTAAGTTCAATCCCACGGTTGGATCTCAAGTTACGAAGGAAGCAAGAAGGCCCGTCAGACACATTCCCGGAAGAAGGATGGCCGCGCCACGGATCCTCAGAAGACCAGTGGCCGTGCCATGCCTGGTCGCTCGCGCGGCCACACCACTCCGGCCCATCCCAAGCCCGTTTGCACTTATCCGATATTTTTCCGAAGTTAAAACGTGAAGCCCACTTTCTGAAGACCGGGAGCCTATATAAAAGAACCTTAGGGTTTCAGAAGAAGGGAGACGACACAGAGAGCTTTTCCAGAAACACATCTGTGCCGCACAGAGAGAGAAAGAGAGAGAGTTCGACGGCCCCGGAGTTGAAGACCTCGAGAGAGAATTCTTCTGCAGCCGCCTACTCTTCCTTCTTTTCCCTTTCATCTTTTGTTCTTAGATTATTTGCTTTTAAATACTTTAAGAAAACTCCTCTTCAATCGATTTCCTTTGAAGAAGTTTTCTCACTTTGTTCTTTTTTAATCAATACAATTCGCACCTTTCATATCTTGAAGATGTCTCTCGTTCCCATGAACGAGTAGTCATCGAGTTGGGTTTTTAAGGGGATTTTCGAAGGGGTTTAATCATGGATTGATTTCGCTAGGTTGATAGAGATAGAGTTTCTTTTAGGTATCTTCGTTGATGTCTTGTTCTTATTGCATGTTTGCTTCTCTGATCAATTAGCAACTGATTCAAGGACGACTAGATACATGAACATGTGGTATATCGTCTGGATCTAGAAGTTAACGAGCGGATCGCACCGTAGGATGTTTAGGCATAACAACGGACCACACCGCGAGTGTTTACAAATAGGTGAATGATATGTATGCGCGGTTGTAATACATCGTGGGATGAGAAATCATAACCGCAGTGAAAGACAAACGCAGGTGGCTAGAACCGTGAAGGCGGGGTAGTCATAGTCGACCGTTTCAGCTTAAGAACCTAACCTATTAAATCATATAGAACCTATCATGTTGCTTGTTAAATACGATCCATGAACCCCGGAGAATGTCCCTGAACCCAACGCCTTTTATTCATTGATTTACAACCGTTTAATTCTTTTCTGCTGCTTGATATCATTACTGCAAATCGTGACACACTGCATCCCCCAAGTTCCCATTTGGTTTAAAGAAGTTAGAGATCTTAGGNTGATTTACAACCGTTTAATTCTTTTCTGCTGCTTGATATCATTACTGCAAATCGTGACACACTGCATCCCCCAAGTTCCCATTTGGTTTAAAGAAGTTAGAAATCTTAGGACTTTCGCAAATCAACAATCTATGTGGATTCGATCCCTTAATATACTACTGTGATTGCTGTGCACGTGCAGCTATCTTAGGGGTAAAAATTGAAGTAAAACAAACCCCGCATCAAGTTTTTGGCGCCGTTGCCGGGGATTTTTTGCTTTTGCGATTTTTGAGTTTCTAATTTGTCTTTTAGACCACGTTGATTTTCAAGCTTTTCCGTTCATTGCTCACGATTTTCTTGTGTTTACTTCTCAGGTTTCAGGTGTATGACCACTAGGAGGAACGCTTCCAACGTCTTACCCCGCCACATCGAGATCGACAGGTACGAAAAAAAAATTTGAAGGTTAAGAAGACAGATCAGCATGGCCGAGAACGAGGCCGCTCTTGGAGTTCAACGAAACCGCGAAGAAGTTCTTCGCAACACTGGTCGAGCACCTAACGAGTTACAAGAAGGGGAGCCACAACTCGACAACAATGGAAACCCTATCAACCCCAATCCCGAGGCTGACTCGGACGGAGAAGAATGCGATCCTGCCCTACGACAAGGAGGACACAATCCGATCATCGGAAATGGAGCGAACCAAGCAAACCCTATCATCCAGCCGAATGACCGAGACGCCATCCGACCTGTCCTGCCAGCCAACCTTCCCAGGCGAGCTAGGAACCNTCCCGACCCACACTGGCCGATATGCGTGCATCATTCAGGCGAATGGAGTTCAAAGCCACACGCTACCCCCATGAGGAAACAATGGTCGAGCTGGGCATCTATGAAGACTGCCAGATCCTTTTCAATGTGATGGGTCTGAGGAAATTCATGGAGAATGCCTATGCGTCTCACGAGGAGGCAACCTTCCAAGTCCTGGCAACACTGGAAGTAACCTTCTATGCCTTTGGAGAGGAGACTACAGAGGAAGATGGAGACGGCTACATCCGTTTCAAATATGGAAGCGAGACACACCAAATGTTATTTCGGGATCTTGAGTCGATATTTGGATTCAACCAAGGCGATATGCGAGAGATGACCCTCAACATTGAAAGGGAGGAGCTGGAGGCACTGTGGGGGCACATTGGGGTGGGCACTTACAAGCCCGGAGTGAACAAGAGTACCAGGATAAGGCACCCAGCCTTAAGGTATGTGCAAAGAGCCATTGCACATACATTCTTTGCAAGGAAGGAATGCGGAGCTGTCCCGACCAAGGAGCTGGAAATAATGGATGACGGTCTGGTAGAGATCATTCAAGAGAGCCCAAATGGAAGGGGGCTGAAGGGAAGCAGACGGAGCACCGGGCTAATCACAATTTTGCTCAAGGAGCTCCTCCACTACAAGTCGTGGATGATCTCCACACCAAGCGAAAAGCCTCAAATAGGCTGTGGAGGAGTCGTATCTGTCATCTTGAAAGGAGCTGGTGCCGATCTTGAGGAGCCAACGCACGGGATTTCCTGGATAGACATCTTACTTAAAGAAGTGCCAATTTCTCGGGAAGCCATATCGGCATGGACACCGATATCAGTTCACCCTTCCTTCAGAGAGAGCAGCCGTGATATTCCTGCCCAACCCATACCTGACCACGATAAGGGTACCTCAGCATCTTGATTTTGAGCCGCAGGACGAGCATCTATTTCTCTATGGAGCTGACTTCTATGGAGACTACGAGGAAGAATTTCGGGAGGAAGCCGATATGGTCGGTGAAGAGGAAGAAGGAGATGAGGACGACAATGAGGACCCTACGAACGAGTACGGTTTCTGTAGCATCCGCGACCAGAAATACTAAGTATGGTCGTGCGGGTCATGGGATGGCCGTTGTGTATACGTTCTGGTACGAGTGAGGTTCGTCCGTTTCTGTAATTATGTATGTACCGTGACTGCGTCTGTGAGGTTAAGGACTGTAGCGTGGCTATAGCCGAGTATAAATGTGAAACTGCCGAGAAATTGTCTAAGTGTTGATAAACAAGGGTTCTAGGCCGTGGGCTGTGGTTTTACTCGAGGGAAATCGGTTTATCCTTAGTGGAAAAGGATTTATCCCGTGAATGGTAGAGCGGTTCAGGTTTTAGTCAAGAGAAAAGGAATCCGTCCGGATTAAGCCGGGAGAAACTTAAAACAGGCCGGCTATAACCGAGAGAAAACCGAGACGCGTCGGCTAAGGCTTGACCAAGCGGTTTATTTCTAGTGTTTCGTGTATATAAGTGATTTGGAGAGATTTATCTCAGGGCAGCCGCGTGGTAGAGAGTTTTTACTCAATAATTTCTTAGTTCCCGAGAGATTACCCGAGAGAAATCCGAGCTGTTCGAGAGATAGTTCTGTCCGTGCCGATTCGGAGAATTCTGTTCGATAGAAACGACTCAGAAGGGTCGATTTACCGAGAGAAGGATCAAGTTTGTCCGAGAGAATCGAGAGCCTTCATGAGATCGCGTGTTCGGTTCTGTTTCTGGGAATTCTAATCGAGAGAATCGACTTGGAGTGGTCGATTTACCGAGGGATGGACCAAGTTTGTCCGATGAATTCTGCATGGATCTAGAGTTATCCGAGAGAAAGAAGTTTCGGCCGAGAGAAAGTCGAGTTCGTCCGAGAGAAAAGAAGGGCCATCGAGAGATCGCGTGTTCGGTTCTGTTTCTGGGAATTCTGATCGAGAGAATCGACTTAGAGTGGTCGATTTACCGAGGGAAGGATCAAGTTTGTCCGATGAATTCTGACCGGGTTGAGAGATAGCCGAGAGATGCTGATCGGGCAAAGTGATATCCGACCAATAGCCGAGACGAGTCGACTGGATCTGAGAGATGCGTGACTACGTCCGAGGGATTTCTGTTCTGGTCGAGTTTTCACCGAGAGATTTATGTTCTAATCGAGAGAAAGTGGGGCTGCCGAGAGATAGTCTAGAGAATTCGACTATATCCGAGTGATAGCCGAAAAATAGTCAAGAGGAGTCGGCTATATCCGAGAGATAGCCGAGAGTACCACGACCGTGATCATGAGAAACGTAGATATGGTCAAGGAGATCATGACTGGGCTGGCTGGCGATCAGGATTGATCGTGCCTGGACTGACTGGCGATCAGGATTGATCGTGGCTGGAGTGTCTGGCGGTCTGTGTGGATCGTGTCTGGCGGTCTGTGTGGATCGTGTCTGGCGGTCCGTGTGGATCGTGTCTAGCGATCGTGTGGATCGTGTGGATCGTGTCTGGGCGTGCAAGGGTTCGGGGATCCGGGCCGTCTCTCTTCTGTACTTGATCATGTGGGGATGGTTGGTTGAGTGACTAAGTACGGGGGGAGATGTGCTTTGTGGGTGGCCAGCGTTGTGGCTGAGACAATTGGAGCGTGGGTCAGTGCATCCAAGTCTGCGAATGGCCAAGGTAATTACTAAGCCGAAACTTGTATTGATTATTCTGACTGCGTAGGTTGTTGGATAGTCGATGAGAATGGACTTTGTTACGTTGTTAGATGGAAGGAATGTATTAAACTTCATCTAGGATATCGGTTAGAAAGGCAAAAATTTATTGTGGTCCGGCCGCGGGTTAGGAAATCCGGGTCGGGGCGCTCCATGTGGTATCAGAGCGTGGTCGGTTCTAGGACAGAGTTTTGATGTGAATTGGGCTTGTCTAGAATGACTTAGACGCGGAAAAATGGTAAAGGGAATAAATGTGTTATCTGTTAAGTGGCTGGATCCGTGAATGATCTAGTCTATCTGGTTGGATTTTCTATGAGTGCGTGACTGTGGTTGATCTGGAATCGTAGGATTGCTAGGTTATCTGATTTTCATTTGATTGCGCGTGTAAGTTAGTGAATAAGAAAGATGTAGCGGTGTAGAAGGATGTAGAGGCTTTGACATCCAGATTCAAGATGGTCAATTGCATAGGATGTATGAAGGGGAGAATGAGGATGTGAATTTGAAAAGAATCATTGAGGAGTTGAGTGAAACCGAAGGATGAAGTGCGGATGGTTATCACCTAGCTACCGATGGTACCTTATTATTAAGTGGGAGAATCATGGTACCTGAAGGACAAGAATTGCAAAAAGAAGATAAATGGAGATTCACGGCGATCCAACATACCAAAAGAAGATCATGAATGACCAGACATGAAGGAAGCCTTATACTTGAAGGAAATCAAGCCATTTTACTTATGTTGGTGAAGTGGAAGCCAAGTTCGTCATAAACGGTGTGGAGAGATGTACAATGAGAAGACTTGAATGGTGTACGATGTAAGTGATGGTGCCATGAGAGAGTGGAGAGCAAACTGCTATGTAGAGATGGTACAAGATGTGCAAGCAACAAAAGTCAGAAGTTTTACCATCTTGGTAAGAGTATGGTAGGTGGTTTTCTAAATCAATGAAAGACAGACGTGAAAGATAAAGAAGAAGATAGAAGCCTTGACATTGAATCTCGAAGGATCAAATTATGAGTTATAAGGAAGAGAACCGGTGAGCCATTAATCAAGACAGCCCAGTACGAAGAATTTGACGATGAGTGAAGATGGAACGTGAAGGGAAGAAAGAAGAAGAACGAACATGGAAAGTATTGTGAAGAAGATAGACGATCTAGTTACGGGAAATGATTAGAGCAATGGTATCAAATGGAAATGATACCATGAGAAGGATGACGATTATGGGAAGGTTAGCATGATGAGGAGCAAGAGTGTTATGAAGAGAAATCAATAGGATGACAAGAAGTAGAGGAGTATTGCACTATGAAAAATTCATTGTCCTGTGGACAATAAAATCTGAGAGAGATATCAAGTATGAGGAAAAGAGGATTGGAAAGTCTACAAAACGGGATATGGTAATTGAAGAATACTACCAAGAAGGATAGAGGAGAAGTGACGTAATGGAAGAGATAGTAAGTCATCATCTGAAAAAGGATCACTGAATGGGGTTAGTCTAATGCAAAGAATGCGAGAGAAGCAGAAGAAGAGGCTAATCTAAGAGAGAGCCATAGAAGGATGGACGAAACAAAGGAAGACCTTGATGTGGTCACCATTTAACCATTAAAGAGATGGGAGCAATGGAAGAAGTATGTCGATCAAGACAAGTGATATGGTGGAATGTATGGAATAGAAGTCAACACACGAAGGGAAAGATATCAAAGAAGTTCGACAAATCAAAGGAAGAGAACAGTCAAAAGTACGGATAATGATAAGAAGCAATCTCAAGAAGTGGTCATACAAGAGGAGGAAAAAGGTACAAATCATTTCTGTGGAATGATTAGATGGATGGAATAGTAAATTCAAAGGAGACAGATGGTGAAACCCTTAAGAATTCGGGACGAATTCTAATAAGGGGAGGAGAATGTAATAACCCGTAAGAAGGACCAGAATGCGGCCAGCAGGGCCATGTGCGGCCAAAGATGGTAGAAGCTTTTCCAAAGAAGTCAAGAGGTAATTCCATACTTGGGAATGATAAGAATGACTAAAAGAAGCAAGAGTAATCAAAGGACTGCAATTTGGATCAACAAGTTTCAAATCTAGTAGACTCAGCAGGCCCGTGATCGACCGTTGAGCATCTATTTGCATCTATCCGGCCGGAAGTGGTCAGAACGTATCTAAGATATGTAAAAAGGTTTGATGAGTTTGGAATGGCTAAGAAAAGCCAAAGAAAGAAAGTGGTCGAAGAAAAGCATGGAAGAATCAATTGGAGAAGATTTTAGTCGCGCAGCCGATCCGTTCGTCAGACGCGGCCAAAGTGATCAAGTGATGGTTTGATTTGATAAATAATGGCAAGTCAGCCTTACTAAGGTAATAAAGGACTTATGAGAAGCTTCATAGCCAAGAGAAAGCATGTTTCCTTGAAGGAATTCCAGTTTGTTCGCGCAGTGCCTTAACGGGGAAGTTTCGGCTAGGTTAAGAGATCGGAGGAAGTAGGGTTCGTTTTAGGTAGATCTTAAGTGTGGCTTGGATTAGTTAGGTCTTAAGTGAGTTATAATGGTTAAAAATAAGTTTAGTCCATAAGTTTCTCAATAGGACCAAACGGTGTTCTCGGTGTGACGTTTCGGTGTGATCGGGTGGTTTGTCGGATTGGTCGGGAAGAAGCACCTTGGTGAGTAAGCTGCTTGGCTGCCTACATGACGTGCTTCAACTGCTTCACCTTCTTAGGAGGCGTGTCCTGCTTCACCTGCTTGAGCTGCTTCACCAGCTTGTTGATGAGTCGCCGCCACCAAGCGCTTTCCGGCGCCGACACATGGCGCAACACGGCGGAGATCGGTGGTGCGTGGATGACTCATCACTAGCTTGAGCTCGCCTTTATAAA
Organism: Alliaria petiolata; assembly: GCA_020283515.1. Classification (NCBI taxonomy): domain Eukaryota; kingdom Viridiplantae; phylum Streptophyta; class Magnoliopsida; order Brassicales; family Brassicaceae; genus Alliaria; species Alliaria petiolata. The sequence goes on from JAHZTW010000077.1 coordinate 111,939, forward strand.
GGGTAGTCTTCCTTTTAGAAATGTAATCACGTCCTCACCACACTAAATAAATCCGACCACCACCGACCACCGCAGCACCACCGCGAGGCTAGGCAAGAAAATTTCAAGGTAAGCCGTTTTGGCCCGAAACCTCTTGTCAAGCTTAGTTTTTCGTCCCGAGTCCATTTCTAAACTCTTTTTCTTGTGATTATGGACCAATCACTTTGAAACTAAAAGTTTTAAGTAGGAGGTCGAATTGCTGCCGGAAACCTTAGTCTTTCATTCCTGTCTTTCGGAAAGCCAAGGTGAGTCGTGGTATGGGTTGATTGTTGCTTTACTGCAAAGCAATTATGAGTATTTACTTTGATTGATTGTTGATGATACAAGAGTTTTTATATCTTGCAAGCAATTCCTCAATTGCTCATATCATTGCAATATATTGAGGTATCAATCCATCTTGGGAGATGATGCAATAAGAATACAATATTGAAAGCTAAACACAAACTAAAAGAGATACTATTAGAGCAATATTATGAAACTAATCCTTAATCACTACTAATCAAGATACTAAACAAGGATTACTACTAAGCAAGATTAACAATTTAACTAAAACGAAACATAGGGATGGAATCATTGATTTGGGAAACTAAATGGACAACCTTGCAATCATTTAAGCAACTAATCAAGCTAACTCTATACCTAGAACACTTAATTTAGATTAGACCATGATGTGTGGCTCTAATCCCTTTCTTAATCACCCTAATGAACTAATGATGTTTTAGCATTAGAATAATCAACAAGCAATGAATTCAAGTCTAATTGGTATGATAAACACTCAAGACAACTAATGTCTTAGGCTAGAAATGTAAATCTCTTATTAAGTTGGTTCAAGCATTTCATCAAACACTTGGTGGGTGTATGAAATGCTTATGATCCAAAATAGCAAAGATTAGCTATTTGGCATTAGGAATCACTTAATAAGAAGAGAGAATGAAAGAATCTATCCTAGATTGCAAGATCAATCCATTAGAAATCCCTAAATCTAACCCATCCCCAAGTTTCTAAGGAACTACTCACTAACCATACTTAAACCCATCAAATCAAAGATTAAGGATGAGCAAAACATGATTAGAGAAAGGATAATAAGAAATTCAAGAGAGATATTGCATTAAACTTATAAGAAATCTCAAAATCTCCTCAAAACCCGAAAGGGGCGTTTTTCTGTTCAAAAACAAGAGAAGATACATAAAAATTAGGTTTTTAAGTATCTATAGGGAAGGAGGTCAAACCGGGTCAACCCGGAACAAACCGGGTTTTGACCCAGGGTAGCAGTCTTGCGGAAATCGCCATATCTCCCTACCCACAGCTCATAATCACATGAAACCACCTCCAAATGAAAGATGATTCAATTACCTACAACTTGTATGAAGAGCTCGAAGGCTGAATCGGAACGGAAAGTCCTCGGTTGATCCGATTTGTACACAAAAAAGGTTCGTCTGGGTGTGGTTCGGTGACCTTCACCGAACCAACTCGCCGAACCAGCGCCCTGGAAGTTTGGTTAGGTGAGCTTTACCAAACCAACTCGCCGAACCGTTTTAAAAACGATGTAACTTTCTAACCAAGGGTCCGAATAACTTGATTCAAATGGAACTAGAAAGCTCAATGGATCCTCTACAACTCTTAAGAAGGCTTCAGAGTAAGATTCTAAGTGCAAGGCCTTCTTCCAGACACATACATTTTGCGCCTCCAAATGCTTGATATGCTTCTACAAGACTTTTGCTTCTCATTTAGCTGCTTCTCTTCTTCCTCTTGATGATTTATTGCCCTTCCTTTGCTATGCCATCCTTCTCCAACTCCATTCATGCTTCCATAGCATCCAAATCACCTGATCAAGACTCCAAATGCACCAAAATATGCAAAGACTATNAACAAGAGAATCAAAGTTGGGATAAAAAATTAGGTCTAAAGAGTATTTATAGGAGGGACCATAAAGTAGACAAAAAAGATTCATCTGGGAAAGTTTCTGCGTAGCTCGTCTAAACTTCTCGTCGAAACTTCTTCAGGAGGAAAGTTTATGCGTAGCTCGTAGAAACTTCTCACCGAAACTTCTTCAGGATTCTTCTTCTCCATTCTTTTTGGCAACTTCTTGCTCTTCCAAGTGATGTGCCATTCCTCTCCAACTCCATTGTTGCCTCCACAGCATCCATGTTACCTGATCAAGACTCCAAATGCACCAAAACATGCAAGGACTATGCAAAAATACTCTAGGACTCTAAATGATACAATGCAACACAATGATGCTATATTAGGCTCCTAAATGAAGAGAAACCTATACTAAATGGATGCTAAAATCATGCAAAATATAGACATATCAACTCCCCCAAACTTGCCTTTTGCTTGTCCCCAAACAAATGAAACACAAGCTAAGGAGAGAGGTTTGAAAGTGGGGACTCAAATCGAAAGGTGCCAAGCAAATGAATCAATTCAAATGTCCTAGTTAGCAGTTCTAGGATGCCTTTTATGCAAATTTCTACTCCAAAAGGTCTAGACATACCCATACTCATTCAAGTTAACCCAAGCCTCAACCTACACAAGCATTCATTTTCACCAACTCTTTAACATTCATTAAGTAGTAACCATGGATCATGAATCATACAATGCTAGAAAACTTGTTTGGTTTTTGGGTAAGGTTTTGAGATAAAAGTGATCTCAACTTCATGGGGTTCCAATGCATGGGATCTCTGAATGAACAAGTGAACTTTGGCAAAATGCTAAGAGTAAAAAGCAGCCTATGCATACAAGGACAAACTTCCATCTACCCTTTGTAACATAATTGTCTTCACTCTCATTTTCTTTTTAAGCTCACTCACCAAGTACAACCTAAGCTACCCATTACAAGGCAATTCGCCAAACCCATAAGCTCAAACCACTTTCTCCTTTTCTCTTTTAAGTACTTGGAGAAAACTTCTTCTACAACAACAAGTGCTGGCACACTTTTTACTTCAAGCTCTTTCTCTTTTCATTTATAATTTGCTATCCTCTTTCTTATAACATCTTAGCCATATTTTTTTATTTTTCTTGGCTCTTTTGCTCTTCTTTTCTAGAGGATTTCTTTTCTTTTCTTAACACTTAGAGCACAATATACAAGGCCAACAGTTGTTCCAAATATTTTCGTTTTCCCCTTTTCACCAACTCAACTTCGCCAAATTACTTGTTCCATACTCAAATATCAAGCCAAAATTCCCACCCAAGAATCCTATCCTATCATCTACCTCATTGTTCTCGAGCTAGCTACATGGAAGCCTATCCTTGTCGCTCTAAACTCAACACTTTTTGCTAAGTTCACAAGATGAAAAAGGCCTAATGCACTCAATAAGGAAGAGGTTTCAAAGGAACCTTAGTTTGGGAATTCATTTTCAACCGCTCTAAAAATGAGAGTCGGCTATTTGGGTTAACAAGAGTGGTAAAAGAAAAGAAGATAACCCAAATATGTATATGGTATCCACAAGTTCTCTAGCAATGCATAACCATGATAATTACTTATTTAAATTAGGTTCAAGTTCAAGAGAGTTGGTTTCTATTCAAAGCTTGCTTCAATTAAAACTTGAATATCAAATGGTGAGGTCCAAGTAGGGTTCCACTTTAACTTTCAAAATTTGCACACCAAGCATCAAACAACTATTAACTAGGGCCTTGAACTAATTCATGAGTTTAACACCTTACAAGGAAAAATCATCATTGTCCCCTATGCATGAATGCAATCCTATATGAAAGCTATACTCAATCCTACTTATGTAACAAATGCAAATGCAACTACATGCTATTTTGTTTTTGAAATTTTCGAAAATTTTCCAATTTTTTTGGTTTTTTCTATGCCATAGATGTATGCATGAGACTCAAGAATGCATGAGAAAAAAAAATAAGATCACAAAACACAAGATCAATTACACCATACTCCCCCAAACTTAAATTACACAGTCTCTTGTGTAATTCAAGCTTGGAGAAGATTTCAATATGCAAAAATAAAATACTTAATGGTATTTACAATGAATGGAGTGGTACCTTGATCAAAATTGCATGGAGGAGGAAGAAGGCTTTAATCCTCTGATTTTTAGGAAAGTTTCGACGAGCTTCACCGAACCAGCCCATCGAAACTTTCCTGGAACTTTGGTTCGGCGTGTCTCGTCGAACGCTTTGGCCGAACCGTCACCCTGGAAGAAAATTTCGGTGAGCTTCACCAAAATTGTTGGCCGAAACTTCTTTAAAATTTTCCTCCACACCTTTTCTTCAAGTCTAAGTCCTCCATACTCAACCTAATACTTTCAAAAACTCATAAAAACATAATCATAGTACTAAATAAAGAATATATACAAGGATAACCATGGGAATGCCTCCCAAGTGCGCTTGTTTAACGTCATTAGCTCGACTTTTCAAAACTTTTTAGGATAGGGGTGATCAAGGAGTGGGTTTGGGATTCCTCCTCCTTTCTTGATGAACATGGTGCTTGTTCCAGCTTGTAGCACCTTCTTCTTCTTCTTAGACCTCCTTCGTGCACTCTTTGGTGGTTCAGCTATATGTTCCCTCACATTGATTCCATCAAACATAGCAAGAAGGCATTCACCATCAAAGCTTGACCCATCATACTCATTGTGGTCCAAGGTGTCATTATCCTCCAACATCACACAAGTGAATCCCATCAGCTGCTCCTTTGTATAAGGTGGTTTTTCATCAATTTCCATAGTAGCACATGTGATTGTGCCACAAAAACCAAAGGTCGAAGGCTTCATGGGATAGAAGACTTTATCATTAACACTCTTGAGAACCACCCTCTTGTTAGTGAAATCAATGCTCGCTCCAACTGTATTGAGGAAGGGGGTTCCTAGGAGGAGAGGCAGCGATGTTGCTTTAACCATGTCCATGACTATGAAGTCAGTTGGGACTTGACACTCACCAATCTTCAAAGGATAATCTTCTACAAGGCCTATTGGTTTCCTTGAGGAGGCATCAACAAAGGTAATAGGTGATGGATACTCCTTTAGGTTTGTAATCCCAAGGCTCTTTGACAATTCAAGGGACATCACATTGACACTTGATCCCGAATCACACAAGGCCTCATCAATCTTCAAATTCCCAAGAGAGCAAGAAATCAAAAATTTTCCGGGATTACCAAGCTTTGCAATTGTCTTAGGCTCATCTTTTGTTGTGCTTGGTGGATCAAGGATTTCCATTAGCTCTTCTACCTCCTCCCTATTAGCTAGCAAGTCTTTGATGAACCTTATTTGATCCTTGAACTGAGATAAACTCTCCCCCTTGGGCAAAGGTGCACCAACTTTCTCCATACTTCCTCTAAAGCTTGAGAGCACTTTCTTTTGTGCCTTAGTCAAAATCCGCTCAGGGAATGGAAGTGGTGGCTTATAGATAAGGAGATCACAATCTTCCCTTTCACTCTTCTTAGCCACTTCTCTTACATCCTCTTCAACTCTTGCCTTTGTAGAAGTCTTGGTTTCATCAAACACTTCTTTTCCCATTTCCGCAGCAACAACCATGAAGTCATTTTTAATGACCACCTCCTCATCTTGAATTTCAATGTCCTCATTGAATGTAGATGTATCATAAGGAGCTTCAAATAGTTGCTCAAACTATAGCACAACAAGCTCTAACTCATCTTCATCAATAGTGGAGATAGCATTGCAATACTCTTTTGGGTTAGCTTCGGGTTTACCGGGTAAAGTGCCTTGAGAATTGGAGCTAGAAGCCTTGCCTTGCTCAAGTTGCTTGAACTTTTGTTGAAGACCTCCTATTTGAGTTGCAAGCTCATTGAGTGAAGAGTCCATCCTTGTATTAATTTCAGAAATTTTCTTTCCCATATTAGCATCATTGTGAGCTTGACCGTGAAGTATTTGTTGAAGCATGAGCTGAACATTGTCTTGTGGAGGGCCTTGTGAAGCTTGAGTAAAACCTGGTGGAGAGCTATATTTTGGACCACCATAGTTGCCTTGATTTCCTCCTTGGTAGTTGGTGTTTGGTGCATAACCCTTTTGTTGATTGTTGAAAGGTATAAAAGGTTTGTTTTGAGTGGCTTGTGGAGGGTAGACTTGGTCTTGGGGGTTAGCAACATTAGTACTTCTATAAGAGAGGTTGTTGTTTCCCTTATAGTTTTTGTTGTAGTTGTTGTTGTATCCTCCTTGGCCACCGACGAAATTGACCACTTCTTCACACTCTTGAGACTCAACCTGATCATCACAATCAACTTGATTCTTACCAAAAAAATGCACATGCCTTTGAGTGGAGGACATGAGCTTGTCCATCTTGTCATGTAGAGACTTCATTTCTTTCTTGTGAGATTTATATTCATCTCCCCTTGGAGCTCTATCATAGTCCTCATTATAATTACCATCACTCAAGGCAAGATTCTCTACAAGCTCCAATCCATCTTCTACTTCTTTCCCTAAGAAGTTACCATTGCTTGCGGTATCAAGAAGCATTCTTATCTTTCGAAGGACACCTCTATAGATGGTGCTTAGTAGAGACTCTTGTGTGAAGCCAAGATGAGGGCATTGCATTGTGTAGCCCTTGAACCTTTCCCATGCTTCATTGAAAGATTCATTATTCTTTTAAGTGAAACTTGAGATGTCATTCCTCAACTTGGCAGTCCTTGAGTTGGAGAAGAACTTAGATAAGAAAGCCTTCTTGCATTCATCCCAAGAGGTGATGGTACCTTGAGGCAAGTTTTTCTCCCATTTTCTTGCTCTATCCCCAAGAGAAAAGGGAAATAGTCTTATCTTGAAAGCATCCTCACTCACACCATTCATCTTGAACAACCCACAAACTCTATCAAAGTTATCCAAATGATCAAGTGGATCCTCCATTGGCAAACCATGGAACTTGTCTTGTTGAACCATGGAGATGAAAGCTGGCTTGACCTCAAAGGTGTTGTTGTGAACTGGTGGAGGTTGAATACCATATCTATTTTGATTAATATTTGGAGCATCACGAGCCCCAATAGTTCTTCCTTGTCTAGGCGCATGCAAGGGGTTTCCATTGCCCCTTGGTGCTTGCTCATTTCCATTATGAGGAGCATGTGCATGCGCCATGTGTGGAGCATTTTGATCCCTTTGTTGCTATTCCACTCTCAACCTTTCTAACCTTGTAGCCTCCCTTCTTGCAATCCTAGCAACCATTTCCAAATGATCAATCTCTTGAAAGCCGTCAAAGTTGTTGCCTCCTTGCGATCCCAAATGCATTCAAAGGAAAACTGAAATTTAGAAAATGAGATGGTCAATAAACACAAAAGGATCACTTAGTCTCAAACTAAACTCAAATCTTAATGATCAATCAATCCCAATATGACAACGGCGCCAAATTGATACAAGAGTTTTTATGTCTTGCAAGTAATTCCTCAATTGCTCATATCATTGCAGTATATTGAGGTATCAATCCATCTTGGGAGATGATGCAATAAGAATACAAAGTTAAGTCTACGCTAAGCTAAAATGATAAAAGCAAGTCACAACAAAGTATTGAAAGCTAAACACAAACTAAAAGAGATACTACTAGAGCAATA